>JAHSUH010003695.1:0-45687 GCA_025388415.1 Cynanchum wilfordii | reverse complement strand
ATTGATTAATGCCTTTATATATTCCAGGGAAGGATATGTTTTAATATACATTGTGTGGAACTGCTTATTCTTTTACGCTTTCGATCTAATTCGCCGAGTTTAGCTATGAAACTTAGGTTGATGCATGATACTACAAAAGTTAATTGAATTGACGGTTTGTTAACGAGGTCCCACCATAGGAGATTTAACAAATCGCGATTAGGACTAATAACTTGGCCACCATACCGAGGTTAGGAAGCTTAATAATCTCGGGTTTGGAATCAATGCAAATCTTAAGATTATGTTGTTGAATCGACGCCTCAATAGCTAATCTAAAAAGGTTTAGGATTACTTGCAACCACCATATTGAGGTAATCATTCTAGATAACTCGAGTATGGTAGTAAGATAATTTGAATTCATAATTGCCTTAGATCCGCTTGCGAAGCCGCACATTCAACATTGTTCAACTTAATTAATCATACGTATTTCATTAGAGATCTTAGTCAATTATTTTCCATTCTTGTTTTACTTATTCTTTAAACAACATACATGAACTGAATTGACACCCAGGACTAATTCCCCGAACCTTAAAGTTTGTCATAATTGGTAGAAACTACCAGCCGTCACCAACGTTCCCGAGGATACGATATTTATAAATTTAAAATTATGGTACTCTCATGTTACTATCGGCATGCGATAGGTACTTTGGCTTAGTTGTGTTTGATTTTGTGACACTGTTTTGTGAGATTATTTTCCTTATTTGATATTCATTTTTACTCACTCAAAACACACACCAAGTGTCGTGTGCCACGCGCAAAGCACCGTGCCACGACGTGAGCAGCACCGTGCCGCAATCCCCCACAAGACCGTGCCGCAACGGGCGCCAGATCGTGGACGCTATGGCCTAGTAAATGTCCCACATTGGAAAATTTCTGTTTTCCAGCCCAACTCACCCCTATAAATAGAGGCATCTTGTGCAAGCTTTGACACACTGAATCACTCGAGCAGGAGCAATTTCGTTATAAGCTCTAGTCGAGTTTTTAGTTTTCATTTTCCTTTCTTCTCGAGTGTAGGGTTGAGCCTCAACCATAAGGGATACCCTATAGTTTAGTTGAGAGGAAGTGATCTCCTGAAGATCTTAAGAGCGGGATAAGGATCCGAGAGTACAAGTCTCGACGAGGTCCGGGAGGATTAAGCCGTCCGTGGAAGCAGTGAGAGCAACACGACAACTTTCTCTTTCCTTTTCTTTTCGTTCTTGCATTTCTTTTCCTTTATATGTTATGATTCTGTGTCCTAAGATACTCTTTATTTTGATTGATTGATTAATGATTTATATATTCTCGGGAAGGATATGTTTTAATATACATTGTGAATCGCTTATTGTTTTACGCTTTCGATTTGATTCTCGTATTGAGTTTATGCCATGAAACTTAGGTTGATGCATGATACTACAATAGTTAATTAAATTGACGGTTTTTTAATGAGTCCCAACCATAGGAGATTTAACGAATTGCCAGATTAGGTCTAATAACTTGCGGCAACCATATTGAAGTTAGGCAGCCTAATAATCTCGAGTTCATAATCAATGCAAACCTTAAGATTAACTTATTAAATTGACGACTTAATAACTAATCTACAAAGGTTTAGGATTACTTGCGACAACATATTGAGGTAATCACATTAGATAATTCGGGTATGGTAGTAAGACGATTCGAATTCATAATTGCCTTAGATCCGTTTGCAAACTGAACTTTCGAACATTGTTCACCTTAATTAATCATACGTACTTTATTAGAGATCTTAGTTTATTATCTTTCTATTCTTATTTTAAATATTCTTTAAACAACATATCCGAATTGAATGGACACATAGGACTAATTCCCCGAACCTTAAAGATTGTCATAATTGGTAGAAACTAAACAGCCGTCACCAACGTTCCCGAGGATACGATATTTATAAATTTAAAATCTTGGTACTCCCGTGTTACTATCTACATGCGATAGGTACTCTGCCTTAGTTGTGTTTGATTATGTGACACTTGTTTTGTGAGATTATTTGCCTTATTTGATATTCATTTTTACTCACTCAAAATACACACCAATTGATTTGATTCTTTAGTTGATTTATTTTCATGACTTGTTTAGCTTATTCCAATTTCTAGTTGAGTAGATTATCTTTTACCTTAAATTGTTATGTTCCTATCTTGTTATTAGAGATTTTTTCTATTGCTTTCTTTCATTTCATGTTCTTAGGATTTCCTTTTATCTAGATTTTGTTCTTGGTTAGATTATAATTTAGATACCTTTAGTTTCATAATCTATGTCTTGATTTTAGTTCGTATTTTGGATAGTTTAGATCCTTTAGATTAGCCTTTCCTTAGTGATTTTGGTTAGATCATGGTTTTTGGTACTTTTGCTTTTAGGTATACTTTAGTTTCCTTAGATTAGATAACTTAGTTATTTTCATGCCTTAGATTAGTTATTTTATTTATGTTCATGTTCTTAGGAATTCATTTAGATCCCTTAGTTTAGTTTCTTGGTTTATTTCTTAGATTAGAACTTAGAATTAATGCTTTCTTTACCTTATTGCATGATTTCCTTTGTTTAGAACTTGAGCTTATCTTATCTTGTTCTTAGGTAATGGTTAGTTTAGGATTTACTTTCTTATTTACATCTTTTCATGCTTTATTTACTTGTTCTTATGCTTAATGCTTTACTTTGTCTTAGATAGATATATATTGCTTTTGGTAGATTTATTTCATGTCTTAGGTTTATTTTCATGCCTATTGCTTTATGTCATTTCTTTATCTTAGGTAATTCCTTTAGTTATTGTCTTGTTCTTAGGTATTTTGGTAGATTAGTTTAGTTTACTTCTTTGCCTAGCTTGTGTTTCATTTCTTTTCATTTACTTGTTTTGCATTTTCATTACTTGTCTTTCATTCCTTACTTTAGCATTTCATTTTCATAGAATTTATTTTCATGTCATTTCATTTCCATGTCTTTACATTCTTTATGTGCTTTCTAGCTTAGTTCTAGTTTAGTTTTGTAGATCTTGAAGTTAGTGTTTTAATGGTGTTTTCAATTCATGGAGATCACTATTTTAATACTTTCTTTGGACAGATTTTAGGAGTAATGTTAGTTTGTTTTCATGCCTTTTCTTTATGTTAGCCTTCTTTTGTGTTTAGTGTAAGGTTTATGTATATTTTTGCATCTAGTTTATTGCTTTTAGTGCATTATTTTGAATTAATCTTAGTTTGCATAATGTGTCCACAAAAATTGGTCATCACTGCCATGTTTTAGAACTGCATTTTTAGGACTTTATTTAGTGTTTTAAGGTTTCTTTAATGTTTCTTTAAAGTTTTATTTATGAAAAAAAAAACAAAAATGAATAAGTCAACCTCTCAGAAATCAATTCCGAGAAGTGCCCAAGCAGTGACCAAACATATGCTTCTTGTTTTTGAATTCAATTGCATTCTAATAGTAATCTGTGGTGTGTGTTTTGAAGTGAGTAAAATTAAATATTAAACAAGGCAAATAGACTCACAAATAGTGTCACATAATCAAAAAACATCTAAGGCAAAGTACCTATCGCATGCAGATAGTAACACGGAAGTACCACGATTTTACATTTATAAATATCGTTTTCTCATGGTCGTTGGTAACAACTTATTAGTATTTATCATTTATGAAAGTAGTAGAGAAATGATAACTAGTCTCAAGTTATAATTCATGTAGGGTTGTTTCAAAAGAGAGAAGTTAAACTGACATGAATTGAGAAATATGATTCAAATTATGATTTCAAGAATCAATTAAGTTGACCTATATTCGAAAGTTAACTTAAGTGGATCTAAGGCAATTATGAGTTTGATTTATCTTACTACCATACCCGAGTTATCTAAATCGATTACCTCAATACTGGTCGTTGCAAGTAATCCTAAACCTTTATAGATTAATTATTAAGTTGTCAATTTAATAAATTAATCCTAAGATTTGTATTAAATTACTAATTCAAGATTATTAGGCTTCCTAACTTAATTATGGTCGATGCAAGTTATTAGTCATAATTTGACAATTTGTAAATTCTCCTACGGTCGGGTCTCCTAAACAAACTGTCAATTTAATTATATTCAATTGCATGCAAATCAACTAGATAAGAAACCTAAGTTTGAAAGCATAAATATCAAATAGGAATTAAGTTGAAAACATAAGATAAAATCAAATCACAACGAATAATCAAACAGTATCCTTCCCGGGAATTAATAATATAATCCTTAATTGTTCAAAACTTCCTATAGAAGAAATAAGTATAAAAATCCTATGAGACATAATGCAACTAATAAAAGGAAAACAATTACAAAAACTAAAGGAAAAGGAGAAAGAAAGGTTGCCATTATGTTGTAACTACAATAACAGTTTGCTCGTTCCTCCGAATCCACGCTGCTTCTGCAACTCGATCCTTTGTCGTGATCTTCGGATCCTCGACAATCACACCTCTCGAAGACTTCTCGAGCTATCCCTTACGGTCGAGCCTCAAGCTCAAAAATAAAAACAAGAACTATAAAACCGAGATCTACGAGATTATACTCGAGCTCTAACACTCAAAAACTCACGTGTTCTCAACAATTCTGGTCTACCAAGAGTGGAGAATGGTGCCTCTATTTATAGGGGTGAAATCGGGGGCTTTTCGGACATTTTACGGGTTCAAATCTAGAGATTTGCGCCTCTAGGCCTTTGGACGGGCGCCCAGATGGGTGGGCCATCCAACGGGTCTTATCTCCTCTGGACGGCCGTCTAGATGCAGTTCATGGCTGTCCAAAGTGGTTGGCCGTGCACATTAAATGCATAGCCGTCCAAACTCTCAAAAATTTACACTTTTGCCCCTAGTTTTGTCTAATTTTGCAATTTAGTCCCCAAACATTTCCTGAAATGAAAATAACGTAATTAGATGGTATTTCCAACTAATTTCACCCATTTAACATCATAATTAACTCGAATTGAACATAATTATTGTACGAAAACATGATATAAAATTGAGTTATCAAATACCCCACACTTAGCTTTTACCTTGTCCTCAAGCAATCTACTAAATATACTTCAAGAAAAACACATATAACTCAAATAATCATGTTTGTCAATTAAGTTCAGCGAATGTTCACAAAATCTTAGCAGTTCAAACTTCTAAAAAATAGCCAGCTTAACAAAGAGTGAAATACTCGTAATGCCTCATCAAATGTATCATGCATGAATCGTGAAGAAATAATTCAAAAATACTCATATCAACTCAACACTTATCTAATCATAGAATTTTCCTCGATGTAGTGTGTGTTCTAATCGACTTATCATTCAACTAACAAACTTCCCTTTGAACAATTAAAAAGATAGTACTTCGATCACTCAAATATTACAAGAACTGAGTACAACAACTATATAGGAATCAAGTCAAATGCCACATTTATTTTTCTCTCTTTTTTTTTTTTTGAAACTCACTCTTTTTTTTTTTTTTTTGAATATATACTTTTTTAAAAAAAAATTGAAACAATGCATTGGGTATAAGTGTCTACGTAAACATGTTAACTTTAACTACCCTTGTAATGGATATTACTCTGGTAGCTCCCGGATCACAAAGACCTTAGGGCACCAGACATTCAATTCCCCTCAAGAGTAATTTCCGAGTAGTAAAGAACACTTGCAAACTACCCTTATTAAGATAAATAACGAATAAATAAACGCTCTAGTGGAAAAATCCTCAAACTCCTATCATGTCATCATAATAGTCATCACAACATCCAAATGGTCTAACACTATTTAACGAAAATTCCAAAAGTAATCCATTAATCAAACAATTTACCAAAATAGACGTGCTTAAGGTAATAGGAATATCCTACAACTAGACTCACATCAAATATCTACGAATAAATCAAACTCAATCCTCAAGATCCTAGCAATCAAAACAAGTAGCATATATCATAGGCCAAGTAAATCATACTTGGAAAAGCTCACAAAAAATTCTCTTCAAGTAGCATGAAAGTCCGAAATTACTAAGAAATTCGAGAAAATTTTGAAAGAGTTCTTAAACTTTGGTACAAAACTTAGAAAACCCCCCTACCCCACACTTAAATTAAACACCGGTCCTCGGTTTTTCGGGCAGTGATATAACTACCCCAACTCTTATTAAAGACATAAGAAGTAAAAGATAAACACGGGAAAAAAACGCGCCATATTATAAAATGCAATAAAAGATAATTTCATTACAATCCCCACATTTCATATAGCCCGATCAAATAAAAACAAGAAAAAAAAAAAAAAAAAAAAAAAAAAAAAAAAAAAAAAAAAAAAAAAAAAAAGAAAAAGGGGAAAAAAGAAAAAAAAAACTAGTCATGTGGAGGTGGCGGTGGATGAGATGGTGGGACAGGTGTGTCGAGTAATGCCGCCGCTATCTCCTCAAAGTCAAAGTCGTTTAGGAAGAGCTGTTGGTGGATCTGGGACAAGTCACCGCATGGAATGCCGATTTTCTTTGATTTGTATCTGTCGTTGCTCCATGCGTTCCTATCTCGATTACATCCTATATGTTTTGGCTTCCATTCTCTCCCAACGAGCATCCTCGAGCATGTCGAGCTACCATATACCACTCATAATTGTTGCGTGGCACAAAAAGCTGGGCCTCGGGTGTCACGCCCGAAATCCGGGCCTAATTTAAAAATTAGAAAATCCCAAATCCGATGACGTAACACGGCTACATCCTCTAAGTTATTACCCAAAGAATGCAAAGCCTCGAAACAATCTCAATAAAATACATCGATAATTCCTCAATAAAAATACTTAACTCAAATATTTCAGAAATATACATAATTCCCAAAAATAATATCTTACAAACATTACTATGAAAAATCAAATCCAATATCCAAAACTCATAACTCCAACCCACCGGATAGAAAAATCCAAATGCACAAGATGATCTCATAGGTCTATCAAAACCTACAAAAGCAATTAAACGTAGGTGGTATGAGCTTATAAAGCCCAGGAAGCGCTTCGACCCTCTTCGTAAAAAAATTTTGGGCATTTAAGATCATATTCTAAAGATTTAACGATATCGAAAAATTTTCAAAACATAACGAACAAAATCATTTTAACAAATACTTTTCAATATGAACAGAAAAAATCAAACTTCCCACATTAATTTCAAAAAGGCAAAGGAGGATAAAAATCCCAAATCATATTACTTATTCTTTTCAATGGACTCAAGCAAAGATAGTCATTCGTTGGTTTAATCGAAATCGATCCTAGCCGCTTATCCCGCTAGGGAGGCCGTAACTTATAACAAAGGAGCTTTTTCACCATGCTCAATGGGTTCGAACTTATAAATATTGGAACATGTTCCCCCAACTCATTCCTAACTAACTTGAGCCAAAACTTTTCTTTTCTTTAGTTTTTTTTCTGGAAGGCTTTTCGAAACTTTAATCAAACAAAAATATTTTCAAAAAGATAAACTTGATATCAAAAACTAATATCTTAAAAAAAAAGAATCTTTTATCAAACATTAAATTCAGAAAACTAATATATTTTTACCAAAATCGAAAATCATAAAACTATATCTTTTATCAAAATCGAAAATCAAAAATCTATTTCTTTTATAAAATCGGAAAACTATATCTTTTATAAAAACTAGACAATCGAAAAACAATTTTTTTAATCAAAACTTAAAATTAGAATACTAAATCTTTTTAAAATCAGAAAACCAAATCTTTTAATAAATCATAAAATCAGAAAATTAAAACATAAAAGAATAACCTTTTTGAGAAAATATAAATTTATCAAATAAATAATTTTTTTGGAAAACTTGAAAGTCTTTACATTAAAATAATAATAAATAACTTAAGAAAATCAAACTTTTGAGAAAAGACAAAAGAAAATAAAAATCAAAAAAATCACTCATACGTACTGTAATTTGATTTCAAGAAGGAAAGTCGAAATAATATAATATTCTAAAAAAAACAATCTTTCGTAAAATACAATTCAATAAAATCAATTTTCATAAATTAACATGCCCGAAAAACATAATCTTTTCAAAACAGATGAAAACGAAAGGGTTTAAAACAACTGAAAAAGATCAAACCACTTACCTCTGTCATCGAAATTATCCAAATTCACAACCTTTGATAATCCAAATCACGAAACGATTCTTTACCTTAATCGTAATTGACAACACAATTTCTCCAATCCCAAAATCTCCACGTTGGATCTTCTTATTACCCGTTTCTCGTAATACCAGAGAGGTGTTAAACTCTCTCTTAAATTATATCTCTTAGGGTTTCAAGGTATATAAAGAATACATAACTTAATAAATTGCACAATAAATCCCTCAAATATTTAAGTATCTAAATAAGATCCCTAAACTTTACCAAATTACAAAATCACCCTTGTCAATTTGGTCACGGGTATCACATACTACCCTCCTTAGAAAAAGTTTCATCTTCGAAACTTAAGATTCTTGACATTTCTTAAATTTATCAAATCATACTTAGACCATATTCAAACAGAAATCGCCCACGCCCCTGGCGCACTTTATTTATTTTAACATCTTACTTCTAAAATTAATCATAAGCATAATTATAACGCAATCAACTTCCCATGATAACTTCAATAATCTAATTCTTTAATCTTTCATGAAGAATTCCAATCTTATTCAAAATATCTAAATACCTTAGCATTTGTAATAACTATCTTCAACATAGAAGGCATAAAGGTAATTCCAATAATCACAAGGATCATGAACCATGCTTTGATACCACTTCGGCACGCCCGAAATCCGGCCCAATTTAAAAATTAGAAAATCCCAAATCTGATGACGTAACACGGCTACATCCTCTAAGTTATTACCCAAAGAATGCAAAGCCTCGAAACAATCTCAATAAAATACATCGATAATTCCTCAATAAAAATACTTAACTCAAATATTTTAAATATACATAATTCCCAAAAATAATATCTTACAAACATTACTATGAAAAATCAAATCCAATATCCAAAACTCATAACTCCAACCCACCGGATAGAAAAATCCAAATGCACAAGATGATCTCATAGGTCTATCAAAACCTACAAAAGCAATTAAACGTAGGTGGTATGAGCTTATAAAGCCCAAGAAGCGCTTCGACCCTTCTTCAAAAAACATTTTGGGCATTTAAGATCATATTCTAAAGATTTAACGATATCGAAAAATTTTCAAAACATAACGAACAAAATCATTTTAACAAATACTTTTCAATATGAACAAAAAAATCAAACTTCCCACATTAATTTCAAAACAGTAATGTAAAGGATAAAAATTCCCAAATCATATTACTTATTCTTTTCAATGGACTCAAGCAACATAGTCATTCGTTGGTTTAATCGAAATCGATCCTAGTCGTTTATCCCGCTAGGGAGGCCGGAACTTATAACAAAGGGAGCTTTTTCACCATGCTCAATGGGTTCAAAACTTATAAATATTGGAACATGTTCCCCCAACTCATTCCTAACTAACTTGAGCCAAAACTTTTCTTTTCTTTAGTTTACTTTTTCTCGGAAGGCTTTTCGAAACTTTAATCAAACAAAAATATTTTCAAAAAGATAAACTTGATATCAAAAACTAATATCTTAAAAAAAAACAGCATCTTTTATCAAACATTAAATTCAGAAAACTAATATCTTTTTACCAAAATCGAAAATCATAAAACTATATCTTTTTATCAAAATCGAAAATCAAAAATCTATATCTTTTATAAAATCGGAAAACTATATCTTTTATAAAACTAGAGAATCGAAAAACAATTTTTTTAATCAAAACTTAAAATCGAATACTAAATCTTTTTAAAATCAGAAAACCAAATCTTTTAATAAATCATAAAATCGAAAATATAAAACAAAAAAGAATAACCTTTTTGAGAAAATATTAATTTATCAAATAAATAATTTTTTTGGAAAACTTGGAAAGTCTTTACATTAAAATAATAATAAATAACTTAAGAAAATCAAACTTTTGAGAAAAGACAAAAGAAAATATAAATCAAAAAAATCACTCATACGTCCGGTAATTTGATTTCAAGAAGGAAAGTCAAAATAATATAATATTCTAAAAAATACAATCTTTTGTAAAATACAATTCAATAAAATCAATTTTCATAAATTAACATGCCCGAAAAACATAATCTTTTCAAAACAGATGAAAACGAAAGGGTTTAAAACAATTGAAAAAGATCAAACCACTTACCTCTGTCATCGAAATTATCCAAATTCACAACCTTTGATAATCCAAATCACGAAACGATTCTTTACCTTAATCGTAATTGACAACACAATTTCTCCAATCCCAAAATCTCCACGTTGGATCTTCTTATTACCCGTTTCTCGGAATACCGGAGAGGTGTTAAACTCTCTCTTAAATTATATCTCTTAGGGTTTCAAGGTATATAAAGAATACATAACTTAATAAATTGCACAATAAATCCCTCAAATATTTAAGTATCTAAATAAGATCCCTAAACTTTACCAAATTACAAAATCACCCTTGTCAATTTGGTCACGGGTATCACATCGAGAGTCGGATGCTGTTGTGGCGGTGATGTGGTGATTGAAGTGTAGAAAATAATGAAATAAAAGAATAATAAATAATGAATAAATTGAATGAATAAAGAATGAATAAAGTTAAGGTTATCACTAATCTTCAATCATCTGGCAGAGTACCTATCATGTAGATAGTATCAGATCAAAGCAAGTATCAAGATTTTAAAATTTATAAAATCGTTTTTCCTCAAGATCCTTATTAAGATTAGGTGTAAGAAAATATAATGAAATCAACTATAATCATGTTTTGAAAAAATTAATCAATCTAGAGTTTGTTCAACCAACATCAACAATGATTAGATTGAGACTAAAATTCCTAGAAAACAAAGTAATAAAGCAAGTAATGAATGATAGAAACCGATGAGCTATATTTATATATAAAGATAATATAAATAATTAAATAAAATAATACTAAAAATAATAGGAATTCTCAAGATTAAAATAGAATTGTCACTAAGAAAATAAACTCAACTAGGCAGAGAACCTATCGAAATAGTTAAATAAAGGTTGTATTCGGATTTTAATATTTATAAAATCGTTTTCCCCAAGACGTCTATTAATTTTTAGTGTGGAAAATATAATTAAATCAATTATGAATATGATTTGGAAGTATGAATCAATCATCAAGTAATCTAACCTTTATCAAGAATGATAGGATTGAATTCTAATTTCCTAGAAAGCAAATTAAAAGAAAGCAAAGTAAAGAATATGGATAAGGTAATATTGAATATTTGAAGAACTCACTAAAGACATTAGAGAGAGTGGAGGATACAAGGATGAATTTCCTCAATATGTGTCGTTGAAAGAAATTCATACATGAAGAACAACTCGAATATATTAGTAAGATTAGATACCTACTAATCATCCAAGGTCCGGTACATCAATAGGAAAATAACCAAACTAATCTAGCACTAATCGTATATCCAAGGCCCGACTTAACAATTAGTGTTAACCCGAACCACAAAATCGAATTAGAGCTCAACTCAAGATAGGAATTCAAATCAAAGCCATAATTGAAATTGCAATTCAAGCTAATAAAATCATAACAATCAACTCACAATAGATCAATCTCAAAGTGAAGATGTAACATGAAACCAACCACTTCTACCCTAAAGAAATGTAGAAGAAGAGAGTTCTTATTGGGTTGGTAAACTAGATTACAAGAAATATCATCAAAAGTAATAGAAGAAGGTAAGAAAATAATTCCAAAACCAGTTGTCAATTGATACCGGAAAGATCTCTACACTTCAACTCCTCTCTTGAATCCTCTTCTTGCACTTTGAAGCTTGAATGATTCAAGTAGATCCAAACACCTCTTGATTAGATTGCACAACTCTACCTTATAGACCGAGGAGAGATTTACACAACCTAACTAGAGACAATTATCACTAAAACAACCTAGGGATTTCTCTAATTGAATGTAGATCAACAAAGTGATAGAAAATTCCCTAAAATCTATACCAAAATATATGAAATTCAAGTAAACCCAATATGATATTCAATATCTAAAACAATGTGATAATCAAGCCAATCTCAACCAAGCCATGCCAATATGAAAATGGCTAAAAATCCTATAATTTATATATAACCGAAAACAGGGGGTAAAATTCGTATTTTACAAAGAAAACAGTTATTCTCGGGACTCACTACGGGCGTGGCCCCCCCCCCCCTACGGGCGTATCGGAGTAGTTACACTCTACGGGCGTAGTCTCATCCAACCTCTACGGGCGTAGCTAGGCAATTAAGGGCAACGAGCGTGAATTCGGGCAACGGGCGTAGGAGATGTAGTTACTTCCTAAGGGCGTAGCCAAAATTGCATTTTGCACCCTTAATTTGTCTTTTTACTTCAATTTCACCTAGAAGTAACCTAAAACATAATATTTGCAACTAAACCCAAAATCAATCAATTTATCTCAATTTAATACAATAAAACTCACAAATCATGCACAATTTATATCCCAAAACATGAACATATTTGATGTTATCAGAAACTCAAGGAAAATCATAGGTAAAATGGAGGATACAAATTACTAAGGGCAAAAATAATCATGAACTAACCATCATAATTTCACCAAATTCAAGTCTAAAGATGAACTTCCTCAATACGTTTCGTTGCAAGAAATTCATAGATGAAGAACACTTGAATATTAACAAAATCAAATCTCCTATCAATCATCCCGGTTCCGGTCCATTAATAAGAAATTCAATCATATTAATTTGGCACTAATCATATATCCTAGTTCCCGCCTAACAATTAGTGTTAACCCGAAACCACAATTCCAAATCAAAGCTTAAACTAAGAATAAAATTCAGATCCAAAGCCATAATTAAAATTGCAATTCAAGTTAATAAAACTATAACAATAGATCCATGAAAACCATAATATGCCCAAAGTAACAAGTAACATAAAACCAACCATTTCTACCTAAGAGAAATGGAGAAGAAAGAGTTCCTATAGGTTGGTAAACTAGATACAAGAAGGAAAATACAAAAAGTAATAGAAGTAAGGAGAAGAGAAATATCGTTATCAATTGGTCGTTGACTCGGGAATAACTCCTCTTCTTCAACTCCCTCTTTGATCTTCTTCTTGTTCTTCTTCAAGCTTCAAGGTTGATGTAGGTAAGCTCCTCTTGAATAGCTCAAGCAAATCTCCTTATGTGTCGAGGCAAACTCACAAGCACCAACTAGAGACACTTATAACTACAACAATCTCGGGAATGATCTATAGAAAAATTGGAATTACAAAAGGTATAGAAAATTCTCTAAGTCTAAACCAACAATTCAAAATGATATTCTAAGTGTATACAATTAACCATCCAATCTACTACCAGCTAGCCAGCCATCAAACAGCTGAAAAATCTACTATTTATAAATAACCGAAAATAGGGGTAAAATTGGTCATTTCACACTGGAAAACAGTGTTCCGCCCTCACTACGGGCGTATAGAAGGCGGTTAATTTCTACGGGCGTAGTGACATCATCACTACGGGTGCAGAGGGTGTAGTAACGCTCATTCCAACCGTAGTGAACCTTCTAGGGGCGGGAGTCAATGTCCGGAAAATTGCATTTTCAACCCTTAATTTATCTTTTTCAACCATTTAGCCCGAAAGTCACCCGAAACAGAATATTGCAATTAAACCCAAAATCAATCAATTTATCTCAATTTAGTACAATAAAACACAACAATTATGCACAATTAATATTCCAAAACATGATCATACTTGATGTCATCATCTACCATTTATTTATATTGACATAGAGAGGAAAACAATTGTACATGAGAATTTTTTTCTTGTCCATTGTTTTTGTGCACTTATAATCTTGATATGTCGAAATTATATCATGTTTTACGTCGTGTTTTGTGCCTAATTTGGGAGTATAATTGATATTAATTGATCGGAAATTATGCAAATTTGCTTTGTTTTTGATTTCATGAAGTTTAGGGACTAAAATTGAAAAAGGAACAAATTTTCGGGGCAAAATTGCACTTTCGGAGTAACACGTGCAAGATGTGCCACACATGCACACAGGTGTGTGTTTTGGGTGAGTAAAAATATAGTATCATATAAAGCAAATAATCTCACAAAACAATGTCACATAATCAAACACAACTAAGGCAAAGTACCTATCACATGCAGATAGTAACACGGGAGTACCACGATTTTAAATTTATAAATATCGTATCCTCGGGAACGTTGGTAACGACCGGTTAGTTTCTACCAATTATGACAAACTTTAAAGTTCAGGGAATTAGTCCTAGGTGTCCATTCAATTCAGATATGTTTGTTTGAAGAATAATTAAAACAAGAATGGAAAGATAATTAGCTAAGATCTCTAATGAAGTACGTATGATTAATTAAGTTGAACAGTGTTCGAATGTGTAGCTTGCAAGCGGATCTAAGGCAATTATGAAGTCAAATTATCTTACTACCATACCCGAGTTGTCTAGAATGATTACCTCAATACTGGTCGTTGTAAGTAATCCTAAACCTCTTTAGATTAGTTATTAAGGCGTGTCAATTTAATAACATAACCTTAAGATTTGCATTAATTCCAAATCCAAGATTATTAGGATGCCTAACCTCAAGACGGCCGTTAAGTTATTAGTCCTAATCGGCAACTCATTAAATCTCCTACGGTTGGGATTCATTAACAAATCGTCAATTTAATTAACTATTGTAGTATCATGCATCAACCTAAGTTTCATAGCATAAACTCAATACGAGAATCAAATCGAAAGCGTAAAACAATAAGCAATTCATAATGTATATTAAAACATATCCTTCCCGGGAATATTTAAATCACTAATCAATCAATCTAAATAAAGAGAATCTTAGGACACAGAATCATAACATATAAAGGAAAAGAAATACAAGAACGAAAAGAAAAAGGAAAGAGAAAGTTGTTGTGTTGCTCTCACTGCTTCCACGGACCGGCTTACTCCTCCAGACCTCGCCGAGACTTGTGCTCCGGATCCTTATCTTGCTCTACAGATCTTCAGAGATCACTTCCTCTCAACTAAACTATAGAGATATTCCTTACGGTCGAGGTTCAACCCCTACACTCGAGAAGAAAGAAAAATAATGAAAACTGAATCTCGACTAGAGCTTATCACGAAATTCCTATTGGTTAGGAACTCGGAAATGCTCATGTTCCGAGTGATTCTGGTGTGCCAAAGCTTGCACATGATGCCTCTATTTATAGGGGTGAGTTGGGCTGAAAAAGGAAATTTTCCAATGTGGGACATTTACTAGGCCATAGCGGCACGGTGCTGGCCCATTGCGGCACGGTGTTGGCCCATTGCGGCACGACACTTGTATGACACAGTGCTGCGCGTGTGTGGCACGATTTAGTCCCCGATTTCTTCATTTCTTCAATTTTGGTCCCCGAAACTTCTAAAATCGAAAACAGAGCAAATTTGCGTAATTTCCATTTAATTAATTCCAATTAACTCCATAATTAACTCGAATTAAACACAATTAATATATAAAAACACGATACAAAATCGAGTTATCAACAGCAGTGCGCGCTGCACATGCACAACAGGGTGCCACACATGCGTAGCGCCGTGCCATAATGCACGGAGACCATGCCGTAATGCGCGCAGCACCGTGCCACGACATGCGCAGCCTCTGCTACTACGGTCGTAGTCCAGACCGGACGGGCGTCCGGGGCCCCTAGAGTGTGGGAAATTGAGTTTTTGAAGCCCATCCAACTCTCCCATTCACTCCTATAAATAGAGGCACTCCCTCGGTTGTTCAAGCACACTAGAATCACTCCGAACAAGAGCATTTTCGAGTTTCTAGCTCTTAGAAACTTCGCAATGAGCTCTAGTTTGATACACGGTTTATTATTTTCTCGAGTTTCGGCTTTGATGTGTATTTTGAGTTATATATAAATAATAAAAATAATATAAATAATTGAATAAATAATACTAAATATAATAAGAATCTTCAAGATTAAAAATAGGTTTGTCACTAATAAAATAACTCAATTAGGTAGAGCACCTATCGAAATAGTTTAGTAAATAAGGTGGTATTCAGATTTTAAATTTATAAAAATCGCTTTTTCCCTAAGACTTCTATTAAATTCTAGTGTGGAAAATATAATCAAACTAATTATGAATATGATTTGTGAATAAGGATCATTCAACAAGTAAATCAACCAATATCAAGAATGATAAGATTGAATTCTAAATCCTAGAAAGCAAAGTAAAGAACAATGTAAGGAATAAAGCAAGTAAAAAGGTTGGGAGGAATTCTTATTAAGATATAGGTGAGATAAGAGGATACAAAATACCAAGTATAGGATAATCTTGGATCTAGTATCATAGCTCCACCAAATTCAAGTCTAAAGTAGAATCTCTTCCATACGGATCGTGGCAAGAAATTCCTAGATTAAGAACACTTGAATGTTAACAAGATCAAATCTCCCATCAATCATCCCGGTTCCGGTCCATCAATAGGAAACTAATCACATCAACTTGGCACTAATCGTATATCCCGGTTCCGGCCTACCAATTAGTGTTAATCCGAAACCACAATCTCAAATCAAAGCTTGTACTAAAGATAAAATTCAGATCTAAAGTCATCAATGAAATTGCAATTCGAATTAATAAAACCACAATCATTCAATCCAAGAACATCACAATATCTCAAGTAATTTGTAAAATAAAACCAACCAAATCTACCTATAAGAAATGTAGAAATGAGAATTCCTAAGGTTGGTTAACTAATTACAAAGAATAACAAGGAATAATAGAAGAAAAGGGGAAAGTGAAACATAGACATTAAACCTTCTTCCTCTTCAACTCCTTCTCTTGATTCTTCTTTGTTTCTTCAACTTGGATCTTCAATTTGTGTAGCCCAAATACCCTAGAATATTTTCAGTAGATTTCCTTACGGATCGAGGCAAACCTACCTAGATAATCCCAAGATACTCAATACTACAACAAGTAGAGAGTAATCTCTAAGAAAATTGGAAAATCAAATTATAGATCTCTCTCTAAGTTCTACCAAACCTTTACAATTAACTTAACTATTCAGCATAATCCAACCAAAATACAAGCCAATCTAATTAATGCTAAAAATTCTAGTATTTATAGATAAACTAAACCAGGGGTAAAATCGTCATTTTACATAAAAAATATTCTCGACAGAGCATCCTTACGGGCGTAGCCCTCTATGCTGTACGGGCGTTTAGCTACGATTCGCCTTACGGGCGTTTGATCCAGAGTGCCACGGGCATAGAGAAGACAGGTTAATTCATACGGGTGTAATGCACACAGGGGCAACAAAGCGTTTACTCGCTACGGGCGTTATGCACAAAAGGGCAAATGGGCGTTTAACAAGCTACGAGCGTATGAAATCGTCCACGGGCGTAGCGCATTTCAGAATGTTGCACTTTTGCCTCTGAATTTATCCTTTTTCACCAATTTGCCCCGAAGTTACCTCCGAAACAGAATATTTACAATTAAACCCAAAATCAATCAATTTATCTCAATTTAATACAATTATAATCACAAATCTTGCACAATTTATATCTCAAATCATGATCATATTTGATGTTATCAAATACCCCACAACTTAAACTTTGCTTGTCCTCAAGCAAATCAAATAAAAGAAGTTTAAGAAGAAATAAACTAACATCAAATAGCTCAAAAAGCAAATTCAATTTATTTAAGATGTGCAATAATTTTCTCAAAAATTTCAACATAGACTAGTTTACTTTTCAAAGATCTCATCAACAAAGTGCTAAAGGAAGATTCACTTTTATGCCTCATCAAATGTTTTATGTCTAAGTCAAGAAAACTCAATTTGAACAAAACATTTTCAACTTAAATACGAAAAACGATCATAAAATCATCCCGAGTGAAGTGTGTGCTCTATCTCAATTGATGATCCAAATGGCAAACTTTCTTTCAAAGCAACTATTCAAATAGTGGTTTGGTCGATCAAAAACTTCAACAACGAGAAATAATCACAATCAAATCTCAAGAAACAAGCCACTTATTCAAAAGTAGAATTTTTATTCAATTTATTTTCTTTTATTCAAGGTTTTTATTGTTTGCTTAACAATATCAACTTTAACTACCCTTTTAACGAGTTCCACTCCGATGACTCCCAGATCCCGAGGACCTTAGGGCCCCGGGCACTCAATTCCCATAAGGAGTGGTGCTAAAGTAGCAAAGGATACATGCAAATAACCTTTTATTTCAACAATTTATTTAACAAAAATAATAAAATTGTGGCAAGTCTCTCAAAGAATTTTCAAGTGAAATCTCTAGTCATTTTCATTCCCAAAAGACTTAATACTATTCAAATAAGTTGTCCAAAAGTAATCCACTAATCGGAACAAACAACCAAAAATAGCTGTGTCAAAAGAATGTTTTTCAGGATTATCCTATAATCATGCTCGTACCAAGTATCAACGAGATGAAACAAATCAAATCTCGAGACTTTTAACAATCAACACATAGTTTATATCATCGGCTAAGCAAATCAAATTCCACAAAAAGTTCACAAAACAATCTTTTCAAGTAAACTAATTATCTTGAAAAATTTGAAAATTTTTGGCAATTTGAGATAAAACGAGATAACATCGGTGTGTGCACCTACCCCACAACTTGAAAATTACACTGTCCTCAGTGTAAAAAGCGAATACCCCACAACTTATTTTGAAAAATAAGAAAGCGAGAGAAAAAAAAGTGTGGAAAAGAAATAAGCAAGAAATAACGAAGAAAAAAGAAGAAAGACTCCCCTATCAAGATCATCAATCGAGATATAAATCGTTATCGTTCTTGGTGAAAGGTTCCGTGTACATTTTCAACCGTTGGCCATTAATTTTGAATGTCGATCCATCGTCTCGTAGTACCTCGCAAACTCCATAAGGGAAAACCCGAAATATTTCATACGGACCGGTCCAATAGCTTTTCAATTTTCCTGGAGACATTTTCAAATGAGAGTTAAAGATTAAAACTTTATCACCACTAGAAAATTCTTTTGGACCCCGAAGACGCTTATCATGCCACAATTTAGTTTTCATCTTGAAATTCAAAGAATTTTCGTAAGCTTGAAATCTCCATTCGTCGAGTTCGTGAAGTTGCAAAATTCTCTCTTTTGTAGTAGGTTTGTCGTCCAAGTTGCACTTCTAAAGAGCCCAAAAAGCTTTATGTTCAATTTCAACGGGTAAGTGACAAGTTTTACCGTAGAGGAGGCGATATGGAGAGAATCCTGTGGAAGTACGAAATGCAGTCCGGAAAGCCCATAGAGCATCATCTAACTTCAACGACCAGTCTTTTATGTTAACTCCCACGGTTTTTTCCAAGATTCTCTTGATTCCTCGATTTGTCACCTCCACTTGTCCACTTGTTTGAGGATGTTAAGATGTGGATAGTCGATGTTGGACTCCATATCTCTTGAGGATTTTCTCGAGTTGAGAATTACAGAAGTGAGTTCCTCTATCGCTGATTAAAGCTTTCGGACACCCGAACCTTACAAACAATCTTTGAAGAAACTTGCATACAATTTTAGCATCGTTAGTAGCACAAGCTTGGGCCTCCGGCCACTTCGAGAAATATTCAACGGCTACTAAAATATATTTATTTCCATGAGAAGAAGGAAAAGGACCCATGAAATCAATACCCCAAATATCAAAGATCTCGACGCTTTGAATAATTTGTTGTGGCATTCGGTCTCGTACGGAGATTTTTCCGGTTTGTTGACAAGCATTACATGCTTTTACAAAGGAATGTGCGTCTTTAAACATCGTTGGCCAAATAAAATCCAGCTTCTAATACCTTTCGGACGGTGTTGTTTGCGGCTAGGTGTCCTCCCGGTTGGTCCCGCGTGAGGTGTTCTAGAATCTCGAAACATTATGTCCCTGAAACACATCTTCCGATAATTTGATCAGCACAAATTTTGAATAAAAATGGATTTTCCCAAAAATAGTATTTTAGATCGGCAAAGAATTTATGTTTTTGTTGAGGGGAAAAATCATTTGGAAGTATTTTAGCAGAAAGATAGTTTGCAATATCAGCAAACCAAGGAAGAGATTTATCAACAAAATTCAAAACTTCAATTAAAAATAAACTCTCATCGGGAAAGGTGTCAGCTATCACGGTTTCGTCTAGGACCTCGAGCTCGGGATTTTCTAATCGAGACAAGTGATCAGCAGCTACATTTTCGCATCCTTTCTTATCACAGATTTCAATATCAAATTCCTGCAATAATAACACCCATCTTATTAATCTTGGTTTTGCATCGGTTTTATTAAAGAGATATTTCAAAGCAGAGTGATTCGTGTAAACTATAGTTTTTGACATGATCAAGTAGGAACGGAATTTGTCAAAAGCAAATACAACAGCTAGTAATTCTTTCTCAGTAGTAGTGTAGTATATCCGTGCATCTGTGAGAGTTTTACTAGCATAAAAAATAACATGGAATTTCTTATCATGTCGTTGTCCTAAGACAACCCCTACAAAGCATAATCACTAGCATCGCACATCAATTCAAAAGGAAAACTCCAATCGGGTGATATCATGATAGGTGTCGTAGTTAATAATCTCTTTAAAATATTAAAGGCTCAATTTTTATCAAATAAGAAGGGAACATCTTTTCCAAGCAAGTTATTCAAAGGTCTAGCAATTAGAGAGAAATCTTTAATAAATCGACGATAAAATCCAGCATGTCCTAGAAAACGTCGAACACCTTTAACATTCATAGGAGGAGGAAGTTTTGAAATAACTTCTATTTTAGCTTTATCGACCTCCAAACCAAGATGTGAGATCTTGTGTCCAAGGACTATTCCCTCTTGTACCATAAAATGACATTTTTCCCAATTTAAAACAAGATTAGCTTTCAAACATCTCTTAAGCATACTTTCTAAATTTTGCAAACATGATTCAAATGAATTACCAAAGATGGAAAAATCATCCATGAAAACTTCCATAGTATCTCCTAACATGTCATCAAATATAGAAGTCATGCAACGTTGAAAAGTAGCTGGAGCATTACATAAACCAAAGGGCATACGTCTATATGCAAAAGTACCATGTGGGCAAGTAAAAGTAGTTTTATGTTGGTCTTCGGGAGCAATAGGAATTTGAAAATAACCCGAAAATCCATCTAAAAAGCAATAATAAGAATGTCCAGGCAAGTCTTTCAAGTATTTGATCAATGAAAGGGAGAGGGAAATGATCTTTCCTAGTAGCGCTATTCAATTTACGGTAATCAATACAAACACGATATCCAGTTCAGATTCTAGTAGGAATAAGCTCATCGTTGTCATTTTTGACAACCGTAATACCTCCCTTTTTAGGCACAACTTGCACGGGACTTACCCACTCACTATCCGAGATAGGATAGATCAAACCTGCATCCAACAATTTAACAACTTCTTTCTTTACTACTTCACACATGTTAGGATTCAATCTTCTTTGAGGTTGTACACAAGGTTTGTAATTATTTTCAAGTAAAATCTTGTGAGAGCAAAAACTTGGACTTATACCCGGAATATCCACAATTTTGAATGCAAAAGCTTGCTTATACCTTTTGAGTATACCTAATGTGAGCTCCTTTTGTTCTTCCATTAAATTTGAAGCAAGTATTACCGGAAGCTTTTTGTCTTCATCAAGGAAGCCATAGCATAGATGACTTGGTAATTCCTTTAATTCAAGATCCGGAGGATTCATAAAGGAAGTTTGCTTCGTTTGAAATTCCTTGCAATTTGCATAAGAGTCCAAAGAATCATCATCTTCACAAATAGTAACATGATTAGAATCTTCTAACAAAATTTTATTCATGCTATTTTCCACAAGTTGATCAATAAAATCCAATGAAAACAACTCATCATCTAATTCCATAGGTTGCATAAGAATAGAATTCAAGTTGTAAGACATGCTTTCCTCATCTATTCTCATTTTGATATGATTATTGAGAATTTCATTCAATGCCTTGATAGTAACTAGAAAGGAACTTCCAAGAATGAGAGGAGCATCATCATGTATGTCTAAAACAATAAAATCTATAGGACAAATCAAAGAATTTATTTTCACAAGTAAGTTTGATGCAATTCCTAAAGGAAAATGAATTGTTCTATTGTCACATTGTACTCTCATATTGGTAGATTGTAAATCATCCAATCCTAGCTGTTTGAACAAAATGAGAGGCATGAAATTTACACTTGTACTAACATCCACTAAAGCATGCAAATCATGTATATTTCCTATAGTACAAGATAGAGAAAAGTGATTAGGAAAATTTTGAATTGAAGAACATCCTTCCAAAAGTTCTATAGAACATACTTTATTCAAAGTTACTCCATCAAGCTCCAAAGAATATTTCTGAGTACAAATATCCTTGAGAAATTTAGCATACTTTGGCATACTATTGATCAACTCAAGTAATGGCAAATTCAAGGAAATTTTTTTAAGAGAGTTAAAGAAATGATTGAAAATCTCCCTTTCTTTTCCTTGCTTAGACTTAACTGTATGGGGCATGATATTTTGTGCCATTAACTCCATTCCTTTTCTTCCAAGCTGCAAGAACAACTTACTCAAATTTTGTTTCCAATTCCCTTCACATGGAATCTGGAAATCAAATTGAAGAAATGACAATGAAAAGAAAATAATGTATGCTCTCGGGTACTGCCAAAAACAGAGGAAAAAGCAGGGGGAAGTGAAATTCCAGTTCTAGAATTTTTACAAAACAGAGAAAAATATAGAGTTGTACATAAATTAGCTACTGGAATTTTGAATAAAACAGAGGAATTAACCTTTATAGCTACTGGATTTCTCTGCAAAACAGAGGAAAATGCATGCTGAAATTTTCAGAATGACCAAAACAGACTGCAAATTGCAAATTTCTGGACACATTACAACAAACACAGTGAAGAAGACTCACTGAAATTTTACACAAAAACAGAACAAAACATGTAACAACTGCTGGATTTAATATTCAGCAGCAATGGTGTAAAAATTCTGCCACTGTACTGCCCAAAATTTCAGTAAAAACTGAACAAAGTCAAGCATACCATAAATTTCAGAATTAAACATTTCAGCAGCAGTGCAAACCACATGTTACTGGATTGCCCACAATTAATTTTACTGAAAATTCAGTGTACAAAAACATACAAAAACATCTAGCTGCTGGAAAATAAAACAACAAGTTCATGCATTTGAATTTTCTAATTGATCATGCAAAATGTCTATATGATAGAAGTGAAACATATACATACAAACTATATGCTATTCATGAAGAACAAAAAGAAATGCAATTACAACAACTAACAAATCTATTTACCATTATTTACAATATCATGCAAAAACTGAATTTACAAAAGAAACCATACACTAACCTACTGGAAAATGAAAATAAGAACAAGGAAAATCATGCATTTGCTAACTAAATTAACCATGCAAAATCAAAGAAAACAAAGAACAAAATTCTACCTACTGGAAATGAGGATACATAAAATATATATACATCTATTCCTATAATAAAGTACATGCAAAAAGAACTACTGGAAGATCAAGCTGCAATTAAAATACATACATATATCTAGGCCATGCAAAAACATGCAAAAATTGCCTACTGTAAAAATCAAATCATGCATTACTAATCTATTAGAACATATTAACCTAAATGCCATGCAAATCATGCAAAGTACTACAAAATAACATGCACAGAAAAGCAGAACATACAAATCAACCAAAGCTACTGGAATAATAATCTAAGAATTGAAGATTGAAATGGAATAAAATTACTGGAATGAAATGTTGGTCACTAAAACAGCATTTCTTAGAATTAATTTCTAAGAATGTTACATATTTAATAGAAAGAACTATACTATACTATTATCTAAAGAACTCAAAGAATACTAAATAAAATCCTAAAGATGCAAATCTAATAGTAATAATGGTGACCATTTATTGAAAAACCTACTACATGCAAAATCTAACAAAAATTGAAAAAGAAGAAATCCAAATGCAAAGCCATACCTAACAAATAAAAGATAGAAAATATGAAAACATCTAACATTAATGCCTAGCAAAAGTAAGTATCTAGATAATAGTCTTCATGAATTGAAGATATTATTAGAATACTAACTAAACTAGAAAGTACTTAAAGAAGATGAATGAATCAAGATAAAATGATATGAAAATGAAAAGCTAACTAAGAAATGTAAGACAAGTAATGAAAATGCAAAACAAGTAAATGACAAGTAATGAGACTAAGATTAAGAAGAGAAGTAAACTAAACTACTCTAACATAATACCTAAAAATCAAGAAAAAATTCTATAACAACTATCAAAGATCATAAAACGAAAGCATGGAAATACATCTAAGAACATGAAATATGAAATCAATCAAAGAGAGAATCAAGTTAGAAGACTAGTTAGATCTTATACTAACCATACCTAAGAATCTAATTAGAAAAAGTTAGAAGGATTAGAACAAACTATGTCAAGTTAGAAAATAGGAAAAACAATTGGATCTAAAATTCTAAACTAAAGATCAAACTAAGATGTTAAACCTAAAGATCTAAGTTATTCTAAAGGTAAGGATCTAAAGAATCAAAAGCTAACCTAATCTAAAACACTGAACTAACTAAGCTATCTATTCTAGATCAACTAAAGTTAACCTAAATCCAAAATATCTAAAATATATCTAAACTATATCTAACCAAAATCTCTAAGTAAAAGTTTACCTAAGGGATCTAAACTAACCAAAACACTAACTAAACCTAAAAATCATGATACTAAATCATCTAACCTAAGATCTAAATCCAAAAATCTATAATCTAAGCAAAAGAAATTCTAAGAAAACAAATCAATAAGAAAGCAAGAGAAACAAAATACAAGTAACATAAGAAAACTACTAAAGTAAGAAATAGAAGAAAAATCAAAGAATCAAAATTAAACTACTCAACTAAAAATAAGAAACAAATGAAATTGAAACATCTAAACTAAATGAATTAAAATCGATCAAGCAAATATCCAAGATCTATCAAAGAGATAAAAGATATTCTAAGAATTAGACATGAAAAGTAAAAGTTACTTGAGAATGATATCATAAAACAAATCATATCAAAATTAATTCGTTATAAATTTCACACCGTTGATGAAAATTTTTCCCAAAAATTACAACGAACTTGGAGGAAAAACATCACGAAAATTAATAGGCTTCCCCAACAACGGCAAAAAAATCTTATGTGTATTTTGGGTTATATATAAATAATAAAAATAATATAAATAATCGAATAAATAATACTAAAAATAATAAGAATCTTCAAGATTAAAAATAGGTTTGTCACTAATAAAATAACTCAATTAGGTAGAGCACCTATCGAAATAGTTTAGTAAATAAGGTGGTATTCAGATTTTAAATTTATAAAAATCGTTTTTTCCCTAAGACTTCTATTAAATTCTAGTGTGGAAAATATAATCAAACTAATTATGAATATGATTTGTGAATAAGGATCATTCAACAAGTAAATCAACCAATATCAAGAATGATAAGATTGAATTCTAAATCCTAGAAAGCAAAGTAAAGAACAATGTAAGGAATAAAGCAAGTAAAAAGGTTGGGAGGAATTCTTATTAAGATATAGGTGAGATAAGAGGATACAAAATACCAAGTATAGGACAATCTTGGATCTAGTATCATAGCTCCACCAAATTCAAGTCTAAAGTAGAATCTCTTCCATACGGATCGTGGCAAGAAATTCCTAGATTAAGAACACTTGAATGTTAACAAGATCAAATCTCCCATCAATCATCCTGGTTCCGGTCCATCAATAGGAAACTAATCACATCAACTTGGCACTAATCGTATATCCCGGTTCCGGCCTAACAATTAGTGTTAATCCGAAACCACAATCTCAAATCAAAGCTTGTACTAAAGATAAAATTCAGATCTAAAGTCATCAATGAAATTGCAATTCGAATTAATAAAACCACAATCATTCAATCCAAGAACATCACAATATCTCAAGTAATTTGTAAAATAAAACCAACCAAATCTACCTATAAGAAATGTAGAAATGAGAATTCCTAAGGTTGGTTAACTAATTACAAAGAATAACAAGGAATAATAGAAGAAAAGGGGAAAGTGAAACATAGACATTAAACCTTCTTCCTCTTCAACTCCTTCTCTTGAATCTTCTTTGCTTCTTCAACTTGGATCTTCAATTTGTGTAGCCCAAATACCCTAGAATATTTTCAGTAGATTTCCTTACGGATCGAGGCAAACCTACCTAGATAATCCCAAGATACTCAATACTACAACAAGTAGAGAGTAATCCCTAAGAAAATTGGAAAATCAAATATTAGATCTCTCTCTAAGTTCTACCAAACCTTTACAATTACTTAACTATTCAGCATAATCCAACCAAAATACAAGCCAATCTAATTAATGCTAAAAATTCTAGTATTTATAGATAAACTAAACCAGGGGCAAAATCGTCATTTTACATAAAAAATATTCCGGAAGAGCATCCTTACGGGCGTAGCCCTCTATGTTCTACGGGCATTTAGCAGCAGCTACGCCCTACGGGCGTTTGATCCAGAGTGCCACGGGCGTAGAGAAGACAATTAATTCATACGGCGTAATGCACACAAGGGCAACAGACGTTACTCCGCTACGGGCGTTATGCACAAAAGGGCAATGGGCGTTTAACAAGCTACGGGCGTATGAAATCGTCCACCGGCGTAGCGCATTTCCGAATGTTGCACTTTTGCCTCCGAATTTATCTTTTTTCACCAATTTGCCCCGAAGTTACCCGAAACAGAATATTTGCAATTAAACCTAATCAATCAATTTATCTCAATCTAATACAATTATAATCACAAATCATGCACAATTTATATCTCAAATCATGATCATATTTGGTGTTATCGGGCTTAGTGCTCGGCCCTCGACCATAAGGTCGAGCACTATAACATAGTTTGAGAAGTATGGTTGAAGATCTCTTTGATCGAGATAGGAATCCGGGAGATAGGAGTCTATCGGATCCGGAGGAACAAGTCTTTTCCGTTGGAGACGTGACAACGAAAACGACAAACTTACTTTCTCCTTATCTTTTGATTTCCGTATTTCGTTTTCTTCATTAGTTGTGATCTCTGTGTCTTTAGAATCTATTTTTACTACTTTTTGAGAAAGTTGTTGATTGATTTGATATTCTTAATGTATGAAATCCCGAGAGGATATTGTTTATCATTTCCATTATGAGTTTATTTTATCTTGCGCTTTAAACTTAGTTTCTTATTCAATTTATGCCATGAAACTTAAGTCTGCATTGTGGAGCATGAAATTGGAATAATTAATTAATTGGCTGTTTGTTAATGAGTCCCAACCATAGGAGAGTTAACAGATTGCCGAATTAGGTCTAATAACTTATGGCGACCATACTGAGGTTAGGTAGCCTAATAATCTTGAGTTTGAACTTATTTTACATCTTAGGGTTAATTATTAAATTCAGAATTTGATATTAATATTAGAGATATTAGGATTACTCGTGGCGACCATCCTGTGGGTAATTACCTTAGATAACTCGGTACTGGTAGTAAGATGAATTGGATTCATAATTGCCTTAGATCCACTTATAATTAATCTTCGATCATAGGTCAACCCAATTGATTCAAGAGAACTAAATTCAGATTCTAAATTACCTTACTTAGTCATTTCAATTCCTAGATTACGGAAACCCCTCTTCCAATGAATTGAATTGAACCTTAGAGCTAATTCTTCCTAGATTACAATAACCCTAATCCAATTATGAACCATATTCTAACTAATGGAATTAATCTAGGTTTATTATGCAAATTCCAAGTGTGGTGAATGAATAAAGGAAACTAACCGAGAAAGCAATTAAAAAAAGCATGTAAAGGTAATAGGAATTAGTTAGGACTTAGAACAATTAGGAGATACAACCTTATGTTGAATCTAAGGAAATTGTGGATTATTAACTATTTTATTAGCGTCTTCGATGTTATTTAGGGTAATTGCCTCAATACGGTTTGTTGCAAGCAATTCTAAACCTCCTAGGTACATCATAAGTTGTCACTTTAACAAATCCCCCTAAGGTTTGCATTAGAAGCTAACTCGAGGTTATTAGGGCAAGTTACACTTCATTATTCATCCAAGGTTCGGTCTAACAATGAAAATGTCAACTAACCTAATTCGGCAATCTATTAACATTCCAAGGTCCGACCTAGTCAATAAATTGCCAGTCCCAGCACATCATATCAAGTCATGCATCAATTAAAGACAAACCACAATCTAGCGTTAATCAACATAACAACTTGAATTGAAATCATAAAACAATCAATATCCTCAATTGTAATTCACAACCATTCAACATAACATTGTAAAATAGTACTCCTATAATCATCCTAAAGAAACATAGAAGAAAGATTCTTAGGATAGGAGCTTTAACATCTAAGTACAACTAGTGAATACAAAAACTAAGAAGAGAGTAGGAGATAATTTCCAATTAAAATTGAGCTTTACCCCTAGCTTTCTTTAGTAGATTTAGCATCTAGTAGTCTCCTTGATAGCTTGAAAGTCTTCAAACACAGCTCCCTCGGGTGGAATTTTGTAACACACCTTTCGGTTTGAGGCTATGTACTAACACTCTCACATTTGAAAGAAATGATTAAAACTTCAGGGAATTATGGTAAGTAATCAGTTTGGCAGCACTTCCCTAATCTATAGTAAGCTTCTATCAACACTCAAAAAGTGCAAAAGTATCCTATTTATAGAATTCTGGGAGTAGGGGTAAAATGGGAATTTTACAAGTCAAAATCATTAACTTCTCGTAGAAGGGATTGAACACAGGCATGTCGCGCACCCAATTTAATACACCAGTGTCATCCATATGTTGCACTCGTGTTGCGCCACGTGTTCTTCACTTCTATATATATTTCAGCCCTTGTTTTTGCTCTTTTCTTTCATTTTGGCCCCAAAGGTTTCCTAAAAACAATAATTCTCAATTTAACACAATTCTAAGCAAAAAGTATCCAAATATATCTAATAACATTTCGATGTAACCACAAAATACCCTCTAAAATATAAGAACCCGTCATTTTTTAAAATCTTTTTTATTTGAGATGAGTATACAAATTCAATAATTCGATACAAATATTTAGTAAAATAGCAAAAACAGTTGTCTGACATTTATATATACATAAAGTTGTTTTGTAGCTTTATTATCCATTCTTTTATATTCCTATCATATATTTAAGGTAGCGATTAAATAGAGGAAGAAAGTCTCCCAGATTTTAATTTGTTTCATATATATTTACTAAAATTAGCAAAAGTATCTGTCTACCATTTATTTATACTGACTGACGTAGAGAGGAAAACAGTTGTACATGAGAAAAAAAATTTCTTGTCCATTCTTTTTGTGCACTTATAATCTATTTAAGGACCACCAATTTTTTTTCAAACATATTTGCATAACTTTCTTTTACATACATCTAAGAGGAAAGATGGACAATTATTTAAAAATATGTTTACTTAGCATCATATTTTGTGTTTTAACCAGTAAGTATCAACTCTTCTTGTAAATAAAACCCATAGGGTTAAGTGTTTGAGAATTTATTATTATAGTTATTTCATTATTTATAATACAATGTAGTTTATTTCTACTAAAAATTCTAAAATGAATGTAAAAATTATGTAAACACCACAACAAAATATCTTTTATATTCCATTTATTTAATATTATTTGAAAAAGGTTAGTTTTTAAATTGTATTTAGCTCTTGTTATTTCTCTATATCTCTCATCCTCTCTTTCTTTTTCTCTCTTCCTTTGCAGCCCAGGTGCTCGGAATAGAAAATGGAAGAGAACTAGCAAGAAAAGTAATAGGGAACAACCATCCTATACAACTTTGTTCTTGTGATGCCAAGTCTAATAATTGTGCCTTTTGTGGCCTTGAATGCTTTTTTAGTTCTACATGTCCAACTTGTCCTCTAATTTATAAATGTGATAAACCGGAGTAATATGAACTCTGTTATATAATATGTATATTTGGATATGTGGATATCCAATATTTATAATTTCTTAGTCTAAGATAATTAAGGAGTTTCGATCCCTATTTATGAAAGCTAACTCTATTCAATAGCTACATTGAATAGAAATATGCTATATATTTTCTCCCACTCCTATCCCGTTTAACTGTATCTTGTACAATGTTATGCTCCATATATAGAGCTCTCGTGAATGCATGAAAGATATGAAGAAGAAGGGAAATAAAAAGAAAGAGAGGGAAAAGAGAAGAATATATAACTATAATGTTTTAATAGTTCCATTATTTTTCTTATATTTACTTTCTATGTTTTATTCCTTATATTATTAATTATGATTTTTTTCTATTAGTATTTATTTATTGCATCAAATATAACAAGTTATCGGCATGAGACTCTATTAACGAGTTTCAATTTCTGAGATTATAATATTATTTTCTCAAAACAAGTATTCTCTTTCTATTTATTTTATTCTAGAATGGCTAACTTCACTAAATTTGAATTTATTGCTCTCAATATCATTAGAAATTTTTTTTTATTTATCTTTGATATGAGGTGGTAAAAGGCCTCTAGTTGCAATGGCATTGTAGAGAATAATGTATTGTCATCACAAGAAGCCATGATTTTTCCTCGACATTATCATCACAAGAATTTAAAAGATTTTAGATCTATGAGTGAATATAATTTTGCTATGTTTAAAATTATTTCTCGATTAAAATTTTACAAAGTAAAGATCACTATTACAAATATATTAGAGAAAATATTCTCTACTTTTTATGCCTCAAATATTTCTTGCAACACAGCAGCAATATCAAGAAAAAGTCTTTAAGAAATATTTTAAGCTAATATCTACTTTCTTGTGAATATTTTTGGAATTTATAATTTTGACTCCTAAAGAGGTTATGATTAAGATTATGGGTGGAATACAAATATTCATTATAATCGCAATGGTCCAAGAAAATAATTTGGTATAAGTAATGATGATGATTGGGAGAACTTAAGAAAATATAATAAAAAAATGATCTTATTTCCGCAAATTATGAGGAGAAATATTGTCAATGTGGTACAAAAGATCATTGGTCTCATACATATCATAGGATAAAATACCTCATTTTTATTTACCAATCATCGATTGAAAAGAAAAACAAAAATACATAGAAAAATTTCAAATCTTGAAGTTCAGCTCAAAATGATGATGGCGATGTGATGATACACATCTTAAAAATAATGTCAATATAACTCATTTCGATGTGACCGATTTCTTTAAACTTCTAGAAGACAAAAATTGATCACCCCTTCAATGTTAGTCCACTATTAATAATATTTTCTTTTATATATTTATTAAATGTTTTATTTCTTTTATTTTCAATATTATAATTATATTTATTACTTAATCTTGATTTTATTATATATTATTTTATTATTATATTTAAGTGTACATTTAAAATTTTTGTTATATTCATATGGCTATTGTTTCATTTAATGGAAAATATCATTGAAGATGTATGATTTATTGATAGTTTACCTACTCACACCATACTTAGAAATGAGAAATAATTTTCTCGTATAAATATGGGAGAAACAAAAGTAAACATAATAATAGTGTAAACAATGAATTCTTGATCATCTACAAAATAATAATCAATAATATATATTTGATGTTAGGTTCCAATCTTTAAATATCTCGACTGATTCTTTTCATCATGGATTTAAGGGCCTTTTTGGGATTCGTCTCCATCCTATGGTATTTGACTTCTCCGAGGGCCATGGACTTAATCTTGGAATGAATGGATTTTACTTTGAAGGACTTTGGGCTTGATCTCGATCTGTCTGTATTTGATTTGATTTCTCCGAGGGTCTTTGGACTTGATCTCGAAATGAATTTGACTTCGATGTCACAAAATTATACCACGTTTTTAAGGGAAAATTGTGCTTGATTTAAGTTGATTTTGAAAGTATTTGGGCTCAAATGATTAAGAATTGCTTTGTTTTTTATTTCGGGAAGTTCCGGGGACTTGAATTGAAGAGTGGGCAAATTATAGGGCCATTTTACAATTTGCAAGAAGTTATAACGGTCGTATACAAGTCTATAAAAAGACCGTTATGCCCAAAACGGCCGTATACAAGCCCATAATGGTCGTTATGACCTCTTAGGGTTACATAACGACCATACTCAAGAACATAACGGTTGTTTTGACCCTTTGACATGCGATTCTTGAGATTTGCAACTAAAAAATGTCTAAAACCCCCCTTGAACTCACTTCTATAAATAGAGGCAGAATTTTTTATTTTTGACACACCATTATTACACGGAACTCGAGGAATTACGAGTTTCTAACTCATAGATTCTTAGTAATTCTCTCGTAGATTAGATCTTCTCTTTTATATCTCTCAGTTTTTAGTATAGAGTTCGAGCCTTGAACAGTTAGGGAGAGCTCTATAGTATAGTCGAGAGGTGTGATCGAAGATCCGGAGATCGAGATAAAGAATCGGAGTGTAGCAATCTTTTAAATCCGGAGAAACGAGTTATCCCGTTGGAGTAGTGACAACAAAAATGGCAAACTTACTTTCTCCTTATCTTTTAATTTTTGTATTTCGTTTTATTTTGTTAGTTAAATTTTGTCTCTTAGGAATCTATTACTTTATTACTTCTTAAAGAATGTTTTGAACAATTGGATACTTTAATACATAAATCCTAGGAGGATATCGTTTTTAACATACATTATGAAATTAACTTGTCTTACGCTTTCAATTTAATTTCTTATTTGAATTTGTGGCATGAAACTTAGGTTTTCATCTAGTCATGTAATTGGAATAATTAATTAATTGACAGTTTGTTAAGGAGACCGGACCATGAGAATTAATGAATTGCCAACTTAGGATTAATAACTTGTTAAGACTAGAAAAGCTAGGCATCCTAATAATCTTTAGTTAGAACTTCAAGCTGATCTTAGGGTTAATGTTATTAAATTGACAACTTAATAACCAACTTAAAAGATTTAGGATTACTTGCAACCAACTGTATTGAGGTAATCACTTTAGACAAATCACGCATGATAGTAAGATAAATTGAATTCATAATTTCCTTAGATCCACTTAAGTTAATCTTCGAGTATTAGTCAACTTAATTGATTCATACAAACCCAATTGAGATTCCTAAACCTATCTGTTTCAATTCTTTATACGTTTATAAACCCAACATGAATTCATTTGAACCATAGGACTAATTCTCACTAAACGAAACTTGTCATAATCGATAGGTACTAATAATTGTTATCAACGTTCTTGGGATTAAACGATATAACTATAAATTTAAAATCGTGGATGCTTCCAAGTTACTATCTGCATACGATAGGTACTCTACCTTAGGCTATAGGTTTTGTTTGTTTAAGTGACAACTCCATACATCCTAATCACAAGCATAGTTGTGTAAATGCCCGATAACAAAATACACATTAGATTTTTTGCGTTGTTTCCGAGGACGTTAAATTCATAAAATTTTTAAAATTCCCGATCAAAATTTTAGAATGTTTATGAATTGGTAATAGTTGTAATCTATCTCTTATGACATAATTTTATTAGTGGAGTTAGGCCTCACTTTCCTAAGTATAAGGTTTCCTAAATTGTTAATTTTAGAAATTATCTAGAATTAAATAATTAGGGTTATCTAGTTTTAGAAAATTCATTCTAAAACCATACTAGGAATATTTCTAGAGATTGTCTAGGGTTAAAAAAAAAAAAAAGAGTATGGATTTCTTTTTCAAAACTCTTAAAATTTTCTTTTGCTTTCTTCTTATCTTTTTGAAACATCATGCTTGATCTATCTTTGGTATTATCAAAAATTGAAGTTTTTAATTCATCGTTCAAGGATCCACCTGAATTGAAACCGAAAGGCTTTGCCAAACCATCTCTACTATGGATTCCTAAGATAAAGGCAAGAACTTCTTTAATTGCAAATTTGAATAAGAAACAAAAGAAGCCGATACTGAATGCACTCAAGAGATACAAAAGAGCTTTTGCTTACAAAACTGGCGACATTCCAAGTATAAGTCCTAGCCTTTGCTCTCATACATGTTCTATTATTTGGATAGCTTTTCTAGTTGATAACTCGATTTTATATCATGTTTTTATACATTAATTGTGTTCAATTCGAGTTAATTATGAAGTTAATTGGACTTAATTGAATGGGAATTACATAAATTCTTTATGTTTTCGATTTCGAAGTTTCAGGGACCAAAATTGAAGAAAGGAAGAAATTAGGGACTAAATTGCAATTTAAGAGTAACGCGTGCAACATTGTGCCACACACGCGCAGCACTATGCCATACAAGTGTCGGGCCACAGCGTCGTGCCACAATGCGCAGCACCGTGCCGCAACGCCCGCAGCACCGTGCCGCGACGGGCGCCGCACCTTGCCGCTATGGCCTAGTAAATGTCCCACATTGGAAAATTTCTGTTTTCCAGCCCAACTCACCCCTATAAATAGAGGCATCATGTGCAAGCTTTGGCACACCGGAATCACTCAGAATACGAGCATTTCCGAGTTCCTAACCAATAGGAATTTCGTGATAAGCTTCAGTCTAGTTTTCAGTTTTCATTATTTTTCTTTCTTCTCGAGTGTAGGGGTTGAACCTCGACCGTAAGGAATATCCCTATAGTTTAGTTGAGAGGAAGTGATCTTTGAAGTTCTTTAGAGCGAGATAAGGATCCGAAGCACAAGTCTCGGCGAGGTTTGGAGGATTAAGCCGGTCTGTGGAAGCAGTGAGAGCAACACGACAACTTTCTCTTTCCTTTTCTTTTCGTTCTTGTATTACTTTTCCTTTATATGTTATGATTCTGTGTCCTAAGATACTCTTTATTTTGATTGATTGATTAATGATTTATATATTCCCGGGAAGGATATGTTTTAATATACATTATGAATTGCTTATTATTTTACGCTTTCGATTTGATTCTCGTATTGAGTTTATGCTATGAAACTTAGGTTGATGCATGATACTACAATAGTTAATTAAATTAATGAAACCCGGCCGTAGGAGATTTAATGAGTTGCCGGATTAGGACTAATAACTTACGACGACCAGTCGAGGTTAGGCATCCTAATAATCTTGGGTTTGGAAAAAATGCAAATATTAAGGTTATGTTATTAAATTGACGCCTTAATAACTAATCTAAAAAGGTTTAGGATTAATTACAATGACCAGTATTGAGGTAATCATTCTAGATAACTCAGGTATAGTAGTAAGATAGTTCGAATTCATAATTGCCTTAGATCCATTTGCAAATTGAACTTTCGAACATTGTTGACCTTAATTAATCATACGTACTTCATTAGAGATCTTAGCTAATTATCTTTCCATTCTTGTCTTTAATATTCTTTAAACAACTTATCCGAATCGAATGGACACATAGGACTAATTTCCTGAACCTTAAAGTTTGTCATAATTGGTAGAAACTAACCAGCCGTTACCAACGTTCCCGAGGATACGATATTTATAAATTTAAAATCGTGGTACTCCCGTGGTACTATCTCGCATGCGATAGGTACTCTGCCTTAGTTGTGTTTGATTATGTGACACTGTTTTGTGAGATTATTTACTTTATATGATACTATATTTTTACTCACTCAAAACACACACCAAATTTTTGGCGCCGTTGCCGGGGACTCTAAATTCATAATATTTTTGAAATTCCGCGCAAAATTTTAGAAATTTTATGATTTGGTAATGGTAGTATCTATCCTTTATGACTTGATTAGTGGAATTAGACCTCGGTTTCCTAAGTATACGGTTTCCTAAATTGTTAATTTTAGAAATTATCTAGAATTAAATAATTAAGGTCATCTAGTTGTAGAAAATTCATTCTAAAACCATACTAGGAAAAACTCTAGAGATTATCTAGGGTCGATTTTAAAAAAAAAAAAAAAAAAGAAGACTACAAAATTATTTTTTCGAACTCTTTTTCTATGCCTATTTCTTATCTTATTGAAAAATCATGCCTAATCTATCTTTGGTATTATCAAAAACTGAAAATTTTTGACTTCATCGTGCGAGGATCCACCTGAATTGAAACCGAAAGGGTTGTCCAACCTATTTCTAATATGGATTCCTAAGATGAAGGATATTTTAAAACTATTGGACAAACTCCTTCATTATCAAACAAGTCTCACCATGGTAGCTTGTGAAATAATGAACGAGGGTGAAACATCATTCAAGGTGAACAAACAGAAGTTGAAATTTTACAAGGAATTGTTCGACAGAATCAAACATGCGATCCTTCCGAGGAGGAAAGGCAGTCCAGCTTAACGACAATAAAGAAGCGCTTATAGGGAGGCAACCCTATGTTTTTGTTTTCGTTGTTTTGTTTTGTTTTTCTTGTTCTTGTTTTTCTTTGTTTCTCTTTTGTGTGTGTGTTTTATTTTAAAGGTGTCCTATGTAGTTTTTGGCATAACTTATGTCTACTTTGTTTATTTAGAAACTGGATGCTCCAAAATAGGATTTTCACATTTAGTTAGAGACTTGATGCCTAGTTTAGGACTACTATGCTTACTTGAGTAGATTCCGGAAGTTCTTCATATGTGCTAAATGATCATGGCATGATAGAAACTGGATGTTCCAATATAGGGATTACACTGTTTAATTAAATAGATGTTGGATGTTCCGGAAAAGACATTGTTGTGTCAATTGATGTATTGAGTGGATAATGATTGTTCCAGTATAAATTTTACTGCATATAAATTGTTTGGAACATATTTGCTTCAAGAATGGTAGAACTCGATTGTGCATGTGCACTACACGATCGTGTTCATGGGGAACTATTCAAACTTTGCTACTCATGGCTATTCATTACTCTATCCCCTATTTATCTCTTAATTCACTCAACTCTCTTTCTCTATCTCTGTATACATATAGTTGCTACCTTGTAGCTATGACGCTGAAGAGAGTTCATCCTCCACCGATCGCTATCTCAATTTATTCATTGCAAACATTTCAAGTAGATCGCAACCTAGCTACTAAACGTTACAACTCATTTGTGAGAGGATTATTACATCATGGCGGAAGAAATTGATTGGGAGACCCTTACAATTCTCGAGTCGGATACACATAAGCATACTTTACTATACATCCGCCTTTTTAATGCGGAAGAGCTACTTACGAGGTACTAGTATGTAAATCTTCCATACTTTTTGAGCATCATAAAAATTCTATTTCTTTTAGACTTGGTGGATATGATCATGATTTGAGTATGAAGAGTTTAAAATTTTCCTTAAAATCTATTTGGGACCATATCACTGTGTATCATTTTGTTCATCTTAGAAGGTCAAAAGCTTCTATTTCTCATTCTGAGCTTCATTGTTTGCATGTTATGCTTGCATGCTATTAATAGAAAAGAGAATATAGAAGTAATTAATGCCATAGATATAAATGAGTTATCACATGTTTTTAGACGTATTCTTGTGGACATGATTAGAATATTCGCTTTGAACTGCTAAGGAATATGCTACTAACACTCGTGAAGGTGTTTTGAGACATAACATCGTTAGAGTTGCTAGATTTCTTGGTATAGATATTGTAACTGTAATTCTCAATATGTAAAGCACATCTACTACACCTGTGACCATCATTACCCTCCGGAACATGGACATACATACAAGTTGAGGGTATATGGACATTTGTTGAGGATGAGGTTCCACCATACGAACCTCTGCACCACCACACCGCCACATCATTTCGATTCCAGCAGCCGCTGCAACCACTCGATACCTAGTTTTTCTTCTTTCCCTTTTTCTTGTTTTCTTTTTCGTTTTTGTTCTTTTTGCTTTGTTTTCTTGTTGGTGTTTTCTATTTTAGGATATTACTTAGTCTTGGGCATCTATCGTTTCTGCTTTGTTTTATTGTGTTAATAGATGTTTCGATTAAGTGTGGGGTACTCATTTCTCACCTACCTTCAACACCGAGGACAATGTTCATTTTAAGTGTGGGGTAGGGGTGAATTTCTGTGGGCTAGATTTCGCTAGATTTTTTTTGAATTTTCTCGAATTTTATAACAATTTTAAACTTTTTGGGATATTTGATAAACTTCAAGTATGATTTACTCCGCCTATGATAAAAACTATTTGTTTGATTGTAAGAGTCTTGAGGATTGAGTTTGATTTATTCATAGAAACTTGATGCTAGTCTAGTTGTAGGAAATGCCTGTTATCTTGAGAACATCTATTTTGGCGAAATTGTTTGATTAGTGGATTACTTTTGGACTTTTAGTTAAATAGTGTTAGACCATCCGGAGGTTGTGATAGCTGTTATGGTAACTTGATAGGGGTTTGAGAAGCATGCCACTAGTTTATTTTTCTGTTATTTATTTTAATAAGGGTAGTCTGCAAGTGTTATTTGCTACCTAGGAATCACTCCTGAAGGGAATTGAATGTCCGGTGTCCTAATTCTTTGAGGCCCGGGAGCCACCAGAGTGAGACCTGCTACAAGGGTAGTTAAAGTTAACATGGTTAAGTAAACGCTTATACCCACTGCATTGAAAAAAAAAATATTTATATGTTTGAAAAAAAAAGAGAGAGTAATAAGTGTGGCATTGTGACTTGATCCCTAGATGGTTAATTATAATTAGCTGTTGTGACGTCTAACCGATCAACATACTATCTTTCTACTAGTTTGAAGGGAAGTCTATTGTTTGGATGATGAGTCGATTAGAACAAACACTACACCCGGGGAGATTCTATGATTGGATATGTGTTGAGTTAATATGAATATTTTGAATTATTTCTTCTCGATTCATGCATGATACATTTGATGAGGCATTACGAATATTTCAGTCTTTGATAAGCTTGCTGATTTGGAAATATATTTGACATGTTTAAATTGTTGAGATTTTGTCAACACTTTTCGAGCCTAGTTGATGAGCATGATTAGTTGAGTTATATGTGTTTCCTAGAACTGTATTTAGTAGTTTTCTTGAGGACAAGCAAAAGACTAAGTTTGGGGTATTCGATAACTCGATTTTATATCGTGTTTTTATACATTAATTGTGTTCAATTTGAGTTAATTATGAAGTTAATTGGACTTAATTGAATGGGAATTACATAAATTCTTTCTGTTTTCGATTTTAGAAGTTTCAGGGACCAAAATTGAAGAAAGCAAGAAATCGGGGACTAAATTGAAATTTAAGAGTAACGCGTGCAACATTGTGCCACACACGCGCAGCACTGTGCCATATAAGTGTCGTGCCACAATGTGCAGCACCGTGCCGCGACAGGCGCCGCACCGTGCTGCTATGGCCTAGTAAATGTCCCACATTGGAAAATTTCTGTTTTCTAGCCCAACTCACCCCTATAAATAGAGGCATCATGTGCAAGCTTTGGCACACCGGAATCACTTAGAACAGGAGCATTTCCGAGCTCCTAACCAATAGGAATTTCGTGATAAGCTTCATTCTAGTTTTCAGTTTTCATTATTTTTCTTTCTTCTCGAGTGTAGGGGTTGAACCTCGACCTTAAGGAATATCCCTATAGTTTTGTTGAGAGGAAGTGATCTCTCGAAGATCTTTAGAGCGAGATAAGGATCCGGAGCACAAGTCTCGGCGAGGTCCGGAGGATTAAGCCGGCCTGTGGGAAGCAGTGAGAGCAACACGACAACTTTCTCTTTCCTTTTCTTTTCGTTCTTGTATTACTTTTCCTTTATATGTTATGATTTTGTGTCCTAAGATACTCTTTATTTTGATTGATTGATTAATGATTTATATATTCCTGGGAAGGATATGTTTTAATATACATTATGAATTGCTTATTGTTTTACGCTTTCGATTTGATTCTCGTATTGAGTTTATGCTATGAAACTTAGGTTGATGCATGATACTACAATAGTTAATTAAATTAATGAAACCCGACCGTAGGAGATTTAATGAGTTGCCAGATTAGGACTAATAACTTACAAATGACCGTCCGAGGTTAGGCATCCTAATAATCTTGGGTTTGGATTAATGCAAATCTTAAGGTTATGTTATTAAATTGACGCCTTAATAACTAATCTAAAAAGGTTTAGGATTACTTACAACAACCAGTATTGAGGTAATCATTCTAGATAACTCGGGTATGGTAGTAAGATAGTTCGAATTCATAATTGCTTTAGATCCATTTTCAAATTGAACTTTCGAACATTGTTGACCTTAATTAATCATACGTACTTCATTAGAGATCTTAGCTAATTATCTTTCCATTCTTGTCTTTAATATTCTTTAAACAACTTATCCGAATCGAATGGACACATAGGACTAATTTCCTGAACCTTAAAGTTTGTCATAATTGGTAGAAACTAACCAGCCGTTACCAACTTTCCCGAGGATACAATATTTATAAATTTAAAATCATGGTACTCCCGTGTTACTATCTGCATGCAATAGGTACTCTGCCTTAATTGTGTTTGATTATGTGACACTGTTTTGTGAGATTATTTGCTTTATATGATACTATATTTTTACTCACTCAAAACACACACCGCTAGTTATATTATTTTCTTAACATGATAAGAGAGTCTATGGAAGTTTTAAAAGATGATTTTTATGTTTGATGATACATGCTTTGCTTGTGAAAACTGGAATCTATGTTTGAAAATGCACGAAAATGAATATTGTGCTTAACTGGAAAAGTATGATAAAAGTAGGAGTTGTGTTAGATCTATCCAAAACAGTGAAAAAAGAGCATTTGAACATTTTTTTTCACTTAACGGTAAAAATGGATGGAATGGCAGTTTGCGAGACGTTTTGAAAATTTCAATGTCACTAGAGCAACAAAAAAAAGTTAGTTGTTAAACTTTGATTCAAAGATAGTTAAGGTGTTACTAAAATATTTTATCCTTAATAAAATGTTAAATATGTAAAATATTAGGTTAGTGACTTGCTGGTTAGTAAGTTGGTATTAGATATTTATGTTAGTAGGTTAGTAAGTTGATATCGACTTAATAGGTCCATTTGTATTGTGTTGGCTTGACACGATCAATTTTAATGTCAAGTTCTGAAGTGCAAATTGATATCATGCATTCACTCGGTTATGTGGTAATAAAGTTAATTTCTATTAAATTGTCACTTAAACACATAACCCTAGGCAGAGTACCTATCGTATACAAATAATAATATGGTAGCATCAACGATTTTATATTTATAAAATATCGTATAGACCAAAGGGACGTTGATAACAGCTTATTAGTAACTATAAATTATGACAAGCTTTGTTTAGTGAGAATTAACCATATGGTTCAATTCAATTTATAAGGATAGTTTTGGAACATAAGAATTGAAACAGATAAAGTTTAGGATTCTTAATTAGCTCGATGATTCAATTAGGATGACCGATGTTCAAGGTTATAGCTTATAAGCGGATCTAAGACAATTATGATTTGCTATTTACCTTACTACCATACCCGAGTTACCTAAAGTGATTACCTCAATATGGTTCGTTGCAAGTAATCCTAAATATTTTAGATTCGTTATTAAGTTGTCAATTTAATAACTTTAATCCTAAGATCAGCAAGAAACTCTAACTCAAGATTATTAGGGGTTTAACCTTAATACGGTTCGTTACAAGTTATTAACCCTAATCCGTAATCTGTTAATTCTCCTGGTCTGGTCTCCTTAACAAACCGTCAATTAATTAATTATTCCAAATTCATGCTCAACTAGATGCAAACCTAGGGTTCATGGCATAAACTGAATAACAAACTAAGTTGAAAACATAAGGCAATAGAAATCAATAATGAGAATGTAAACATTATCCTTCACGGAAATTAAGATAATAATTCCAATTGATTCATTAATAATAATTGATGAGCTACTTTTATATATAAAAATAGTATAAATAAATGAATAAAATAGTAATAAAAATAATAAGAAATCTCAAGAATAAAATAGGTTTGTCACTTTAAATAATAAACTCATCTAGGCAGAGTACCTATCGTATAGTTAGTTTATAAAAGTAAGTATCTAGATTTTAAAATTTATAAAAATCGTTTTCCCCAAGACGTCTATTACGAAATAGTGTGGAAAAATATAATTAGGTCAACTATGATAATGTTTTGGAATTATGAATCAATCTCAAGTAATTCAACTAATATCAAGAGTGATAAGATTGAAATCTAATTTCCTAGAAAGCAAGGTAAAATAAAGCAAAGTAGATGGAAAGCAAGTAATATGGATGGTAGAAACTCAAGGGAAAATCATAGGTAAAATGGAGGATACAAACTACTAAGGGCAAGATTAATCATGAATTAACTATCATAATCTCACCAATATTCAAGTCTAAAGATGAACTTCTTCAATACAATTCGTTGCCGAAATTCATAGATTAAGAACACTTGATGTTGACAAGATCAAATCTCCCATCAATCATCCTAGTTCCGGTCCATCAAAAGGAAATCTAATCAAATCAACTTGGAATAATCATATGTCCTAGTTCCTGCCAACAATTAGTGTTAATCCGAAACTACAACTTCAAATCAAAGCTCAACTCAAAATACAATTCAATACCAAAGCTAAGATAGAAATTGCAATTCAAATCAATAAAACCACAATATTCAATCCATGAAAACCATAAAATTCCCAAGTAAATTTTAAGATAAAACAAACCATTTCTACCTAAGAGAAATGTAGAAAGAAGAGTTCCTAAGGTTGGTAACTAGATACAAGATAGAAATTACAAAAAGTAATAGAAGTATGGGAAAGAATTATGTCGTATCAATGGTTCGTTGAAACAATCAACCTTCTTCCTCTTCAACTCCCTCCTTGCACTTCTTCTTGTTCTTCTTTAAACTTCAAGTTGAAATAGTTGAATCCTCTCTTGCAAATCTTCAATGAAATTCCTTACGATTTGAGGCAATCTCACAAAAACTACAAGAGACTCTTACAACTACAACAATATAGAGAGTGATCTATAGAAAATGGAAAATTACAAAGAATGTAGAAAAACTCTCAAAGCCTAACCAACAATTCAAAAATCAAAATGATAGCATAACACCTTCCAAAACTAGCCTACTAAAACACCGCTGAAAATCCTATTATTTATAGATGATTGAATATGAGGTAAAATCGTCATTTTACAATGAAAAATAGTGATTTTGGCCTCACTACGGCCGTAGCACTACCCTCTGCTACAGGGGTACCAGAGTCGTTATCTTCTGCGGGCGTAGTGAGCCAAGATGCTACGGGTGTAAAGTAGACAATTACATTCTACGGGCGTAGTGCACCAAAGTGCTACGAGAGTAGATAACCTTGCTGTTTGCTACGGGCGTGAGGAATCTTCTAAGGGCGTAGCCATCTTCTAGAAAATTGCATTTTCAACCCTTCATTTATCTTTTTCAATCAATTCAAAAAGTCACCTGAAACAGAATATTTGCAATTAAACCCAAAATCAATCAATTTATCTCAATTTAGTGCAATAAAGCTCACAAATTATGCACAATTAATATTCCAAAACATGATCATATTTGATGTTATCAATAATAGAATCTCAAAAGACAGAGTTTTAATTGATGAAGGACAAAGAATAATATAACTAAAGAAGAGAGAAAGAGAAAGAGAAAGTTGCCATTTTGTCATCAATGCTTCAACGGCGTGGCTCAAACCTCTGAATCTTCAAGAATCCTAGTAGCATGCTCCTTATCTCGCTCACGAGACTTCTAGAACCATACTTCTCAACTAAGCTATAGAGCTCTCCCTTACGGTTCGAGGCTCAAGCCCTATTCTAAAGAAGAAAAGTATTAAAACTAGAAAATCTTTATAACTACGATGGAAATTTTTGAGAATCTATAAAATAGAAACTCGAAATTCCTCGAATTTTATGCAACTCCGTGCTCGTGGTGTCCCCCCCAAGCTCGAATGTCACATCTATTTATAGGAGTGAATAGGAGAGTTGTGCAAGCTTCAAAAAGTCAAAAATCCGCGCTATGGTGGCCCAATACGGCCGTTTCTAGGCTGAACTACGGCCTTACCAGTAACCCTAGTGGGCACCTACAATAGTAGGGTTCAAGTATAGCCGTACTAAAAGTCCTAAAAATTGTAAAAATTGCCCCTATATTTGTCCTTTCTTTGATTTTAGTCCCCAAAACTTCCCGAAACAAAAAAAAAAAGCATATTTGCGTAATTTCGGATTAATTAAGTTAATTAAGCTCCTAAAATGAACATAAATACCCCCTTAAAAACACGATATAAAATAGAGTTATCAAATTCATTATTTTAAATATGATTATTAATTGATTTGATTTGACATATTCAATATAATTACCTTATTTGAACTCTACATGATCTTCATTCGTAAGAAGACATATAGGGTTGTAGCTATTCCGAAACACACTGTTAAGGGAAATATTTCATCACATGAGCATAATGTTCACATGAAAAGCATATTTTATGTAAATGCTTATATTTCCATAATTATTTTTGTCCCATGATAGCCACCTACAAGGTGAAAGGTTGTGCTAGATCAAGCTCAAAGCAAACATGTTACGAGAGGTATCAATGATCCTAGCATCCACTCTAAGGGCTTTTTCCAACAGAGGTTTCCTAAAAATTATAGGAGAAAAACGCAATAGGCAATATGAAAAAAACTAAATTAGACAATTGTGGAGTTAATCTTTGCAACAATTAGATGAAAATTTGGTTGTGATTCACTAATAGTCCAAAAATGTCAAAATACAATCAACTGACCATCATTCAAAACATAGAGATATTCTTCTTTATCATACAATCAAATGAGGAAAAAGCCATGATATGTCATATTTATATCGTGTTTTTAAGAGGTAATTATGGCTAATTATGTTTAATTTAAAGTCTCATTGGAATTAATTAAATGGAAATTACGCAAATTTTCTCTCGTTTTCATTTTTTGGGAGTTTCAGGACTAAAATTGAAGAAATGAAGAATTCAGGGACTAAATTGCAAATTTTAGAAACTTCAACACGGGCGTGTTGACCGTGTTGAATGTCCCAGATCAGAATTTTGACTCTTTTCACTTTACGTCTACTCCTATAAATAGAGGCGGCACAAGCCTTTGAGGACACCACCAACACACCAGATAGTGCAGAGTTGCAGAGAATTTGAGGGATTTCGAGTTTCTACTTCCGTAGATTCTTAGAAATTTCCCTCATAGTTAATTATTTTCTAGTTTTTATATTTTTCTTCTTAGCTTTAGGGTTTGAGCCTCCACCATAAGGGATAGCTCTATAGCTTAGTCGAGGGGTAGGATACTAGAAGATTTCGTGGGCAAGATAAGGAGGAAGGCTAGTAGGGTTCGAGAAGAATCGGAGGTCAAGTCCCGCCGTCAGAAGTAGTGACAACCGGGCACGACAACTTTTCTTTTCCCTCTTCTCAAGTCTATTATGTTTCATTCTTTATTTACTCCATCTCTCGTCTCATGGGATTCTTTTATTATTAATGATACAATTAGTGTTATTATTTTAATTTCTCGGGAAGGATACTATTTGTGATTATCATTGTGATTATTATTGCTTTATGCTTTCAACTTAGTTTCTTATTCAATTTATGCCATGACACATAGGTTTGCATCTAGATGAGCATATAATTG
>JAHSUH010003687.1:0-46909 GCA_025388415.1 Cynanchum wilfordii | reverse complement strand
CCCTACTAATCATCTAAGGTCCGTACATCAATAGGAAGACAATCCAACTAATCTAGCACTAATCATATATCCAAGGTCCGGCTTAACAATTAGTGTTAACCCGAACCACAAAATCGAATTAGAGCTCAACTCAAGATAAACAATCAAATCAAAGCCATAATTGAAATTGCAATTCAAGTTAATGAAATCATAACAATCAACTCACAATAGATCAATCTCATAGTGAAAGTATAACATGAAACCAACCACTTCTACTCTAAAGAAATGTAGAAGAAGAGAGTTCCTATTGGGTTGGTAAACTAGATTACAAGAATTATCAACAAAAATACTTGAAGAAGGTAAGAAAATAATTCCAAAACCAGTTGTCAATTGAATCCGGAAAGATCTCTACACCTCAACTTTCTTCTTGAATCCTCTTCTTGCTCCTTGAAACTTGAATGATTGAAGTAGCTCAAAATCCTCTTGATCAAGTCACAAAACTCTACCTCATAGACAAAGGAGAGATTTCATAACCTAACTAGAAACATTTATTCACTAAAACAATCTAGGGAATTATCTAATCAAAAGTATTCAATCAAAGTAATAGAAAATTCCCCAAATCTTATACCAAAATATATGAAATTGAAGAATAACCCAATATGATATTCAATATCTAAAACAATGTGGGATACTAACCAAAATAACCTCTAATCTAACTCTAATATAGCCCTAATCCAACCTCTATCTAACCTCAAATAATGGTAAAAATCCCAATATTTATAGATAACCAAAACAGGGGTAAAATAGTAATTTTTACAAAAAAGATTCTGGACAGAGCATCATTACGGGCGTGGCCCCTTGGCATTACGGGCGTATTGAGGAAGTTAAGGGCAACGGGCGTAGAACAAAAAGGGCAACGGGCGTAAAATAACAAATTTACAAAATCATCAACACGGGCGTGTTGATGGCCGTGTTCACCACCGAGCCCGTGTTGTTGGGCATGTTCGTGCACTGTGCTTTGGATCAATCGGAACACGGGCGTGTTCCTCTTCTTGGTTGGGCGTGTTCAGCCTCTTGGCTGGGCGTGTTCAGCTTCAGAAATTACATATTTAGTCCCCGAACTTTGCTCTTTTGATCAATTAGCTCCACAAACTTCCCGAAAATAGAAATATCACAATTAAGTACACAATTAACAAATTCATCTCAATTTACTCTATTAAACCTCAACAATTATGCACAATTACCCTTCAAAAACATTATCAAATTTAGCGTTATCACATCCATTGATGTGAATTTTGGTTACTATTTTTTTAGCATAGATTATGATTGAGATTAATTCAAGAAAAAGAAATAGGTTGTCACTTAAATAACCAAAATCTAAGGCAGAGTACCTATCGTATGCAGATAGTAACATGGAAGCATCAACGATTTTACATTTATAATATCGTATAGACCTAAAGACGTTGACAACAATTATAAGCAATTATTAAATATGACAAGAATTTATTAACAAAAGTTAACCCTAGGATAAGAATCAATTCATGAGATTATTGCTAGAACATAAATAGAATTGAAACAGATATGATTTAGGATTCTTATTCAGTTCAATTATTCAATTAGAATGACCATATTCGAAGATGTAGCTTTAAGCAGATCTAAGGACAATTGTGATTAATATTAACTTTACTACCGTACCCAAGTTATCAAATGTGATTACCTCAATACGGGTCGTTGCAAGTAATCCTAAACCTTTGTAGATTAATTATTAAGTCGTGAATTTAATAAGTTAATCTTAAGATTTGCATTGATTACTAACTCGAGATTATTAGGCTACCTAACCTCATTATGGTCGATGCCGTTATTACACATAATCCGGCAATTCATTAATTCTCCTATGGTCGGGTCTCCTTAACAAACCGTCAATTAATTAATTATTCCAATTATATGCTCAACTAGATGCAAACCTATGTGTCAAGGCATAAATTGAATAAGAAACTAAGTTGAAAGCATAAAGCAATAATAATCACATTGATAATCACAAACAGTATCCTTCCCGGGAAATTAATAAAAGCTCTAATTGTATCATTAATAATAAAAGAATCCCATGAGACAGAGTTATAGTAAATAAAGAACGAAAAATAATAGACTTGAGAAGAGGGAAAAGAAAAGTTGTCGTTTGGTTGTCACTACTTCGACGGCGGGACTTGACCTCCGATTCTTCTCGAACCCTACTAGCCTTCCTCCTTGTCTTGCCCACGAAATCTTCTAGAATCACACCTCTCAACTAAGCTATAGAGCTCTCCCTTATGGTCGAGACTTAAACCCTAAGCTAAGAAGAAAAATATAATAACTAGAAAATATTTAACTACGAGGATATTTCCGAGAATCCACGGGAGTGGAGACTCGAAATCCCCCAAATTCTCTGCACTCTGCACTCTCTGGTGGGTTGGTGATGTGTTCCAAAGGCTTGGCCGCTGCCTCTATTTATAGGAGTAGAAAAGGAGTTGAAAACAGTGAAAATTCAATGTGGGACGCCAAAACCGCCTTCAACACAGGCTGCAACACGGGCAGGAACACGCCCGTGTTGAACATGTTTTCCAAAAATTGCACTTTTAGTCTCTGATTTCTTCATTTCTTCAATTTCAGTCCTGAAACTTCTAAAAAGAGAAAACAAAGAAAATTTGCGTAATTTCCATTTAATTAAGTCTAATTAGACTTTAAATTAAACATATTTAAACATAATTACCCCTTAAAAACACGATATAAATCGACATATCATCCATATTCTTTACTTTGCTTTCTTTTAATTTGCTTTCTAGGAAATTAAAATTCAATCCTATCATCCTTGATAAAGCTTGGATTACTTGATGATTGAATCATACTTCCAAATCATATTCATAATTGATTTAATTATATTTTCCACACTAAAAATTAATAGACGTCTTAGGGAAAACGATTTTATAAATATTAAAATCTGAATACTACATTTACTTACTAAACTATTTCGATAGGTTCTCTGCCTAGTTGAGTTTATTATCTTAGTGACAATTTTATTTTAATCTTGAGAATTCCTATTATTTTTAGTATTATTTTATTCGATTATTTATATTATTTTTATATATAAATAAAACTCTTCAGTTTCCTTGTTGAATCTTGTTAGGTACGATGACAGTAATTCACTGGGGTTCTTTCCGCACATTGAGTTAATGCCTTTTTTACTTCTTTTGAACGCGACTACCTGCAAAATTTTAGAGAAAGAGGGCTCCTAATTGGGAGAAAGAGTCAATGGTGTTAGGAGGTAGAGCGCTAAACCAGTCTAGTGCAGCTTCGTCTAGAGTGCTAGCAAAACATTTTCACATGATGATATCATCCGTTAAATGATTGCAGAGTAGTGTTTGAGGTGTCTCTCTAGGTCAGTTTGCACCTATGTATATTGCGAATGTTAGTAGTTTGAAATCCTTTGGTAGACGTGCTTTCCGATATTCTTCTGTCAAGGTGTTTGATTCCAAAAAACTGTTATTAGTTAAGAAGGAGTAAGCATTTTTTAAACATGATTGTAATATGTTTGTAGTTCCGTGCTCATCCTAGAATTTGGTTTATCCGCTGCGGGTTGGAGTGAGGAGCGGGTGCATCTGGCATGTTGGCTACGTTTACTGGCGGGTCTGTGGAGGGAGAGCATCGCGAGTGGGCAAATACATGTGTGTTTCTTCGGAGGTGAAATCGAGGATCCTTGCTTGAGTGTGACAATGGAGAGTTGGTGGAGCTGGGTTGATTCCTAACGGCGTCACCTAATGTTTTGTCCACAGCATTCTTTCATTATGGAGCTGATAACACTAAATTTCATAATGTTTTGGAAGGGTAATTGTGCATAATTGTTGAGGATTATTAGAGTAAATTGAGATAAATATGTTAATTGTGCACTTAGTTGTGATATTTATGTTTTCAGGAAGTTCGTGGGGCTAATTGATCAAAAGAGTGAAGTTTGAGACTAAATATGTAATATCCGGAAGTATACTACGCCCCTAGAAGGTCAACTACGCCCTTGGAAGACCCTTGCTACGCCCCTAGAAGGTCTTCTACGCCCTTAGAGAATAAATGCCTAAAACAGCGCATGAACATGCCCAACCGGAAGGCTGAACACGCCCAACAACACGCGCTCAGCGGTGAACACGACCATCAACACGGCCATGAACACGCCCGTGTTGATGATTTTGCAATTTTTATTTTATGCCCGTTGCCCTTTTTGTTCTACGCCCGTTGCCCTTAATGCTTCACTACGCCCGTAGTGCAGAAGGGACTACGCCCGTAGTGATGCTCTGTTCCAGATTCTTTTGTATAAAATGACAATTTTACCCCTGTTTCAGTTATCTATAAATATTGGGATTTTTACCATTATTTAGAGGTTGGATGAGGTTAGATTAGAGGTTAGATTGGCTAGTTTCTCACATTGTTTCACATATTGAATATCATATAGGGTTTTCTTGAATTTCATATATTTTGGTATAGAATTTAGGGAATTTTCTATTACTTTGTAGATCTACTTTTAATTAGATAATTCCCTAGGTTGTTCTAGTGATAAGTGTTTCTAGTTAGGTTGTGTAATCTCTCCTCGGTCTATAAGGTAGAGTTTTGCAACTTAATCAAGAGGATTTTGATCTACTTCAATCATTCAAGCTTCAAGGAACAAGAAGAGGATTCAAGAGGAAAGTTGAGGTGTAGAGATCTTTCCGGTATCAATTGACAACTGGTTTTGGAATTATTTTCTTACCTTCTTCAATTACTTTTGTTGATAATTCTTGTAATCTAGTTTACTAACCCAATAGGAACTCTCTTCTTCTACATTTCTTTAGGGTACAAGTGGTTGGTTTCATGTTATACTTTCATTATGAGATTGATCTATTGTGAGTTGATTGTTATGATTTCATTAACTTGAATTGCAATTTCAATTATGGCTTTGATTTGATTTTCTATCTTGAGTTGAGCTCTAATTCAATTTTGTGGTTCGGGTTAACACTAATTGTTAAGCCGGACCTTGGATATACGATTAGTGCTAGATTAGTTTGATTATCTTCCTATTGATGTACCGGACCTTGGATGATTATTATGGATTTAATCTTACTAATATATTCGAGTTGTTCTTCACGTATGAATTTCTTTCAACGACACGTATTGAGGAAGTTCATCCTTAGACTCGGATTTAGTGAAATTGTGAAAGTTGAATCATGATACTTGATTTTGTTGTGAAGTGTATCCTCCACTCTCTCTAATGTGTTTAGTGAGTTCTTCACATATTCAATATTATTTCATCCATGTTCTTTACTTTGCTTTCTTTTAATTTGCTTTCTAGGATTTAGAATTCAATCTTATCATTCTTGATAATGGTTGGATTACTTGTTGAATGATTCTTATTCCCAAATCATATTCATAATTCGTTTGATTATATTTTCCACATTAGAATTTAATAGAAGTCTTGGGAAAAACGATTTTTATAAATTTTAAAATCTGAATACCACCTTATTTACTAAACTATTTTGATAGGTGCTGATAGGTGCTCTGCCTAGTTGAGTTTATTTTATTAGTGACAATCCTATTTTAATCTTGAAGATTCCTATTATTTTTAGTATTATTTATTCGATTATTTATATTAATTTTATATACAATAATCCACACATCAGGAGCCTTCACGATTTGTTCGAGTTCATTTATGCGACCGAGTAGGTGTTGCAACCTATCGTCGTGCTGAGAATAATCCTAAGTTTGGCTTGAGTGACCATCTGTAGTGACAATAGTGTCACTACGCCTTTGGGAAGATGTAGTGATGGGCGTGACAAAGAGCGGAGAGGAGGATGGCGGAACAACTTGCGTGTTGATTGGAGTGGGAGCTAAGGGAGTGGGTTGCGGGGACTTCTCTGTGACTCCAGAATCAGTCGTATTGTTCTGAAAATGGAGGGGGTCCAAAGCTTTTGTTAGAGAGGAAAAAACAGTCTAGTGCGGTATTGGTCGGGTTTATGCAAAGAACGGTGGGGCCAATTATGATGTGGCTTCCTTTCTCCAGTTACTCTTGCTCCAATTTCGAGAATCCAATTTCCTGTAAAAAAAAAAGCTAAATGGAGATTGCTCTTCAAAAAACTCCTCCGATGCTTGGTAGGATTTTAGAATTACACGATTGTCGTCAAATCGGCCAAAATTAATTCAATTAAATCAATGAGCAGTTTAGGGTGTTTACCGAGTCGTTTCCCTAAGAAACCTAATCGAAATCAATTAATAAGAGAATAAAACAATAAAAGAGGGATTTTTAGATTGATAAATTGTAGAAAACAATTAACTAATAAGAAAAACGCAAGTATCGGATTTAAATATTTCAGTCCTAGGGTAATGGTTCAATCCAAGTTCTTCCTCGTTCCTTAATGAATTTCCGAATTAATAAACCAATTCCTTGATTTAATACTAAATGGGATCCCTAATTAGCATTCGTATCACCTACTAACAATCAGCTAGAATTCGATTAAACAACAAAAGGATATTATAGACGATCGCCCAATCAATCAATCCAAGTTTAATCTAAGAACCGTGATAATATCAAGGCAATTAGTCAATCAACAAAATTGTCCAAAATTGAAATCAATTGCAAATATTAAATTCTCAACTTAATCCAATTAACAATCATCAAAAGAATCAAGTAAAAACACCTCTTCAATATTTAGTCAATCGATCTAAAAATTGAATTGTTAAAGTATTGAATTTAAAATTGGAAATTAGCTTAGAACCCGGAATTTGTGTAGATTATGAACTCAAAACTTGTCTTGGAATCATTCCCCGGACTGAATCGAAGCTTAGGCGGCCATCGCGATCTCCATCTCTCTTCTCTTTCTAAATCTTGAAAACTTGGTTAAGAAAAGAATGTATAGTACTATTTATAAAGTTTTTCCTAACTTCTCATAATCCTAATGGAATAATAATTTCTTACTAACTTCTCATCAGAATCCTAATAGAATAATAATAAATAAATAAAATCCTAATTAAAATAGGAGATAATTATCTCTCTCTAATAACTAATAAAAAAATTTATAAAGATAAGATAATTTGATTTTATCTTCAAATATCTTGGGAATTGTTGATAATAATCCGTTCAAATTTTAACTCTTCCTCTCAAAGACATCTTTGAAATAATTTATGACTAAAATAAGTCTTTTAGCCAAATTTTGCTTAATCTTTGACGTTCAACCACTATCATCAAAACAAACATAAATTCCACAAATTAGTTCGATATCTAATGAAAATGTAAGAGAATTAAATATAATAATTATGAAATTTTATGACTTATCAAATTCTCCCACACTTAAATCATGCTTGTCCTCAAGCAAACTACTATACATAATTTCTTTAAAAATTATTCAGTTTATATTCAACAAGTCTATCCTTAACATGTTATTTAAAGAATGAAAGTACTCATAATTGCCTCATCAATTATCTTTATACATAAATAAAGAGAAATCAAACTAGAAAAACTCATATCCATTCAATACTCGCTCAATCATAAAATTTCTCCGAGGTGTAGTGTGTGTTCCAATTTTGACTTATCATTCAATCAACAGACTTCCCCTCTCAACAACTTAATACAACGAGAACTCATCAATCAATCGAATTCATAACAACTAATCACAATCACCCTTCGGAATCTCAAGTTTGGTGCCACTTTTAGTTAGTACTCATAATCAATTTTTGTGGTTTCGTCTACTTTCACATATTAACTTAAATTACCCATGTAGCGAGTTCCACTTCGGCAACTCCCGGATCACTAGGACCTTAGGGTACCGGGCATTAAGTTCCCTTCATAAGCGGTTCTCAAGTAATCAAGAATACTCGCAGACTAACCTTATTATTATTTAGTCCAGTAGATGTTGTTTTACTTTCAATTTGAACTACCCATGTAGCGAGTTCCACTCCGGCAGCTCCCGGATCACAAGGACCTTAGGGTACCAAGCATTAAGTTCCCATCAGAAGTGATTCTCAAGTAGTCAAATCAATTTTTCTTTTCTTTATTAAAATCAATTTATATTGGTGGCATTTTTTGCTCAAAATCCTTCCAAGTAACTACGACAGTCATCGCAAACCCCAAATCTAATACCATCAACTAAGTGTTTTAAGAGTGATCCATCAATCAAACAACTCATCAGAACTAGATGTGCGCAAATAATCAGAGATTTCCTATAATCAAGCTAGTATCAAGCGTCAACAAATTTAACCAAATCAATCCTCAAGATCTTAGCGTTCCGATAATTAGCATATATCATAGGCAGAGTAAATCAAACTTTATAAACATTCATCAATATATCTTCTCAGGTAAGCTAAAAGTATGAAAATATTCAAAAAGTTGAGAAAAAAAAAAAAAAAAAAAAAAAACCACGAAAAAGCATAATAAAAATTGTTCTTCCCCCCACACTTGAATGCAACATTGTCCTCAATGTAAAACAAAATAAAACAAGAGAAGGGAAAAGAAACAGCTTGGTGAGATCGGATGTAGGAGGCAGATTGAAGATGGAACTCCTCCACCGTTTGCTCCTAAAAACCTTCATAAAATTTCCTTCCTTGTGGATTCTTGAATTTTCATAAGCTGCTAATATTTTCCTCAAAATACTCTGAGGACCAAAATGAGCACCACATGAAAGTATATGACATAATTTTAAAATAGAAGGAAATTCATGAATAGAAAGACATCTCTTAATTACGTGATCATTACATATAAGCCATATGTATAAATCATCCCAAAAATAAAATTTAGATTTCCTCCTTAACTTATTAACTTGATGTCTACTAAAATGCACAAATACCTCATGGGAAATTAGAATATTAACAATATCCGCATATGTCCACCAAATTAAATTTTTATGATTTTGTAACAATTTAAGCAACTTATTTTCTTGATCGGGTTCAAGATTATTACCAATGATAATAGGTAATTTATCTCCTTCTAAATGAGCATACTCAAGATTGTTTGGTAAATGTTTAAACTCTAATGTGGGTGGTTTATGAATGAACGGAACTACCGTAATAGGTGTTATTTCAGTAATATTTTCAACATGTGTTTTAGAACACTCATCATCCAAAGAATCAACATAATCATTAGCATCAAAAGCATCATTAATAGAATCAATAGTATCATTAGTAGAATCAACATAAGAAATAGCATTATCAATAGAATCTAAATGAGGAACTTCCTCATTTGAAACACATTTCAAGTTATCATGAATTTCACAACATGCATGTTCCTTAGGTAAATCAACAGTATCATCTAACCTAACTAAATCGGGAAAATCAGAAAACAAATCAATGCACATAGAATCAACACAAGAATCATTAGATGGCAAATCTAACATATTTACTTCAAGATTTGGTGCATGATTTGAAGAAAATGGTTCAGAAGAACTTACTGTATCTTGTAACTCTTCCTCACTTCCCAACATAGCAACACTAACATTACCTTTCGGATTTGGAATCGGTTGGGAAGGAAACTCTTCAAAACCTTGACTTTTCACTTCATTAAGACTAGTAACAAGCTGACTAATCTGTGTTTGCAATTCTTGTATACTTGAATCTGTTCTCTATTGAAATTGAAGACTATTTGTTGCAAATTGTCTAACTAAATCTTCAAGACTAGTTTCGGTTCTTGAATTCTGCTGTTGTTGTTGTCTCCAAGCATGTTCATATCTGTAGTTTATGTCATCCCTCCATCCAAGATCATAAGTTGATGAATATGGATCATACCTTTGAGGAAAATGCTCTGTAGGATGCATATATGATGCACATATACCACAAAGAGTGGCAGAAACTTGTGTTTGCGTCTTTCCCAATGCAAACTGCCAAACCAAACTAGCTAACTCCTCAATCCTATTCTCAATTCTTAACCGATCGGTTGTAGAAGACTGAAGTTCATTCACGGTTCTAGTCGGATATGATGCTCTAGTGCCAAACTGTTGTGCATTCCGAGCCATATTTGCTATTAAATTCCTAGCTGCAATAGGTGTCTTATCTACTAAAGCTCCTCCTGCAGCTGCATCTATCATACTTCTATCAATAGGTGAAAAAACCTTCATAGAAATACTGAATCAATAACTAATCACTAATCCGATGATGAGGACAACTTGCACAAAGTTTTTTAAACCTTTCCCAATATTCATGTAAAGTCTCCCCATGATTTTGTCCGATACCACATATATCCTTTCTAATTGCAGCAGTTCTAGATGCTGGAAAAAATTTCTCTAAAAATGATTTCTTTAAATCATTCCAACTTGTAATGGAAGTTGGTTCAAGATAGTACAACCAATCCTTTGCCACTCCATCCAAAGAGAAAGGAAATGCCCTCAGCTTAATCTGTTCCTCTGTAATCTCCCTAGGTTTCATTGTAGAGCAAACAATATGAAATTCCTTAAGATGCTTATGAGGATCTTCACCTGCAAGACCATGAAATCTAGGCAACAATTGTATTAGACCGGATTTAAGTTCAAAATTAGCTTGCACTTCGGATACTCTATGCAAGCATGTTGTAAATTCATATCGGGAGTTTCTAATTCCTTAAGTGTCCTATTATCATTATTATTTCCAGCCATGATTTCACAATCAACAACTTGCTTAGAATTATCAAGTGTCAAATCTTTAAACAATGCACTAACAATTTCAACACTATGAGATTTGTCTTGTTCGTTCTTCTTATCACTAAGTTGTTTATGAAAAGTTCTATCAATTTCAGGATCAAAATCAGCTAACTTACTAGTAGATGACCTGGTCATAAACAAAATTCAAAGAAAAAATAAAAATAAAAATAAGGAGATGCAAACAACTAATCTAAAAACACCAAAAATTACTAAAATTAAAGCAAAAAATACTTAAAAATTCGAAACAGTGGTCAAAACGACGAAATTTGGCCAAAAAGTGGCTTGGGTCACTGCCTGAAGGCAGTGTGTATTGCTTCTCACGCCCCAAAACCTTTGGACACCAAAAATCAGATCAATCGGCGATAAACATTCTGACCAGAACAGTGCGCGAATCAGAATTTTATACCGAAATTTTTGAATTTCGACCTGAAAACACAACCAAACGCAAATCAAAAATTTCAAACAATTAAAAACAAATAAAAGACAGATTCTTATTATGATTTAACAATTATGGCTTCCCCGGCAACGGCGCCAAAATCTTGGTAGGATTTTAGAATTACACGATTGTCGTCAAATCGGCCAAAATTAATTCAATTAAATCAATGAGCAGTTTAGGGTGTTCACCGAGTCGTTTCCCTATGAAACCTAATCGAAATCAATTAATAAGAGAATAAAACAATAAAAGAGGGATTTTTGGATTGATAAATTGTAGAAAACAATTAACTAATAAGAAAAACGCAAGTATCGGATTTAAATATTTCAGTCCTAGGGTAATGATTCAATCCAAGTTCTTCCTCGTTCCTTAATGAATTTCCGAATTAATAAACCAATTCCTTGATTGAATACTAAATGGGATCCTTAATTAGCATTCATATCACCTACTAACAATCAACTAGAATTCGATTAAACAACAAAAGGATATTATAGACGATCTCCCAATCAATCAATCCAAGTTTAATCTAAGAACCGTGATAATATGAAGGCAATTCGTCAATCAACAAAATTGTCCAAAATTGAAAGCAATTGCAGATATTAAAATCTCAACTTAATCCAATTAACAATCATCAAAAGAATCAAGTAAAAACACCTCTTCAATATTTAGTCAATCGATCTAAAAATTGAATTGTTAAAGTATTGAATTTAAAATTGGAAATTAGCTTAGAACCCGGAATTTGTGTAGATTATGAACTCGGAACTTGTCTTGGAATCATTCCCCGGACTGAATCGAAGCTTAGGCGGCCATCGCAATCTCCATCTCTCTTCTCTTTCTAAATCTTGAAAACTTGGTTAAAAAAAGAATGTAGAGTAGGCCTATTTATAAAGCTTTTCCTAACTTCTCGGAATCCTAATGGAATAATAATTTCTTACTAACTTCTCATCAGAATCCTAATAGAATAATAATAAATAAATAAAATCCTAATTAAAATAGAAGATAATTATCTCTCTCTAATAACAAATAAAAAAATAATAAAGATAAGATAATTTGATTTTATCTTCAAATATCTTGGAAATTGTTGATAATAATCGGTTCAAATTTTAACTCTTCCTCTCAAAGACATCTTTGAAATAATTTATGACTAAAAATAAGTCTTTTAGCCAAATTCTGCTTAATCTTTGACTTTCCACCACTATCATCAAAACAAACATAAATTCCACAAATTAGTTCGATATCTAATGAAAATGTAAGAGAATTAAATATAATAATTATGAAATTTTATGACTTATCAATGCTTAAGTCAAAAATAGTCGAAAGGAAAAGAGAGATAGAGCTAAAGTTAGAGAGAGAGTTCCACTTATTGTTCTTGTAGTTTGTTCCCCTATTTATAAAGGTTTATGATATAAAATATAGTAATTTCTAAATAAATTAAGAATTACCTAATTGGATATGAGATCTCTTTAGAATATCTTGGGAATCTTATAATATATTTATAATATATATGAGAATATATTGTATATCTACTATAATGCCATTTAAAAAATAAAATAAAAAGATATACTCATATCTACCAATAACCATCATGTAAATATTATACAAGTTAAGTCACGAGTTTGACACTCATTTTTAAGTGCAATGTAAGAGTTAGAGAAGTAAGCTTTTCTATAAGCAAGAATTAGACTCAACAAGTCTAATCTAAATTAGTTAAAACAATGACTTCAGATACTGAATGGTCTAATTTTTGTGATTACATCCTTATTTAATTTTTTTTATAACTCCATCTCTTATCTTAATCATTTTGGTAAATTTCATCCTTTCTTCAATTTAATTGAAAGTCATTTCTAGTCAAAGCCTGAATAAAAATTAAAATAATTATAAATTAAAGGACTAAAGTATAAAATTAATAATAGAAAATCTTGGATATATACATTTATAAAATATAAATTTACAAATGTATAATACAAAATCTTTATTTAAAACAAAATATTTTATCAATGTAAATTATAAGATTTTGTATTAAAAAATTATATTTTTACTCCTTTAATTTGTTGTTATTATTTTAATTTTTATTTATTAGCTTTGACTAGAATTGATCTTTAATTAAATTGAGAGAAGGATGGAATTTACAAAATCATTAAGATAGGGGATGGAGTTGTATAAAAAAAAAAATTAAATAAGGATGAAATTACAAAAATTATATAAGTTACCAAAATTATTAAGATAAAGGTTACTTATGTATGAGAAATTTAAATAAGGATAAGTCAATGATGAAATTTACTAAATTATTATGTTAAGGGATGAAATTTACCAATTATTAACTTTAGGGATAAAATTTACCAAATTATTAAATAAGGGATGAAATCATAAAAAATTATATAAGTTAAGTGACCAAATTTCTCAATTTACCTTTCTAAATTTGATAAAATTATTTCTAGTTCTTCTTAGAATATTTTTATAATATATATATATATATATATATATATATATATATATATATATTTAAAAAAAATCTTAACTTCTATCATGACCTTCTTGACTATAATATATTTTTAAAAAAATTTAAAAATTGTAGATTTAATCTTTTAAATATATTTACTATTTTTTTTCTTGTATTTTCTTCGATTTTGTATAGAATAAGTGAACGATTGTTAGTGATAATGTATATATGCATTTGTTTACCATATGTAACTCTGCCCTTATATACATTAAATTACATGTTTAGCAACTTTCATTTGGCAATTCAACTCATGATATTCAAATAATTAAATAATTATTTTGTTTGATAACGTAGGTACATTAGACTTTTTAAATTTTAAAAAAAACTAAAATAAATTATTCATTATCTTTTTAATTTATAAATCTTTCATTCATATAAAACTTAAATCTGTTTACTAAAAGACTAACTAGGTTTTAGGTTTAAAAAAAAAAACCATGTTTTTATCTCTTTTACAATCTTCTAACACTGTAAATTTAAATTTATGGATGAACACAGTAATCTAATTTTATGTTAAAACTAACCCTTTTTTATGAGTAATTTTATATATTTATATTTTTAATTTCAAAGCTTATGTATGAGGTTTTTTTACATTTATAGATGAGTTTATTACCAACTAAACCGTATCTTTTTGTCTTACCTGCCTTTGACATTACTACATGGTTTGATATATACTTCTTCACATAGTTTCCAAAACTTAGATAATTATTTTTTTTTTCTCTCTCTTTTATAATGATATATTTACTTGCTAAATTAAATATGGTCGGAATAAAAAAGTACACAAAACAAGAAATGGAAAAGGATACCAAAATGAGAAGAGATAATTATAAGTAAAAACATTATTTCCATTTCAAACGATCAACTTATTGGAAAGTAATACATTAAAGGAAGCGCTCCGAAAAGCAGAGGTTAATAATTACTATGGTCTATGGTCACCTCCCCATAGATTTATTCTCACCATGCGCATGGCTGATATATATAAGATAAGAAAGCGCCCATGAACACATTCTACGTACGTAACAAGTGCATGGCACCATAAATATATATATATATATTTATATATATATATATATATATATATATATATATGATTAGAATCTCAAGCTAAATTGGCAGTGATGGCGATCTTGAGGCCCAAAGTGCACTCAACAAGAGCAGAGATGAAGTAGTATACTCCTGGTTCCGTCAGTTTGTATGCGCAGCTGCCACTCACGTCAGTGAACAACGCTGCAGTTGCGTTACAATTGGCATAGGCTTCTGCAGTCACCAGGTTCACTGGATGTACAGGGTTGGAGGATACGAAATCTAGTAAATCCACAAAATTAAGCAAACGGTTAACACGTTTATATTAATAGCATAAGTTTAACTCATGAGCAAGTGATAATTTAACATGGTACCAATGTAAAAATTCTTAAATTCGAGTCCCTATCTTTGGTCCATATTTATTAATTATTGTTTAGTATGTCGAGTCTATTGGATCTTATTGTATAATGTGTTTGGAATGCAAGTAAGATGTAAACGTTAATTCCTTTCAACAAAATAGGTGATAATTTAACACGATATCAATTTAATGTATATATTTAATATATGTATATAGGAACTTACGGAGAACATCGCCGACTATGAACTTCTTGGCATAAAGCCACTGTTGAATGGTAGAAATAGCAGCAGGAGTCCAACCTAAGGGATCGCAAACGTAATAATCAGTGGCCATACTTGGGACAGCAAGACCCATGATGATGAACAAACAGATGAACTTGCAGCTGGTTGCAGAACTCGCCATAATTTTGGCTAAGGGGATACTGACACTGAGTGCGAAATTAGGGATGGGAGAAATTTATAATTAAAGAGCTTAATTTTATGGCGGAGAAGTAGAACCCTTAAATAGATGGAGAAGAAGACGAGATTGCATGTGGAAGATTTCATTGTACGAGATGATAATTAGCTCTGCTTGCCGCCCCATGTGAGATGTGACCTAGAGGCATGCAAATAAAGTTAATTCACGGTTTTCTCTTCAAAAATTAATTAAGTTATATGGGAGAGGACTTTAATGAATTTAATTAAAATTAGTCCTAAATCATGATCATAACTACATTAGTGTTAAGCACCCTTTTGTAGGTGTATTATATATATATATATATATATATATAATGAGTAAAAGTAATTGTATCTTGACAACAAAGTATAACCCAATTGGAAACATTCTTACTTATTTATAATTAAAAGTTTTGAGTCGTGACAACCATGGTTCAAAGTATCGGTCTAGGTCATTGTATATATTGGAGGCCACTGGTCCACATCGGTATCCACTTTTTCTTCTTCTTCTTCTTTCATTTTTTATTTTTTTCAAGTGACTCGGGCTTGACTCGGATGAGTCAAGACCGAGTTAATTTGAGTTAGTGATATTTCAATTTTTCTCTATATCTTTGTATTATTAGAGACCATCGTTCCGAAGAAATTATGCGTGACTCGATCGAGATTTTGAAACATGGTAACAACTACATTCAAAATATCCAAATAAAGGACAAAAAAAGAGTAATTGCATATTTGTGCATTTTTTAAAAAATAAAAACTTATGTAAACTAAACTTAATTGGTAATTATACATTCACAATCGTGCAACCAAGATCCACAAATGAAGCACTCATGTTATATATATTATTAAATAAAACTGTTACAACAGAGAGGCGAAACACAATGCTTAATTATTATATAAAATCAAATCTATCTTTAAAAACATAAATTTTAGAGAAAAGAAGTGAAGAAATAAACAAAGTGGACAACCCCATACTAGGTGGTATGGACTGTCCTACTCTATGTAAAAATGATACGTGAGTTGCCTATAATAAATTGTTACATGAAAAATAAGATATTAAATTATTGTTTTAAACTAAAGAAAAAGGGTTAAACCCAAGTTTGGCCCAATTTATTTATCAAATTACACATCCGACTCATACTTCAAAATCATTGCACAAAATAGCTTCATTGCGGCCAAGATCTGCGTCTTTTAACTGAGTCGCATTCTGGGAATGCAACTTACTAAAAATAGAAGTTGCATCTCCGGAGTGCTACTTCACTTTTCCATTAATGGAAAGTTGCATTCCGAAAATGCAACTTTTGTATAAATTTCACATTAAGTGAAACAACGTCGTTTTATGTAAATGAAATGGTGTCATTTGGGTTCGTTTAACATATGTCACTTCAATATTAATTTAAACGACATCGTTTTGTGAAGTTGCATTTGTAAAATGCAACTTCGTATAAATTTCACAACTAAATGAAATGACGTCATTTTGTACAATTAATTTTCTTATAAAATATGAACTATATTAATTAATTTAAAATCTTTAAAGGAAAAAATATAATTTAAGAAGTAAATTCATATTAAGACTCGTTTGTTTAATAATTTATTAATTAACGTCTTCCATATATATGGTTTAGTAGTTTTACTTCAAATAATTTTTTTTAATAAGAGATTATTTTTATATTAAGAAAAGTCACACATTTTTAATAATGTAAAGTTGCATTTCATAAACACTACTTTAAATAAAAAATGTTTCCGAACTCAATATCACTTTTTCCACACTCAAATGTTTATTACTTTAAATAAATAGTAAATGAAAAAAACAATTAAATTCCAATAGTAAATATAAAAGTAAAATTTAAATCTTAAACTTTAAAATTCAATAGTAAATTCAAACCCAAACTCTAATAGGAAACTGTAAATATTAATATAAAAATAATTTCTTATTAAAAAAATTTTTTGAAGTAAAACTATTAAACCATATATATGGAAGACGTTAAATAATAAATTATTAAACAAACGAGTCTTAATATGCAATTAGAATAACCAAAAGTTACATAGATGATTAACCAAATATATCATCAACAATTTTACAACAATATTGAAAATAGTTCTTCAGAAAAGGTAAATTACAAAACAAGAATTATTTATTCTTAAGGATTATGATTAGCACATGTCCTCCTATTATGTCCAGCCTTGTGACAAGTGCCACATCTTGGAGGTGAATCTGGATTTCTAGCATCCATTGAACCACGTTACCTCCTTGTTCATGGACGACCTGACTGATTACCCTTCATGTTTGGTTTGTAATGTTCCAAGCGGAAATGTGCTTCATTCCATAAATCTTGATTTGCTAATGGGTACAGATCCGCTTCATATGCCAACTTATAATTTATTTTTGAATAGATATCCATAACAAAAGAAGTTGGATCCCAACCCCTATTGTGACATACGGCAAATACATGAGAACACGGAATGCCGAAATTTGACCACTTGTTGCAGGTACAAGATTTATCATTGATATTCACCGTATAAGAATTATTACCTCTAACATCTCCTCAAAATGGTGTATTCACACCAAATATACCTCGCTGGATATTATGTTGCTCAACTTTCCGAACTCTAGACTTTGATTCATTTTTCAATATACTTTTGCCAAATTACGGAAGGAAACGGATGTTTAGTGTGACGTACCTCTTCTCTATGTTGGTTGAAGTATTGAACCAATTTTTTATAGATAAATTGAACCAAAGCACAAAGGGGTAGAGCACGACATTTTTTCAAGATACTATTGAGAGATTCAGCTAAATCGGTGGTCATGCATCCAAACCCGAAACCTCCATCATAGGCAAGAGTCCATTTTTCTTGATCTATTGACATCAAGTAGTTGTAGGCTTCAATATTTCTCATTTTGATCTCCTCCATAATAGAATTAAACTTATTGACCTTTGTTTCGATCCCAACCTTATACATCAAGTCTGTCAAATCTTTCTTCTTGAAGGCGACTTTATAATTTGCTCTCACATGCCGTGACGAATTAACAATACTTAAAATTCCCTTATGTCTATCCGAAATCAAGCAAATGGTTCTTTCAAGCACAACATGTCACTTTAGCAATCGCAAAAACCAACTCCAACTAGTTGTAGACTCCTCATCAACAATGGAAAATGCAAGCGGATAAACATGATTATTGGCATCCCATCCACTTGCAACAAGTAAAACCCCTTTGTAGGCTCCTCTTAAAAAAGTAAAATCTATAGATATTGGTGTATGTTTTGAGTGAGTAAAAATGAATATCAAATAAGGCAAATAATCTCACAAAACAGTGTCACATAATCAAACACAACTAAGGCAGAGTACCTATCGCATGCAGATAGTAACACGGGAGTACCACGATTTTAAATTTATAGATATCGTATCCTCGGGAACGTTGGTGACGGCTGGTTAGTTTCCACCAATTATGACAAACTTTAAGGTTCAGGGAATTAGTCCTAGGTGTCCATTCAATTCAGATATGTTTGTGTAAAAGAATATTTAAAACAAGAATGGAAAATAATTAACTAAGATCTATAATGAAGTACGTATGATTAATTAAGGTGAACAGAGTTCGAAGGTGTAGCTTGCAAGCAGATCTAAGACAATTATGAATTCGAATTGTCTTACTACCATACCTGAGTTATCTAGAATGATTACCTCAATACTGGTCGTTGTAAGTAATCCTAAACCTTTTTAGATTAGTTATTAAGGCGTCAATTTAATAACATAACCTTAAGATTTGCATTAATTCCAAACCCAAGATTATTAGGATGCCTAACCTCGGTACGGTCGTTGTAAGTTATTAGTCCTAATCCGGCAACTCATTAAGTCTCCTATGGTCGGGATTCATTAACAAACCGTCAATTTAATTAACTATTGTAGTATCATGCATCAACCTAAGTTTCATAGCATAAACTCAATACGAGAATCAAATCGAAAGCGTAAAACAATAAGCAATTCACAATGTATATTAAAACATATCCTTCCCGGGAATATATAAATCATTAATCAATCAATCAAAATAAAGAGTATCTTAGGACACAAAATCATAACATATAAAGGAAAAGTAATACAAGAACAAAAAGAAAAGGAAAGATGAAGTTGTCGTGTTGCTCTCACTGCTTCCACGGGCTGGCTTAATCCTCCGGACCTCGTCGAGACTTGTACTCCGGATCCTTATCTCGCTCTAAAGATCTTCAGAGATCACTCCCTCTCAACTAAATGATAACTCGATTTTATATCATGTTTTTATACATTAATTGTGTTCAATTCGAGTTAATTATGGAGTTAATTGGATTTAATTGAATGGAAATTACGCAAATTCATTTTGTTTTTGATTTCGGAAGTTTCAGGGACCAAAACTGAAGAAAGGAAGAAATCGGGGACTAAAAGTGAAATTTCCGGAAAAAAAAAGGCCAACACGGGCGTGTTCCGCCCGTGTTGGAGACACGCGACACGGGCGTGTTGCAGCCCGTGTTGACGGTATTTTTGGCGTCCCACATCGAATTTTCACTGTTTTCAGCCCCTTTTCTACTCCTATAAATAGATGCACTCCCCCAGTTGTTGAAGCACACCAGAATCACTCAAAACAGGAGCATTTCCGTGTTTCTAGCCAATAGAAATTTTGTGATAAGCTCCAGTCTAGTTTTCAGCTTTCATTTTTCTTTCTTCTCGAGTGTAGGGTTGAGCCTCGACCATAAGGGATACCCTATAGTTTAGTTGAGGGGAGTGGTAGCTGAAGATCTTCAGAGCGGGATAAGGATCCGGAGTACAAGTCTCGGTGAGGTCTGGAGGATTAAGCCAGTCCATGGAAGCAGTGAGAGCAACATTGCAACTTTCTCTTTCCTTTTCTTTTCGTTCTTGTATTACTTTTCCTTTATATGTTATGATTCCGTGTCCTAGGATTCTCTTTATTTAGATTGATTAATTAATGATTTATACATTTTCAAAAGGATACATTTTAATATACATTATGAATTGCTTATTGTTTTACGCTTTCGATTTAATTCTCGTATTGAGTTTATGCTATGAAACTTAGGTTGATGCATGATACTACAATAGTTAATTAAATTGACGGTTTGTTTAGGAGACCCGACCATAGGAGAATTTACAAATTTCCAGATTAGGTCTAATAACTTGCATCGACCATAATGAAGTTAGGAAGCCTAATAATCTCGAGTTAGTAATCAATGCAAATCTTAAGATTAACTTATTAAATTCACGACTTAGTAATTAATCTACAAAGGTTTAGGATTACTTGCAACGACCCGTATTGAGGTAATCACTTTAGATAACTCGGGTATGGTAGTAAGACGATTCAAATTCATAATTGTCTTAGATCCATTTGCAAATTGAACTTTCGAACATTATTCAACTTAATTAATCATACGTATTTCATTAGAGATCTTAGCTAATTATCTTTCCATTCTTGTTTTACATATTCTTTATTACAACATATCTGAATTGAATGGGCACATAGGACTAATTCCCTGAACCTTAAAGATTGTCATAATTGATAGAAACTAACCAGCCGTCACCAACGTTCCCGTGGATACGATATTTATAAATTTAAAATCGTGTTACTATCTGCATGCGATAGGTACTCTGCCTTAGTTGTGTTTGATTATGTGACACTGTTTTGTGAGATTATTTGCCTTATTTGATATTCATTTTTACTCACTCAAAACACACAACACTAAACTATAGGGTATCCCTTATGGTTGAGGCTCGACCCTACACTCGAGAAGAAAGAAAAATAAAAACTGAAACTCGATTGGAGCTTATCACGGAATTCCTATTGGTTAGGAACTCGGAAATGCTCTTGTTCCGAGTGATTCCGGTGTGCTTCAACAACCGAGGGGGTGCATCTATTTATAGGAGTGAAATAGAGCTGAAAAGAGGTAAAATTTTCATGTGGGACATTGAATTGCGCAAAAAATACCTTGAACACGCTCGTGTCGCGTGCCTCCAACACGCCAAACTTGCAACTCCTCAACATGCTCGTGTTGAGGAGGTCTTCAACACGCCCATGTTGAACAAAAAATTGCAATTTACTCCTTGATTTCTTCCTTTCTTCAATTTTGGTCCCTGAAACTTCCGAAATCAAAAACAGAAAGAATTTGCGTAATTTCTCTTCAATTAAATACAATTAACTCCATAATTAACTCGAATTGGTGGTACGCCCGTGTCGCATACCACCAACACGGGAGGTAGCACGGTCGAAACACGGGCGCGACAGCCGTGTCGCGCATAGCCAACACGGGTGCAACACGCCCGTGTTGAGCCAATTTTCCAGATTCTGTTTCGTAAAATTACAATTTTACCCCTGTTTTGGTTATCTATAAATATTGGGATTTTTACCATTATTTGAGGTTGGATCAAGGTTAGATTAAGGTTGGATTAGGCTGAATAGCTAAGTAATTGTAAAGGTTTGGTAGAACTTAGAGAGAGATCTATACTTTGATTTTCCAATTTTCTTAGAGATTACTCTCTACTTGTTGTAGTATTGAGTATCTTGGGATTAATTTGGTAGGTTTGCCTCGATCCGTAAGGAAATCTACTGAATACATTCTAGGGTATTTGGGCTACACAAATTGAAGATCCAAGTTGAAGAAGCAAAGAAGAATCAAGAGAAGGAGTTGAAGAGGAAGAAGGTTTAATGTCTATGTTTCACTTTCCCCTTTTCTTCTATTATTCCTTATTATTCTTTGTAATTAGTTAACCAACCTTAGGAATTCTCATTTCTACATTTCTTATAGGTAGATTTGGTTGGTTTTATTTTACAAATTACTTGAGATATTGTGATGTTCTTAGATTGAATGATTGTGGTTTTATTAATTCGAATTGCAATTTCATTGATGACTTTAGATCTGAATTTTATCTTTAGTACAAGCTTTGATTTGAGATTGTGGTTTCGGATTAACACTAATTGTTAGGCCGGAACCAGGATATACGATTAGTGCCAAGTTGATGTGATTAGTTTCCTATTGATGGACCGGAACCGGGATGATTGATGGGAGATTTGATCTTGTCAACATTCAAGTGTTCTTAATCTAGGAATTTCTTGCCACGATCCGTATGGAAAAGATTCTACTTTAGACTTGAATTTGGTGGAGCTATGATACTAGATCCAAGATTATCCTATACTTGGTATTTTGTATCCTCTTATCTCACATATATTTTACTAAGAATTCCTCCCAACCTTTTTACTTGCTTTATTCCTTACATTGTTCTTTAATTTGCTTTCTAGATTTAGAAATCAATCTTATCATTCTTGATATTGGTTGGTTTACTTGTTGAATGATTCTTATTCACAAATCATATTCATAATTAGTTTGATTATATTTTCCACACTAGAATTTAATAGAAGTCTTAGGGAAAAACGATTTTTATAAATTTAAAATCTGAATACTACTATATTTACTAAATTATTTCGATAGGTGCTCTTCCTAATTGAGTTATTTTATTAGTGACAAACCTATTTTAATTTTCAAGATTCTTATTATTTTTAGTATTATTTATTCGATTATTTATATTAATATTATATATAACTCAAATACACATCAACGACAAGCATTAAAACCATCTATGCACGGTTTAAAACACCAAAACATGAAGAGAAATATTTTATCAATTTTCGTGCTACTTTGATGGTGTTTCTAGCGAACAATGGTTCGCAGATTCGCATCTTCTAATGCTCTCATATACTTTGGAAGAAGAGAAAAAGTGTTATTCCATGAGCCATAGAGAAGTTCAATAACCGCCTTTCTAGCATACCAACCTTTTTTGTACGAGCAGCCAGCTTGGAAGAGTTTACCAACTTCTTCTATGATAGCACTAACACGTGCCTCCGGATCATTCCCGACAATGTGGGTGATATTCCTTGCGATGTGCTTATGCGTCAAATTTCTATGATTATTATTAACAACTCGCATAAGACATGTGTGTTCGGGAACTAAAACAGATATTTCCCACTCACCATGTGTTATTTTTTGTATGATCCGAACATACCAATAACATGGATTTTCCATACTCTTATTTTTGCATTCTGCAGTCCAAATTTTACTCTTGCTCTTGACAACAGTAAATTCCCAACCCTTCACGATGTGCCACTATCTCACTGCATATACAACTTGACTTTTGTCCGTAAATCGCATTCCCACCCTCAAATATGGTTCATCATCATATGACCACCTTTGTATATTAATATTTTCACCATATTTGTCTTCAATAGGTTCTCCAGATCCCATGTCATTGAAGGACTCATAATTGTGAAAGTCGAATCCATAACAAGTTTGAGGAGGACTTGAAGGATTTGGAATATGTGTATGATCTTCTTCATTGTCTGACGCATCCAAAGCATCATCCGGTCCATCACTTTCAACATCTTCATCAGTATCTAAATTGTGAGGAATAGAGTTCATATCAGCATCAGCTGCTGCGTCTATCATTGTCGGTTGAGAAGCAACAAGTTCATCAATGTTATAGTCTCGAGTACTGTCAGTCGGGACATCCTCATTAGACACTGAAGGAAGAAACATACCACTAGTAGCTACGCCCATTGTAGTAGAATAGGAGTTACTACTTGTTGATGACATTATTTCATTAAACTGAAACATGTTTGGAATTTGTGAAGGCACGACAAAAGTGAAATCATGACTTTCAACTCCAAAATTATTCATCAATAAAGATGTATAAGAGGTATTACGTGGAGAAATATCAATGTCTGCAACCTTGATGGAGACTATGTTGTTGGACATTAAAAGTTGGCTCTTCATTAACAATATGGTGACCAGGTAAAATAGATGTTGATGTTATTTCGTTAAATTGTACATAAATGCACAAACCTCCTGCCTTGAATTCATATGGGAGTGACCATAGATTTTCCATGTCATCATCATCATGAAACCTATTCCCCGATATTGAACTGTAGTGTAACCTCGAATTAGAATAGGATATCGAAGTATGAATGTCAACCTCATACTTGAGCTATCAAACCCCCCGAAGTTGCATATTTTGATCACGAATTCGGAATGTGAAATGTGCCTTCTAAGAAAAAAGTTTTCTTAGAGGGACCAACAAAATATGGATTTCCACCATCGTAACATATTTCGGAATCCCAAAATAAATGTATTTTGATGGGTTCATCTAAAGATGCCATTTAGAATATTTGAGAGTAGAGAGTTGGTGTATACAAAGAAAGTGAAATTATGATTCGATAGTGTGAGTATTGGAGGACTTCAATAAACTTTATTTATAGACTCATAAATTAGTAGTTGAGATGAAGATATGATAAGAAATTTTATCGGATAAGGATTACACTTTGGACTATAGTTGGTAAATAAATATACTTGATTGATGACAAGATTTTACGAGTACACTTTTTTGAAAAATTTGGAGTGTAGTCAATATACACATATCTTAGTTGAATTGTCCTTATTTTGTTTTTATATCGAGGGTAATAATTTGACAAGATTTTACGAAAAAAGAGAACCAAAATAATTTTTTTGAGAAATTGGGTGTGGATAAAATAAACATTCTTATTTTGTTTTTATATTGAGGGTAATAATTTGACAAGATTTTACGAGTACACATTTTTTGAGAAATTTGGAGTGTAGTCAATATACACATATCTTAGTTGAATTGTCCTTATTTTGTTTTTATATTGAGGGTAATAATTTGACAAGATTTTACGAGTACACATTTTTTGAGAAATTTGGAGTGTAGTCAATATACACATATCTTATTTTGTTTTTATATTGAGGGTAATAATGTGACAAGATTTTACGAGTACACATTTTTTGAGAAATTTAGAGTGTAGTCAATATACATATATCTTAAAAATAATTTTAAAAAAGTAATATATAATATTTTACAGCATTTTTGAAAATTTGAATGTAGTCAATAACATCTTAGTTGAATTGGTCTTATTTTGTTTTTATATTGAGGGTAATAATTTGACAAGATTTTACGAGTCACGTTTTTGGAGGGGTAGTCTGAGGGAATATACATATATCTTAGCCGAATTGTCCTTATTTTGTTTTTATATTGAGGCTAATAATTTGACAAGATTTTACGAGTACACATTTTTTGAGAAATTTGGAGTGTAGTCAATATACACATATCTTAGTTGAATAATTGTCCTTATTTTGTTTTTATATTGAGGGTAATAATTTGACAAGATTTTACGAGTACACATTTTTGAGAAATTTGGAGTGTAGTCAATATACACATATCTTATTTTGTTTTTATATTGAGGGTAATAATGTGATAAGATTTTACGAGTACACGTTTTTTGAGAAATTTGAAGTGTAGTCAATATACACATATCTTAGTTGAATTGTTCTTATTTTGTTTTTATATTGAGGGTAATAATTTGACAAGATTTTACGAGTACACGTTTTTTGAGAAATTTGGAGTGTAGTCAATATACATATATCTTAGTTGAATTGTCCTTATTTTGTTTTTATATTGTGGGTAATAATTTGACAAGATTTTACGAGTACACATTTTTTGAGAAATTTGGAGTATAGTCAATATACACATATCGTAGTTGAATTGTCCTTATTTTATTTTATATTGATGGTAATAATTTGACAAGATTTTACGAGTACACATTTTTTGAGAAATTTGGAGTATAGTCAATATACACATATCTTAGTTGAATTGTCCTTATTTTGTTTTTATATTTAGAGTAATAATTTGACAAGATTTTATGAGTACACATTTTTTGAGAAATTTGGAGTGTAGTCAATATACACATATCTTAGTTGAATTGTCCTTATTTTGTAATATACATAAACCTTTAAAATTCAACAGTAAATCTAAACCCAAATTCTAATATGATAAATATTAATAATAAAAATAATCTCTTATTAAAAAAATTATTTGAAGTAAAACTACTAAACCATATATATGGAAAACGTTAAATAATAAATTAATAAACAAACGAGTCTTAATATGAATTTAATTCTTAAATTGTATTTTTTCCTTTAAAAATTTTAAATTAATATTAATACTTCATATTTTATAAGAAAATTAATTGTACAAAACGACGTCGTTTTATTTAGTTGTGAAATTTATACGAAGTTGCATTTTGTAAATACAACTTCACAAAACGATGTCGTTTTATTTAGTTGTGAAATTTATACAGAAGTTGCATTTTGCAAACGCAACTTCACAAAACGACGTCATTTAAATTAATATTAAAGTGACATATGCTAAACGAACCCAAACTACACCGTTTCATTTACATAAAACGACGTCGTTTCACTTAGTGTGAAATGTATACGGAAGTTGCATTTTCATAATGCAACTTTCCATTAATGGAAAGGTGAAGTAACATTCCGGAGATGCGACTTCTATTTTTAATAAGTTGCATTCCCAGAATGTGATTTCAGTTTAAAGACAGCAGATCTTGGCTGCGATGAAGCCATTTTGTGCAATGGTTTTGAAGTATGACCCATGTGTGTAATTTGACAAATAAATTGGGTCAAACTTGGGTTTAACCCAAAGAAAAATTAATCACTTTAGATAATACATTATTTTTGTTTAGACAAACATATCCTTTACATTTTTATTTTTATTTTTGTTAGATATCGAATTCTTAATTTATATTTAAATAGACAAAATTGTTATTTTTGTCTAATTTTGTCAAATTTTACCATCGAAATTCATGTTCTAAGCACGTGTAAATCTCGTAGAAGTAACACATATGTTAATAAAACTCTATTTGTTCAATTAAACTAACTCTTGAGAGAAATACCAAGAAATGAAAATTTTTATTTTTTTAAAAAAATGAAATAAAATTAATTAAATTTGAAAGAAATGAATGTTTCATTAGGATATGAGTTATAATTTAACAGTATTTATAAATTACAAAAGTGCCTTCTATGGGACAAACTTACTAAAAAATAGAAAGAAGATATGTTTGTCCAAATGAAAATAATATATAAAGTAAAATGGCTAAATTTTATTTGAAATTATTATCAAAATCATGATAACACTACAATTCATTATTATTAACCAATTAACTAAAGTTTTTTCCTATAAATAATTATATATTTATAACATTTTATACATAATTGGAGTTAAAAATTTAAAAATTTAAAAATTTAAATAATTGAGTTTGTTACATCACATGAATTACATTTTTGTGTATATATATATATATGAATTTACTCATTCAAAAATATGCATAATTGGTAAGTTACTTTAACCCAATTTTAGCACGACAACATCAACAAAAATGAAAGGAACAATTTCTCACCAAGTGCGGTTAATCAAAATGAACTTTGTTATGATTGGATATTTGTATCAATAACGTTGTAGTTACTATTATTATTATACAAAAATGAAAGGAAGCTTAATTTCAGAGGAAAGGTTGGTCGGCGGTGACTGACTGACTGACTATGATCAGACAAACCCGCCATTGACACGAACAATCTGCCCATTCACCCATTCCCCACCATCACCGGCCAAGAATCCCACCAACGCGGCAACATCCTCCGGCTCCCCCAGTCTTTCCAAAGGGATCTCGTTTTTAAACCTCTGCAACGTCTCCTCCGTCTTCCCCGCAAAGAACAATTCGGTCGCTATGGGGCCCGGTGCTACACAATTTGCAGTTATCCTCGTCCCTTTGAGCTCCTTCGCCAGTATCCTAACCATTGCCTCGACGGCTGCTTTTGACGCCGTGTACGCCCCGTAACCGGGCTTCAGCGCCGCCACCAGTGACGTCGTCAGGCATATGATTCTACCTCCCCCTCCTTTTTTTATTCTGTTCGCCGCCTCCTTGCAGCACAGAAATGCGCCTCGCGTGTTGACGCTGAAGATTTCGTCGAAATCTTCGATTCCGGTGTTGGAAACGGTCGGGTACTTTGGATCCGAGATCCCGGCGGAATTCACCATGATGTGGACCGGCGAATCGAACGTTGACTCCGCGGCGTCGAAGAGGGACTTCACTTGCTCCGGATCGGAGATATTGGCTTTTACAGCGATGGATCCGGTGTGAGTTTGAGCGCGGTTGATCTCCGAGGCGACGAGATCCGCTTGGGATGAATTGGAGGCGTAATTGATGACGACCTTAGCACCAAGAGAGGCCAAATGAACGGCGATTGCTCTACCGATTCCTCTTGAAGCCCCTGTTACAATAGCTACCCGATCTTGCAGCGGAAGGTCTTGTGTTGGATGTTTAGAGACCAATCTTGCCTCTGCCATGCTTTCTTCTCGAAAACTCTTGTATCACACACACTGAGAGTGAGAACCCAAAAATTTTCAGCATTTAAATAAGGATCTCGACGAAGTGGTGGAGAAGAGAGGAGGTCATTCATGACGTCACTGCTTATATATACATTTTTTTTTCCTGGGTATAGACGTCATTGCTGAGTTACATTAACAGTTTTAAAATTGATAGAAGATCGCGATCGCCTTATGAGTTATGATGGATGATTTAGAAATTGAGCACATAACCTGCTTGAGAATATGCCGCCATGAAATTTGTTTATCAGGAACAGAGTAGAGATGTCTCATCTCATGCATTTAGAAAAGTTTTCTTCCCATTAATTTGATACTAAACTCGTTGATTATATTCTATTCTTTTGGAAGAGATGTTGTTGATTAATAATAGATCAAATAAATTTATTGAAACGAGCTGAGCTATGGAACAAACCTTTGCTATGAATCAGAAATTTCCGCTGGCCTTTGAGGTCTGAATGTCGAAACGTTACACTACTGAATTTTAATTTCCAGAAATCACTCGAATTAATAAAATTAAATGTGTTCTTGAATGTATTATTTATTAACAATTGTGTTGGGCTCTACTTTGGGCTTACACCTTGACGGTTTTGTTTTTAGAACTTTACAAAAGATTTCGTACTAATGGAGTAGATGTAACGCCTTATGTACTTAGATAACGATGTGGGACTTGGGTTCACACCCTAACCCCAAATTGTTATATAAACTTGTACCAAATTATGGTAGTGTTTATTTTTGATGAATCAAATTAAAACTTCGTCATTTTTTTCTTTTATAAATAACATATTATTTTAAGAACAAAACAAGAAACAATTTAAAAGAGAAGTGATGTTGAATTCTTACATGTCTTTTCCAAATATATGTATTAAATATATATATATATATATATATATTTATTAAGGTGCTACCATCTCTTTTATAATTATAAAAAGTTATGAATTATAAGGAAAGTAACCCACTTATAATTATGAAAGTTCATGAATCATAAGGAAAATAGCCTAAGAATATAATATGAATTGTACTTTATATATATCAGATACATATTTATTGCCTATCAAAAAAAAGATACATATTTATTATAAATTTTTAATTTTTAATTAACGCCAAATTTTTTTTTTTTTTTTTTTGAAAAAAAAATTATTTATTTTTACTTACTATTATATATATATATATATATTATTTGTGCAGATAATGAATTATATATATATAAATGTGTGTGTATATTCATTTAAGAGAGAAAGAAAAATATATGCATATAAAAGAAATAATTTTATCTTACAATAAATAAATATATTAATTAATTTTTAAATTAATTTATATATACTTAATTGTATTCATACTTTTGCTTACAAAAAAAAAAAAAAATTGTATTCATACATTTTTTTTTTTTTTTGAGGGGAAAAAAGAGCTCATAACTTCATTAAGAAATCCATTCCGTTTGAAGTACATGTTGCACCTGCGGAGGGGCAGTTTTAAACCATACTATATCAAAATCTAAACTATTGCTATAATTGGCCAACAAATGTGCAGCTCTATTTGCATTACGGGGGCATTGGGAGATACGTATATCCGCCTCAGAGGATTGAAAGCGTTGTTGTAGCTCTTCAACAATTGCTCCAAGCTCCGTCATATTAATAGTTGAACACTGTAGCTGTCGAGTGATGACCTGACAATCTGATTCAATAAATAAGTTACCAGAGAAGAGTGGTAGGATCCCAGCAAAGCTATACCAAATAGCCATGAGTTCCGCATGAGTTGTGTTAGCAATTGCTGAGAGAGGACCCACACCCGTAAAAATCACCACACCACAATCATCCCTTAAGACAAAACCATAACTTGATTTTCCATCCTTAAAAGCTTCATCTACATTTAATTTTGACCATCTTGTCAGATGAGGAAACCACTTCTGCGCTGATGGGGATATAGCCGCCACCTGCTTGGGAGCCTTCTCATCATACAAAGAGAATTCTTGGAGGACAGCAAGACCTCGTTGTGCTGTGATAGAGGCATGGTTCGCAATATCGGCCCGTTCCGATACGAATCGGCCGATTCATATCCGGAACGGGCTCCTCCGTTACAAAAACGACACCAATTTTCATTTCGTTACAATATCGTTTCGATTCGGCCGATATTTTCCGATATCGGCATCGCGACCGATAATTGCCGATATTCACCGATATTCACCGATATCATTAACAGTGTATATATAAAAACAAAATTGATGAAAAATTGGTTAATAATTGGTGAAAAAAACGGTAAATTTCAATTATAAATACACCCTCATTTCATACCATTCAATTGCCATTACATTCTCACAATCTTACCCGGGAAGAGAGAAATCGAAGCAAGAGCAGATCAGCAGAAAATAGGCTGAGGAGAAGAAAGAAACGAAAAAAAAGAGAGAGAAGAGAGAGGAGAGAGCCGAAGAGAGGGGAGAAAATCAGAGCCGGAGGAAAAAAAAAAAAAAAAAAAATAACAGAGAGGAAAAGAGAACAGAAAGCGGAAAGGAGGAGAAGGAGAAGAAGAATTAAAAAGAAAGAGAGAGAGAGAAGGAAGGTATACATATATTATATGTACATATATATATATATATATATATTATATATACATACATTATATATACATATATTATATATACATACATTATATATATATATTATATATATACATTAATATATTATATTATTATTATATGTGTGGTGTCACCAATATTGTCGGCCATTATATATTTAAAATTTTTTTTTTTCTTAAGTTTTTTAAAAGTAACATATTAATTATTATTATATATATATTATATATATTATATATATATATATATTATTTATAAATATTTATATTAATAATATATATTATACTTGTGTTATATATTTATATTCAGTTTAATGGAAGGGGCCCCCTAAATTTAAATTTAATTTTTATCTTTAATGGAAGGCTGAGCCTCCAAATTTGAATTTGTATTATATTTGTTTTGTTTACCTTGTTTTCATATTTATCGGTGTTTATATTATTATAAATTATATTATTATATTATTATATTATTATATTATATATGTGTTATATGTGATATATTATATATGTATATTATATGTGTTTACCTTTGTAGCAATATTATATATGTGATATATTACATATTATATTATTATATTATATATGTGTAATATTTATATATTTATATTAATTATATATATATATGGTATATAATATATATTTTATATATTTATTAATTAATTAATTATATATATATATTAATTAACAAAAAAATTGAACTTTCGAGATAAATTATCGGCCCAAATCTAACTGAAAAGAACAATTGCTCAAGCACCAAGAACCGATATTTCATATACTCCTCTGTTTTTGTGCAATTCGCACGTTTTCTCCGATCGACAAACTTCTCATTGAAGCCATAAATCGCGTGAAAACTTCGAAAAACATTACATAAATTATATATATATATATATATATATTATAATATATATATATTATTTATAAATATTTATATTAATAATATATATTACACATTGTGTTAGATATTTATATTCAGTTTAATGGAAGGCTGAGCCTCCAAATTTGAATTTGTATTGTATTTGTTTTGTTTACCTTGTTTTTCATATTTATCGGTGTTTACATATATACGGATATATTACATATTATATTATTATATTATTATATTATATATGTGTTATATTTATAAATTATATTACATGTTATTATATTTGTGTTATATAGTTATATTATATATTATATTACATACATAATTATATATTACATGTTTAATAATATATATTATATATGTGGTATATTTATAACCCTTATTTATTGAGTATTTTATTTTTAATTTATTGTATATTATCTTACATAATTTAATTTACATTATTTTTTCCATATATAATTTAGAAAATGTCACGCGGAAAAGATATAGGTTGAGAACATGCTACTCCTATTGGTGGCGATAGGAAAGTTTCACAATGTAATTATTGTGGTAAAATAATACATGGGGGTATTACAAGATTGAAGCAACATCTTGGTCATATAACTGGACAAGTGGGAGCTTGTCCAACGGTTCCAAGAGAAATACGAGAAACCATGTATAAAATTTTGATCAAAGGAAAAAGTGAACGTATTGCTACAAAGGGAAAAAAAGCAGCTTTGTTGAATTCCATTTCCGAAGAAAATATGGGCATCAACATTGACGACGAGGATGAAGAGTATTTTCATAAATTTAGTCAAGAAGAAATGTTAGCTTTTGAAGGAAGACAATTTAAAGAAGCTAGGAAGCAAAGTCTACATACAAAATACTTGGAAGAACAAGGTAATTTCTTTATAAACCTCGTTAAAATTTTAGTAAAATGTATTAGTATATGCATAATAATTTACTCTTTTCATAACAGGAATACTTAGTGGAGGTTCACCGAAAGGTTCCACATCAAGACAAAAAAGAGGCCTTACCCGTTCCTTCACTACGAAGGAAAATTCTAAGATTTCAAGTCATGGACTTGATCGTCATTTTTTTCCTAGCAAACAAAAATCAGTCAAGCAAATGTTCTTACCCGAAACCGCAAAAAGGGTGGGTAAGGCAATTTCAAAATTTTTTATGTTTAATGTTATACCCTTTAATGCTGCCGATAGTGGACCTTATTATCAATCGATGATTGATGAGATCGCAAGAGCTGGACCAGGAGTTAAGGGTCCATCGGGTCGTCAAATCGGAGGAACATATTTGAATGATGAGGTCGATGAGTTGGATAATTATATTGATAATTTGAAGCTAAGATGGCCTATTCAAGGATGCACAATTATGTGTGATGGATGGAGCACACGTACAAAACATCCCATAATTAATTTTATGATTTATTGTGATAGAAATATGATTTTTCCAGGTTCTATTGATTGCACTAATCGAAGAAGACAACCAAATTTGTCTTCCAATTAATGGACAAAGTTGTTGAAGAAGTTGGTGAAGAAAATGTTGTCCAAATTGTTACTGACAATGAGTCTTCTATGAAAGGTCCTGGAGCATTATTGATGCGAAAAAAAAAAAAATTATTCGGGTCACCATGTGCTGCTCATTGCATTGATCTAATGTTAGAAGATATAAGTTAAATGAGCAATATCAAAGAAACTATCAACAAAGCAAAACAAATCACTAGCTTTATTTACAATAGTGATAAAGTGGTGAATTTGATGAAACAATATACAAATGATAGAGAATTATTGAGGCTAGGGATTACTAGGTTTGCTACAGTATTTATTGTATTAGAGAGTCTTGTTCGACATTCTACAGAATTAAAAAGGATGTGTACGAGTCATGAATGGAATGAATTCAATAACACATTGAGAAGAAGGGATGATTCAACTGAAGTGTCCAAAAGAATCTTGTCGAACATTTTTGGAGGAAATGCAAAGAAGTCATTGACATTATGGAACCTCTTGTTCGGGTTCTAAAAGTTGTCGATCAAGACAATAAACCAACTTTGTCCATAATTTATGAAGCAATGGATAGAGCTAAAATGGCAATCAAAGAAAATGTGAAAAATTATAAAAAATATTGGGATGTCATTGATACCGGATGGTATAACCAACTACACACGGACTTACATGCCGCAGTAAATTTCATATTGTTGTTATATACTTTATTTTTATAGTTAATTAATATTGTTTTTCATTTTATTGATAATATTTTTCATTACAACATATTTTTTGAATCCTATCCTCTAATATTCAAACACTTGTTCATATGATTCGGAGGAAGTTCGTAGGGGTCTGAAGAATGTAATCAAAAGACTTCAACCGGATTTAGACTCACAAGTACATGCTATTAATGAGGTAAAACACATAATTTATTTTTATTAAGGTGCCTTGATATTTTTGTATACTTTAACCATATATATTATATTAAAATATACATTCATCAATAAATTTATTTTCTTAGATTAAGTTATTTGTTGAAAGAAGAGGTGAATTCGAACTCCATTGGCACAAAAAGCAATATCTCAATCACTTCCGGGTATGAATATATTTATTTATATTTAACTTCTTATTTTCAAATTGTTCTTACTTTTGACTTATTATTATTATTTTTATATGTTAGCTGATTGGTGGGATCATTATGGTGAAGATGCTCCAAACCTTCTGGAAAATGGCCATTAAAGTTTTAAGCCAAATTGGTTCATCCTCCCGGTTGCGAAAAGAAATTGGAGTACATGGTCTTTAATTCACACAAAAATTCGCAATCGGTTGGCTGTTGCTAAATTGCATAAGTTGGTATATGTTCATTATAATTTGCGATTAAGAATGAAAAACTTAATGCCTCGTAACCATGATGATTCTTACTATAATCCAATTGATTTGAATCACATATTTCATGAAGATGACATTCTAGAAGAATGGGTTAGAGAAAATGAACCACCAACTTTGGATGAAAATGACTTATCTTGGCTAGATAAAAGCACTCACCGTAATGAACAAGATGCAGATGAAGATGAAGATGAAGATATTAGTAATATTCCTCTATCTCAATTTATAAATCCAAAGAAATCCATTGGAGAGACATCCAAACAAGGGGAAGAGATGGGGAGAAAAATGTAAATAAATTGAAAGACAAGTTTTTATCATTTTCAAGGGGTAAGAATGACAAAGGCAAGAAAATAAGTGGTAATTGCGAAAGTAGTAGCCCCGAAGAAGATGAAGAAAGCAATCAGAGTAATAACAGTAGTAGTGGACATGGTGGTAGTGGTAATGTTACAAATAATCAACCTATTGCTGGTATGACATGGGCCCAAGGAAATGAAAACTATTATGCTACTCAAGATACTCATCATGGCTACCGTCAAGGAATTGAAACCGAGCGTCAATTTTTGGATAGTTTGCAAGATTCTCGGTGTGGCAATCAAGATTCTTATCAAGGGTCTAAGAGGCATAATGAAGTTTCTCAACAATTGCAAGATTTACAATTGGATCCCAGATTTGGATCTTACTACTCAAATGAAAATGTTGGATCAATTGGACATTACCATAATTATGATCAAAATTATGGATATGGACTATTTGACTCACAATCCTATGGTGAGAGTACTAGTAGTACTAATGACTCCTATGGACAATCACTAGGAAGACATAGTGTTTCATCTTGTAATCCTAGTGATGATGTTCATTATCGAGGTTTTGGGTACAACACGCAAAGGGAAGAATCATTTTATGCCAACAATCGGATATCGATTCGAAGATGATTTTGAGCCTCCTCGTCATTCGACTTGGTACTAAAAGATATGTATGTCATATTTTTATTTTTATTTCTTTCAATTATGTTTATATACATCTAGTTTAAATTTTTTTAAAATTTTTTTCTTTTAAAAATATACATTTATGTACTTTTTTAATATTACAGGTTGATTATTTATGATAATTAGAAATATGGATAAATTTAAAAAGTTTATGTTGCATGTTATTATATATGTTATTACATGTAAATATTGATATATTGTATTAATACTTTAAAAATATTATATAAAAATTATTGTAATTTTAATATTTTTTTAATATTTATTATAATATTATAATAATAAATTATATATATTTTTTATCGTCCGATATATTCCGTATCGTCCGATATTTGACCGATATTCCGAGACCGATATGGAACGGTGCCCTCCGATACCGCGACCGATACCGCGACGGCGAACCATGGATAGAGGGTGAAATATCCTTCCCCTGAAATATGTACTCATTCCGAGAGAACCAAAATGCCCACAATTCCATTACAACTATAGCAGTAATCCCACTCTCCACAATCTCATACTCATAGACCAAATGGAAGTAATCTAGCCAGCTGCTACCCCTCAGGAATACAATGGAAGAGGGTAAATTAGAAGCTGCCCAAACCGATCTTGCATGAGGACATGTGAACATTATGTGATAATCATCCTCCACATCGGCGTCACACCTAACACAAACCTGAGACCCGTAGAGATGTCGTCGAACAAGGTTTTGTTTACGAGGAAGCAAATTATGGCATAGTCTCCATACAAAGTGCCTCACTTTTGGCGGCCAAAGAAGATCCCAAATAATATTCCAAGCTGAAACAGGACTTGATGATGATGGTAACCCTCTCATTGAATCACATAGATGAACTGCAAGACTATAAGCTGAAGTAACTGTAAAGTTACCCGATGGTGTGTAATGCCAAATCAATCGGTCATTACCTCCGGTCCGGAAAATGGGGATAGCCAGGATAAGTTCATCATCCCTCTGCAAAAATAGAGTGTTCACCATATTCTTCTTCCAAGTTCCATTCTCAATAAGATCCTCAACAAGGAGTTGGTTTTGTAAGAAAAGTGGTATAGTGAGAGGCCGAAATACCTCCGTCATATTAATCCAAGGATCAGTAAAAGCCTTGATCGATTTCCCATTGCCTACTCTCCATCGTAATCCCTTGCTTAAGAGTTCCCTACCTACCAACATTGATCGCCAAAGAAAAGAAGGTCGACTTCCCAATTTGGCTTTCAGAAAATCACCGTGAACAAAGTATTTATGTCTCAAAACCTGAGCAGCAAGGGAATTTGGATTATCTAGGAGTCTCCATCCTTGCTTTTCTACGGGTGTGGCTTGTATGACATCAATGAACTCAATTTCCTCGGCAATTGTGATTATCCCATTTCCGGTACAATCTCCGCTAAAATGTGGGCCTTGACAGAATTCACAAACGAAGCTTACATTTTGAACATTTCTTCCTTGAAGAACGTTGAGCTGGGAGTTGAATTGATTTCTCAAGGCTTCTATTTGATCATCGAGAGAAGAAGATGAAGCAACATGAACTGGGCTTCTAACGGGCTTCGCTCGGACACTAGTGCGCCAATTCTTGTTCGTGCGGTACAGACGCTCGAGGGCTGCTCTAGCATCCACTTCATTCATCCCGTTGAATCCTCCTTGAGGATTCAAGCCATCAAGGATTTGCTTTTCCAACTCATTCATACCTCCGTAGAATTGTTGCATCATAAGAGGATCGGAGAGGCCGTGTTAGGGGCATAATCGTAATAGCTCATTTAGTCGATCACATGCTTCAAAAACTGTCTCTCCTTCTTGTTGTGCAAAGCTCGAGATTGCTCTTCAAAACTCTAAGATCTTAGCAGCAGAATAATATTCAGCAAGGAAAGCTCGGCTCAACTCCTCCCAAGTAGAAATAGACCCCGCCGGAAGTTGCAATAACCATCTTTTTGCTCTATCCCTCAAAGTATACGGGAATAGGCTCAACATAGCTTCTTCAACGGTAGATTTCCCTTTAAAGCCATCACACAAGGAAGTAAATTCTGCCAAATGTTCCAAAGGGCTTTCCAAGGGAAGTCCTCCAAATTGCAGCCTAGAAGTGATTAGGTGAAGAACACTTGGTTTCAGCTCAAATGTGCAATCCTCCGGAAGTCTAATAGCATTGCTTAGTGGGACGGAGTGAGCTTGAATGTAGGTTTCCAAAGTTGGCCTTCTATTTGCCATTTCGTTTTCCCTCCTTTGTTCTCTACGTGCAAGACGAATGATTTCTTCTGGATCGTCTACTTGTTCCCTAATTGTCGGGGTAGAAGATCTAGTCATGCACTATCAAAGTTATTAAGAGAGAAAGAAGACAGAAAACATCAATTATAAAAGATATTACAATTAAAATATCCTACTACAAACGATTTATTGGAAAACACAAAAACAAGAAAAAAAAATAATAATAAAGAAGGAAATCACAATACTTACAAAACAAGAAAAGAGAAAAATTAGTCAAAAGAATGAAGTAAAGAATATAATTTTAAATAAGTAAATAAAGCTAATCTATTCAAAACAAAAGAAAAAAGTGGATTAAATGAAGGAAAGGAGAAAAAGAATGATAAAGAATGATAAAGAAGAATGGAAAGAAATGTATAAAATAGAAAGTAGTTTGAAAGAATGAAAATGGAGGGAGAAATAAAAAGATTTGATAAGCATGCAGAATTGAATAGAAAAGGAAAAGAAATAGAAAAGAAATGGAATGCAAATGGAATCTGGACATCAAATTGAAGAAATAAAATTGAAAGGAAAATTATGCATGCTTTCGGGTGGTGCAGAAACAGGGGAGAGTGCAGGGAAAAATGAATTTTCAGTTCTGGAAATTTTTAGAACAGAGAAAATACAGAGTTGTACATATGTTAGCTACTGGAATTTCTGCAAAACAGAGGAAATTGCATACTGGAATTTATATACGGAACAGGGCAGTTTACACACTGCAATTGGTGGAAAAATTATCAGCAGGGGCAGTAGGGATGCTTGCTGGAATTTTACACCAAAAACAGAACAAAACATGCAAGAAACTACTGGATTTAAAAACAAGGCAGCTGTGATGTAAATAAATTGTCACTGTACTGCCCGAAAATTCAGGGCACAGGCAGTGTACAAAAGTATATAAAAATCATCTAAGCTACTGGAAATAGATAACCTAAATGCCATGCAAAAACAAAAAGAACAAGGAACATATACTACCTACTGGAAAATGAAAGTACATATTATATATACATCAATTAGCCAAGTGCATGCAAAAAGAACTACTGGAAAACAAGTTGCAATTAAAATACATACATATATATATATAAGCCATGCAAAAACATGCAAAAATGCCTACTGTAAAAATCAAAGCATGCAGCACTAATCTATTAGAACACATTAATCTAAATGCCATGCAAACCATGCAAAGTGCTACAAAAAGTCATACAATTTATTCTAGTCACCTAGCTATCATGTAATCTATCTAAATAACATGAAGGTCATGCAATCTATATATAATTAATATACCTAAATCTAACTACTGGAATGCAAAAGGTAGTAAAGCAAGATCCATGTAATATATAATTTACCTAAATGTTATGAATCACCATGCAAACTATACCTAAATAAAAGCTATACAAATTGTGCTACTACAAATTAAAATGCAGTTTGGCAAAACAATCAAAACAACTAAATCATATGCCAAGTAAAAGAAAACAAGGAACAGCAAATTCATGCAATCGAGATCTAACAAATATTACTCATGCAATTAAACTACTGGAAGTATAAAATGATATTAGAAATATATGTTGGTCACTAAAATTAACATTTCTTAGAATTAATTTCTAAGAATGTTTCTTATTCAAAATAAAAGAACTATACTATACTATACCTAAAGAACTCAAAGAATACTAATTAAAATCCTAAAGATGCAAGCCTAATAGTAACATAAGTGACCATTTATTGAAAACTAATCATGCACACTAAAACTAAATCTTATCAATAAATGCAAAGCCATACCTAAACTCATATCAAGCACAAAACAAGACTAACAAAAAGTAAAGAGGCATGCAAAACTCCTAATCATTAATCTAAGATCTATAAAAAGGAAGTATCACAATAACAATAATCTACATGAATTGAAGACATTATTAGAATACTAACTAAACTAGAAAGCACTTAAAGAATATAAAGGAATGAAGATAAAATGATATGAAAATGAAATTCTAACTAAGAAATGTAAGACAAGTAATGAAAAAGCGAAACAAATGAATGACAAGTAATGAAACTAAGGTTAAGAAGAGAGGTAAACTAAACTACTCTACCATAATACCTAAAAATCAAGACAATATCTATAACAACTACCTAAGTTAAAGAATTAACATGAAACGGAAACATGAAAATATATCTAAGAACATGAAATAGAAATCAATCAAAGAAAGAATCAATCAAGAAAGTAAAGCACTAAAGTTATAAGAATGAGAAGTAGAACATTGAAGAACAAGTTAGAAAACTAGTTAGATCCTATTCTAACCACACCTAAAAACTAGTTAGAAAACACTAAAGATATTAATAACAAAGTAGATCATGTTAAGAGGTTAAGAAAATTATTAGACCTAAATTCTAATCCTAAGGATTAGACTAAGAAACATAGCCTAAAGATCTAAATAAAATCCTAAGAATGAAAGTAGGTAAAACTTAAAAATTAACCTAATCTAAGGCACTAAACTAACTAAGCCATCTAATCTAAATCAACTAAAGTTAACCTAAATCCAAATATCTAAACTATATTCTAACCAAAACTTAATAAGGAAAAGTTTACCTAAAGGATCTAAACTAACCAAAACACTAACTAAACCTAAAAATCAAGATACTAAATCATCTAACCTAAGATCTAAATCCAAAAATCTATAATCTAAGCAAGAATAATTCTAAGAAAAAAGAATTAATAAGAAAGAAAAACAAAATACAAGTAACATAAGAAAGCTACTAAAATAAGAACAAGAAATTCTAAAAACAAGAATAACAAAATCAAATGAAATCTGAAAATTAAACTACAAAAATCATGAAAAACAAGATTCAACTAACAAATCAAATCAATCTAAACAAAATCAAAATATCCAATGATCTATTAAGAAGATCAAAGATACTTCAAGAAATAGACAAGAAAAATAAAAGGTACTTAAGATTGATTCCATATAACAAATCCTAACATAGTTGATCCATTATATGATTCACACCGTTACTATGGAAATTTTCCCAAAAGTTACAAGGAATTAAGAGGAAAACATCATGAATCTAAATAATAGATGATCCCCGACAACGGCGCCAAAAATCCGATGAGTTTTATTTATATATAAAAATAATATAAATAATTAAATAAAATAATACTAAAAATAATAGGAATTCTCAAGATTAAAATAGAATTGTCACTAAGAAAATAAACTCAACTAGGCAGAGAACCTATCGAAATAGTTTAGTAAGTAAAGGTAGTATTCAGATTTTAATATTTATAAAATCGTTTTCCTCAAGACGTCTATTAATTTTTAGTGTGGAAAATATAATTAAATCAATTATGAATATGAAGTATGAATCAATCATCAAGTAATCCAACCTTTATCAAGAATGATAGGATTGAATTCTAATTTCCTAGAAAGCAAATTAAAAGAAAGCAAAGTAAAGAATATGGATGAGATAATATTGAATATTTGAAGAACTCACTAAACACATTAGAGAGAGTGGAGGATACACTTCACAACAAAATCAAGTATCATGAATCAACTATCACAATTTCACCAAATCCAAGTCTAAGGATGAATTTCCTCAATACGTGTCGTTGAAAGAAATTCATACGTGAAGAACAACTCGAATATATTAGTAAGATTAGATCCCTACTAATCATCCAAGGTCCGATACATCAATAGGAAAATAATCAAACTAATCTAGCACTAATCGTATATCCAAGGTCCGGCTTAACAATTAGTGTTAACCCGAACCACAAAATCGAATTAGAGCTCAACTCAAGATAAGAAGTCAAATCAAAGCCATAATTGAAATTGCAATTCAAGCTAATAAAATCATAACAATCAACTCACAATAGATCAATCTCATAGTGAAAGTATAACATAAAACCAACCACTTCTACCCTAAAGAAATGTAGAAGAAGAGAGTTCCTATTGGGTTGGTAAACTAGATTACAAGAAATATCAACAAAAGTAATAGAAGAAGGTAAGAAAATAATTCCAAAACCAGTTGTCAATTGATACCGGAAAGATCTCTACACTTCAACTCTCCTCTTGAATCCTCTTCTTGCTCTTTGAACCTTGAATGATTGAAGTAGATAAAAAACCTCTTGATTAAGTTGCACAACTATACCTTATAGACCGAGGAGAGATTACACAACCTAACGAGAAACAATTATCACTAAAACAACCTAGGGAATTATCTAATTGAAAGTAGATCAACAAAGTAATAGAAATTTCCCTAAGTTCTATACCAAAATATATGAAATTCAAGAAAACCCAATATGATATTCAATATCTAAACAGTGCGATAATCCAACCAATCCGACTAATGCTAAAAATCCTAATATTTATAGGTAACGAGAAACCAGGGGTAAAATCATCATTTTACAAAGAAAACAGAAGATTCGGACATTACTACGGGCGTTGCCCTTTCTTCTCTACGGGCATATTGATGTCATTATTTCCTACGACGTAGAATCCAGAGTGCAACTGGTCATAGAGAAGGTAGTTATTTTATACGAGCGTGATGCACAAAAGGGGCAACGGGTGTATTCCATCTTCCAAGGGCGTAGCACAATTCCGGAATGTTACACTTTTGCCTTAGAATTTATCTTTTTAAGCCAATTTGCCCCGGAAGTTACTTGAAATGCAAAATATACAATTGAACCCTTAATCACTCAATTTATCTCAATTTAATACAATAAAACTCACAAATCATGCACAATTTATATCCCAAAATATGATCATATTTTATGTTATTAGTTGGACATTGCAATTGACTAAGTTTGAAGTGAGAAGTTAAAGGAACACTAACCGCTTTAGCTTTGTCCATGCCAAACCACCGAAGAACTTTATCAATGTACTTTTCTTGAGACAAGTATATTTTTTTTAGCATTTTGATCACGAGCAACTTGCATGTCAAGGATTTGACATATGAGTCTCAAATCTTTCATAGTAAAGGACTCGCTCAAAGTTCTCTTCAACTCATTAATTCTAGACTTATTTCTGCCAACATTTAGCAATCATCAACATAGAGCAAAAGAATAATAAATTACCATCAGAGAACTTTCTCATGAAGACACAATGATTGGACTTGGTCACTTTATACCCATGTTTAATCATCACCGAATTAAACTTCCAATACCATTGTCGAGGAGCTTGTTTCAAACCATACAAACTCTTCACCAATTTGCAAACATAACCGTCTTGTTGCTCCATGAAAATCTCTTTTTGTAAGTCCATGAAGGAAAGTCATGTTCACATCCATTTGCTCAACCTCTAAACCTAGATTGGTTGCTAATCCAAGTACAAACCGAATGGATTGCATCTTAACTATAGGAGCAAATATCTCTCCAAAGTCAATTCCCTTTCTTTGGGTAAACCCCTTTTACCACCAATCGAGCCTCGTATCAAGGTTGTGAAGTATGCTCACCTTGCTTCACACGATAAACTGTCGATTCTTCAACACTTTCTTACCCTTAGGAAACTTCACTAGCTCGAATGTGTTATTGTCACAAAGGGATTGCATTTAATCCTCCATGGCTTCCATCCACTCACTCTTGTTTTCATCTTTCATGGCCTCTTGAAAACTTTCAGGCTCTCCCCTATCGGTGAGAAAAACATACTCACTTAGGGAATAACGAACACGAAGGGCGTCTTTCACGAGCAGATCTTCTCAACTCTTGAGGAACATCATGTGCTTCCACATTTTCATTCTTATGCTCAACATCGGTTTCAGACTGGATTCAACATCAACAAAATCATTGGTATTTAAAGGATTATCAATATTTATATTTATACCTTGATCTTCCGTTGGAACATCATCGGTAACCACTAGCAAAGGATCATCAACGGGAATAGGATCAACATTAATCATGTCTTCTTTCTCGAAGTAGGAGTAGCTAGTTCAGCCCTTGTCAATATCTTCAATGGTATAGTCTTCCATGAATACAACATCTCAACTCTAAATAATCTTCCTACCAACAAGATCATAGAATTGGTATCCAAACACATCCAAGCCATATCCCAAAAACACACATTTCTTACTCTTGACATCTAATTTTGATCTTTCATCTTTGGGAATGTGCCAAAAAGCCATACATCCAAAAAATCGAAGATGATCATATGAGACATCTTTATCACTCCAAATATGGTTCGGGACATCGAAATTCAAAGGAACACTCGCGTGAGATTAATCACATGTACAACAAAGTATTCAATGCTTCACCCCAAAAGTATCTCGGTAACTTTGCTTGAAAAAGTATGCACCTCACTCTTTCCACCTATGTTTTGTTCATCCTCTCAGCCAAACCATTCAACTGTGGTGTTTTTTGAGGCAATTTCTGATGACGAATACCTTGATCTCTACAATATGCATTAAACGGTCCAATTTACTCTCCCCCATTATCCGTGCGGATGCACTTCAACTTCTTCCCAATTTCTCTCTCATCGGATGCTTGAAACACTTTGAAGTATCTAACACTTGGTCTTTCATCTTCAAAGTATAAGCCCAAATCTTCCGAGAGTGATCATCGATAAAAGTCACAAAGTAATAAGCACTATCCATCGACCTATTCTTCAAAGGCCCGGCAATATAAGAATGTACGAAGTCTAGTATTTCCGACTTCTTTGTTGGTGCAAATAATTTAAAAGAAACTCGACTTTATTTATCAACAAGACAATGAGAGCATTTCTTCAACTTTGTATTATGAACTCCAGCCAATGCATTTTTCTTGGCCAAAATTGCCAACCCTTTCTCACTAATGTGAGTGATAAGTCTATTTTATATCATGTTTTTAGGGGTAATTATGTTTAATTTAGAGTTTAACTGGACTTAATTGGACTGGAAATTTCACAAATTCGTTCGGTTTTCGATTTTTGAAGTTTCAAGGGACCAAAATTGAAGAAATGAAGAAATCGGGGGACTAAATTGCAATTTTTGAAGAGTTTCACTACGGCCATTTGAATGGACTACAATGATCGAGCTTCTAGGAGGCGAGATTTTTTGTCTTTCAAGTATACTCAAACTCTACCTCTTACTCCTATAAATAGGCGCGGCGGCAAAGCTATTTTTCACAATCACAACTCACCACAGAGGCACGAGTTGCATAGAATTCGAGGGATTTCGAGTTTCTACTCCGTAGATTCTCATAAATTTCCTCGCAGCTTGCATATTTTCTAGTTTAAATATTTTCTTCTTTAGCTTTAGGGCTTGAGTCTCGACCATAAGGGAGAGCTCCATAGCTTAGTTGAGAGGTGTGATTCTAGAAGATCTCGTGGGCAAGACAAGGAGGAAGCTAGTAGAATTCTTGAAGAATCGGAGGTTAAGTCCCATCGTTGAAGTAGTGACAACCAAACGACTACTTTTTCTTTCCCTCTTCTCGATTTTATTATTCTTTATCCTTTATCAATTAAAACTCATCTTTTGGGATTCTATTTTTATTAATGATACAATTAGAATTATTATCTTAATTTCCCGGAAGGATACTTGTTTAATATTATCATTGTGATTACTATTGCTTTACACTTTCAACTTGATTTATTATTCAAATAATGCTATTAGACTTAGGGTTACATCTAGTTGAGTATTTATGTGGAATAATTTATTACTTTGACGGTTTATTATAGGAGTCCCGACCATAGGAGAGTTATTAGATCTCTTTTAGGTCTAATAATCTTGTAGCGATCATAATCAAGGTTCGGAACCTTAATGATCTTGAGCTTGAAATTATTATACATCTTAGTGTTGTCTATTAAATTCAGAATTTGACATTAATCTTAGAGATATTAGGATTACTCGTGTTGACCATCAACCGGGTAATCTACTTTAGATAACTCAAACTTGGTAGTAAAGTTAATATTATTAATAATCGGCTTTAGATCCCGCTTGTAAGCTATATCTTCTAATAAAGGTCCTCTCTAATTGAATTATCAGAACCAATTAAGAATCCTAAACTTTATCTATTTCAATTCTATTTATGTTCTAGCAACAACCTCAAGAATTGATTCTTACCTAGAGTTACTTTTGTTAATAAATTCTTGTCATAATTAATTATTGCTTATAATTGTTATCAACGTCCATGGGTCTATACTATATTTATAAATGTAAAATCGTTGATGCTTCCAAATTACTATATGCGTACGATGTATTTGTATTGGGGTTTGGTTAATTAAGTGACAACCTATTTGTTTTCCTTGAATTAATCTTAATCATAATCTATTGTAAAAATATAGTAACCAAAACATACACAAGATTTTTTAGCGTCATTGTCGGGGAATAAAATTTTTAAAATTTTAAAATTTCTAATCAAAATTTTAGAAGCTTTATGATTTGGTAACGTTAGTAACTATCCTTTATGACATAATTCTCCTAAGTATAGGATTTCTAAAATTTTAATCTTAGAAATGATCTAAATTTAAATAAAGATAGGGATATCAAAATTTTAGAAAATTCATTCTCAAATCATACTAGGAGCTATTCAGACATCATCTAGAGAGCTTTTATAAAATTTTAAAAAGACCAGGAAAATTTAAAAATCCTAAAAATCTATAAAAATATAAATATTCTTTAGAAACCAAAAAAACCTCTATAACCTAAAATTCACTTATTGACCTCTTATTTGTTTCTGTTTTAATAGGAAGATAATTTGATTACTTCTTGCTATAAGTTAGAGATGACGCTTGAAAACTAGAGCATTACTGTAAGGCTAGGGCAAAGAGTAAACTAATTACCATAAAAATGGAT
>JAHSUH010003678.1:0-42712 GCA_025388415.1 Cynanchum wilfordii | reverse complement strand
TTTTCGTCCTCGTTCGCTAATTCGTCGATTAATCCTTTCCCTCCGCGGGGGAGCCCTTCCTCGCTGCCATTTATCACCGCGGTTGGTGGTTTGCTATGAAAATGGCCGAGAAAACGAGCGGGGACGGCTTTATCGTAGAGAGAGTCCAGGGCGACCACGTCCCGGCATAATTCCTCTGCTACCTGCGAAAAAAACTTCATCGCGGCATTTTTTTCGTTCTCCCCCCTCGCAGGGGGAGTTCGTCGAGGCGAAAAAGGCGTTAGAGGACATCACGCGAAGGACCCCCCAAAGTTCTATTCGTTTAGTAAGATTTAACACTAGCGGACTTGTCCAATTCGCGCCTTTTCCATCCCACAAATGCCCTTGTAGGAAAAGCAAGCGATTCGCCCGCGCTGCTAACTTCTCCAGTTCCTCCTTAACGTTCTTTTTTTCCCCCACCGCCCCCTCCGTGAGGGAGGTTTGGTGAATAAACCAAAGACAGAAGGACCTGCCAGGCGGCATCCAAAAGTTTTATCGCGGCCTTCCGCAAGGACTGGTAGACGTCTTCCAGGGGGGTTTCGCCCCCACTGGGGCCCTCATCGTCGCCCGCCGGGGGGCCCCAAAAAGCGCCGGGAGAATCAACCGCGAGAGCAAAGATCCTCGCACCAGGCTAAATACTCCTTCACGGCGGCCTGCACGTCTTCGCGAAGCGCCATCCTCGATGGGGCTTCTTGAAGAAGTCCCGCTAAGGGCCCTTGCAGGCCGTCGACGACGCCCACAACACTTTTCAGCAGCGTGAAATAAAAAATAACCCCCTCAGGGGAGCGAAAATCCTCCCACCGACTGGCGAAATGGTGAAGACGTGCGAGCGAGCCTCTGAGAAAGGACCAATCGCGAAGAACCTCGACCGGACCACCGCTGGAGAATGTTTGTAGGACACTTATCTCCCCCTCCAGCGCGGCCTCGCGAAGTCGCCGGGTCTCCTCGTCGGTTTGCTTTAATTCGGCATCCCATCGATGTTTTTTTGTATTTTCACCCTCCCCGTTGGCCTCCTCCCGTGCGTGGTTTATTAGCGGGGGCTGACTCGTAAAAAGGTCCAGGGCAAAAGCCCCCCCTCCCCCACGCGCGAGGAGCTGACGAAGAAAGTTTTTCGCTCCACCCCGGCAACCCCACGTTAGGGCATCCAACAACAGCCAAACCCCCTCTCGAAAAGGGGAATCCACCTCCCCCGTGGTTTGCGCGATATTTTTAACCCCCCTCCTCCTGCCTTTTCTTATGTTTTGCGTGCTCTTCTTCTTCTTCTTCTTCGTTTTTGGCATCGCTTCGTCCACGAATGCTGTCCAATAGCAAAGAAGAAGAAGAAGAAGAAGAGAGTGGGCGAGGGAAAAGCCAGCTTAAAACGACCTCTCGCACAAATTCAACTTCGACAGGGCTGCCTTCCTGCAAAAACCCACGCAGAATCCTCAGCGTCTTTGGATGAATGCGCACGAGCGTCTTTTCTCGCGTGCCATTTCGCCTTTCAGGGCTTTTCTGATTGATTTCCCCATGAAAATGCCCGCAGGGCGATGCAAAAGGGGAGCTGAAAAGTCGAAGAAGCTCTAAGCTTACCGACCATAATTCCCATTCCTTTCCCTTGTTGGATAGCCTAACGAGTCTACTTAATACCACGTTGACAATAACCCTAACGATGACCATCAGCTCGGGTGAAATGGGTGAAAACGGAGGTGAAAAGCGGAGCTTTTCACCATCTTCCAAGCCCGAAAGCACCCTTCCCTCGCGTTGGATGGTGTCTGATAAATGCTGAATAAGTTCCTTCATCGCTTTGGTAGCGGAAGGCGATATGTTGCCCTGCAGGAGGTGCACCACATCCACAGCCCTTTCCACGAGCGCTTTATACTCGTGCACAAAGGGCTTTTTTTCTGCGTTTTTTTCGACCTCCTCGCGGAGAAGCCCGTCGTGCAATCGTCGAAGACCCTCGTTGAGCCAAACTTCCCGAGAGGGAGGTAATAATAATGACAGGAATTCTTCCTCTTCGTTTTCCAACAAAGCAGGACAGCCATCACTGCAAATAAGAGAAAGTGCCATAAAATTCACGAGCGCATCTCCGGCCTCTTCTTCCACACCACTCGCGATCTTTTTTCCTGCCTTATTATCCCTATTGTTTCTACTTTGAGCAGCAAAACATCGGAGGACGCTTTTTTCGCAGTCCAGCAGTCATCGCCGCCGCTCTTGAGGGGCCTAACGCGCGATGGGTTAATGCCATTTTTACAATTTGAAAGGCAGCAAAGGGCTGGGTAAAATAAAGGGCCTCGTACGCGAATTCCACCGCCGCCGTTGTCATTATCGTTGCGGTGGTTCCCATATTCGACGAGGGGAATTTTATTTTCACCGGGAAGATTTGAAGAATCGCCTCGACGGTGGTGACTTTCATCTCCAAAAAAGGCGCAAGACGACGAAAAATATCCATCGCGAGTGCTATAATCAGCGTATCGGGACGACGAACGGCGTTTAAATGATGAAGGGCGTCTTTTAGAATGTTCTCCGCCTTCTCCGCGGGTAGAAATCGGAAAGGCGGGCTGAGAAAAGGCCTTTCGCTTTCATCTTCTCGGTTAGTTCGCGCGATTTCGTGGTGATGCACAGGTCTGGATGACAACGCCGGGCTGAAAATTTCGTCTAATAAGCTTAAAAGAGGCGTGTGCGCCGTTGTTAAAAGGGATTCCCAAGTTTTGCGAACATAACGATAATTGCTAGTATGATTACCATTATTACTATCTCCGGCATTGACGTGTAAACAGGCGGTATAAAGCTCCCTCGCCCTCATTGCCTGCATGCACCTCCCCAGATAGACCGAATACACCCGCAATGAAAGCGATTCCATGGTTTTTAGTTCTTCCAAAAGCGTTTGTTTAGCACTACCCTGACCAGAATAGCGATGTTGAGTGTTTTTTTGAATGGTTTGCATTTGAATAAGCCGTAGGGCGGCGTCGTAGACCTCCACGGGGGGCTGCTGGGGGGTTTCGGTTAACGTGGTATTCCCCCCAACGCGCTCGTCCGGCTGGATTAGTTCGAGAAGCAGAGGAAGATTCCGCACGGCGACGGCGGCCTGGGCGACGAAAACGACCCCTCTCGGGGGGAGAAAAGCCGCACGGACGTTTTCCCCTCCGTTTTTTTCCGCGCCGTCGTATTCCTGCGCGTTTTTCGCCTTTTCGATGGTATAGATTTGAATAATTTTAGCATAACGCCCCACCCGACGGAGCGCGTGAAGGGCGTTCACGAGGAGCCTTTCGACCAGCCCCTCCACCGGCCATCCCCGCCGCCGTCCTCCGGGGGATGAAAGACAACGGCGATGGATCTGTTCGCTGGGATGGTCGTCCTCGTCCTCCTCCTCCTGATGATGATGATGATGATGATGATAGGTATAGTTATCGTTATGGTCATGGTGAGCAGGTGAAAACGCGGCCCAGGGGCGATCCCGGAGGGCATCATAGGGGACAGGCAGGGGCACCGTAAAGCCGGCCGCCTTTTCCCACAGCTCTACGGCGACCCTCCAATCCCCCCGCGCCGTCGCGACCTCGCTCATGGCGACGAGGAGGTGAATCGTCGCCTGATCGGCCTCCGCGCCGATGTCGCTTGGGAAGGGGCTCGACAAAAGCCGTCGTCCGTGGTCTTTATACAGCGCTAGCGCCTTCTCGTCTTCCCCGACCTCGCGTAAGAGTTGAAGAACCCCCCAAAGCGTGCACGGGTGGTGCAGCATCCCGGCATAGCCCGTGAAGGCGTCGTACGCGAGCTGCCATAATAATAAAACCGAAGAAGAGGCGAAAACGGGGGGTTCGTTGTTTATCGTTATCGGCGTCCTCTGCTTCTCCCGATCTGGAGGGAAGGCGCGGGCGAGGCGGTTGTCATGGGGCGTAATCGTCGAGGACGGCGGACAAAATGGCGAACCCCAATTGGCCGATTGCATAAGAAATAATCGCCTCCAGGCGGACTCGACTTCTTTTTGACAAAAAGCCGCCAAGACAGGGCCGTTGTTCGTCGATGCTTCTCTTTCCTCCCAAGACACCTTCCATGTGACCTCGGTGCTGTTGTTTTCATTATTTGCATGATCCTCTTCATTGTTATTGTTATTAGCATGAGGATGATCATTATCCTTTCGGTAAATGGTGCACGCCCCAATCGCGCGAACGGCTTTTAAAAGCCCCTGAATTTGCTTTTCCGTCATCGTGTTCGTGAGCATCGCGCGGCTGTTTTCAAAATGGCATAAAACCGCCTGCCAATCCTTTCGATGCACCGCAAGCCCCACGAGAAGGTCAAAGGTTTGTTGGTTAGGATAAAGATTAAGTACCATCGCACGCAGCTCGCGAATTTCCTCGCGTAGGGCTCCTTCGTCATCCTTGGAGTCGGCTTCCTTTTCTTTTTCTTCCTCTTTCGAGGAGAAAGAAAAAGAAGAGGAGGGGGGTTTATTTTGCAAAAACGCGTAAGAAGGGCCGCCAAGGCAATGGTGGTGAGTATCCTCCCTCTTTTTTTTGCCAAAGCCTAAAGGGCTTTTTCGTTTTTCAACCCTTTCCTCCGCGGTGTTTGCTAAAGCACCGCGTAGTGTGTGCTCCTTTTCATGCCATAGCTCAATCGCAGAGGTGAGAAATCGCACAAAGAAATCCTCCACCCAGAGTGATGGCTTGTGAACATAATCTTCTTCGCTATTACTATTATTACTATTATTGGTTTCTTCTTTTTCTTCTTCGGTCCGTGCGAGGTGAAGAAGTAAATTAATATGCTGCACCGTCGGCACCACCGCATGCCGCTGGACGGCCTCCGTGAAAAGCCGAAAAGCCCAAGCCGCGGTCGACGTCGTCCTGCTGAGCGGCCCTTTCCTCGCGCGATCGGGTTCTCTCTTTTCGGCATTTTTGTCCCCAACGAGAACGTTTTCGTCGGCAAACGAACGGAAAAGGCGATCTGGGGCGTTGTTGGGCGCGCGAAATCGCGAAAACGCCGCGCTCGACGTCCCCGCCCGCGCGCGGCGTTGTTCGAGCAGCAGTTGCCGCAGCAGCCGCGTCTTCGCGGGAGTTCCCAACGAAAACGAAGACGAAGGGACGTCCCCTTCGACGGTGTTTGCGCCTTTTTTTCATCTTCGTTCCTCTCCTTTTCCTCTGCCGCTTTAGTTCCTACCGGTTCTTCGCTAAGGGGGGCTGTGCGAGGGCGAACAGGGCGTCCTGCAGCGATCGCCCGCTCCGGACGGCGTAAAAGGGGAATGGGGAAAAATGACGAGCGCCCGTACTGCCATCATGACAACAGCAACCACAACGGCGAAGATGAGGTCGGGGAGGATGATAAAAACGACAACGGCAAAAAAAGGCCGCACAAGAAGAAGAAGAAACGGGAAAATTCCGCAAAAGACACCGCATCCGCACCTGGGGGATGTGTGTGTGGGGAGAAATAGACGTTTAGCACACGACAATAATTTTCTCCTTCGTTTATTTATTACTATTACAGGTGATTTCACGCCTTTTCCCTAGAATTAGAAATACCCTTCGATCTATCTACTTATCTATATATATAAATATAGAACAGAAAATAGAAGGAAATCCTTCCCCTACCTCCACCCCAGAAAACACACGCGCAAAAAAACAAGCACGCGGTAGTAAATTATAGCTAATATCAATCGATCGATATTATATATCCTATGCCTCTAAGTTACACTTTGTCGTAAAAAGTACAGCATACCCCTTCCCTCTCTCTTTCTCAAGAGGAAGTTAAAGCAATACGCATAAAGCACCTAATAATAAATAAATAATAATAATTAGACTAAATAAGTATAATCACTAAGAGAAAGAAGAGGCTGAGGAGGAGAAATAAAAAAAAGAAAGGGAAACCCCTATTCCCCCCCTCTTTCTTCACAAGCCCAAAAGATCATGCATTCCATATTGCATAGGCTATTTGCCTCTCAAAAAAAAAAAGAACAGGATTTGCTCTATTCCGATGCCATCCACCAACGTATAACACAGCATACATCTGTAGATGAAATATGAATAAACACAATTAACTCTAAATATAAATAAATAAACAGAAATATATCTATATAGACATGGGAATTCTTACCATCAAATGCCTTAGCATAGTAAGCCATAGGAAATGGTGAATTTTTCTGATTATTATTCTTGAAGAAAAAAAAAACGATTGTGAAGTCTAACTCTCTTGAAGAGTTGAACAATATGTACCATGTCGAACAAAAGTTCTTCCATCTTCGTGGGAGGAGGTATGTCGATATCAAAGACGATAAGAAGGAAAATAATTAGAAAGAAAAAAAAAGAGCCTCTTTCAATACTAATGAAAAAATGCCAATAAAGTAAAATTCCTATGAATGAACGTAAGAAAAAGTATGTCTTGCATCTTATCGGATGGGATGTATCCAAAAACCACATCATCGGGGAAACAAAAGAAGCAAGAAAAAATTATAGATCATGTGCATATGAAGTTCACAATAATAATAATTTTCATAGATACTCTTCTTGCCTACTTATCTTTTGCTATAGACCATAGTAATTAAGCAATATCACGAGTGAAAAGAGAGAAATCCGGATCAGCATGACGGAGCGGTAGAATTCATTTTCATTTTTACCCCGCTTCCTCCTTCTTCTTTCCTCGTGTATGTATGTTTGTGTAATAATTTTCTTAGCCCAGAAAGCTGCGATGAAAACAGGCTATTGCTTGTTTATATAAAAACACTGCTTTTGCGTTTATCGAATTAAGAATGTGTATATGTTAATCATGTTCTTCCTCATATAAGGGCACGTTAAAAAAATAAATAAATAAATGAAAAAAGAAATTTACCCGAAAGAAAGAAACAAACAAACGGGAAAGCCGTATTTGGCGGCTCTGTCTAACCGTTAGGATACCTTTTCTTTTCTTTGATTCCAAATCCTTTCAAAACAACAACAGCCCCTTTTTATTATTACTATTCAGCAATTTTCTTTTTTTTGCCTAATTTTCCACATTATTTATTTACTTATTTTTTCCATTTACAACAAAACGCTAAGTTATTCACTTGCGCGGAAATGCAATCTTGCTCGACAGTGGCGATAGTAGGGGTAATTTTCAATCGTTTTTTTCCCGTACGCGTACAAGGAAGAACAAATGGAGTAAATGGAATGTCTTCCCAGAAAGGACCTCTTCTTTTTTTCGTGCTGTTGCTGGTGTCATCATCGTTATATGGGGAGAAAGATTTGATTGCGGGTTAGTTGCTTCTTGTCTTTTATTGTTAGTATCAATTAGCATTTCTTTCTTTCTTTGCTCCCTCTCTGGAACGGGTCGCTTTCCTTTTTTTTTTTCCCTTTCTCGTCTTTTTTTTTTTTACCCTTGTCGTCCTCACAAACGCGCAGGAAAACGTGCTCGAATGAGACGTGCGAGAGGCTAAAATCGCTGATGTGCAGCGCGGCCTGATGCTTTTGCGGCATCTCGAACAGCTCAGAAAGCTGACAAGGGGGGGGGGGGGTTTCGCTGGGAAGGAAAGTAGTCCAATGCCCGTTCCCCTTTTTTCTTCGTCTTGGGTATTATTATTATCATTGTTGCTATTATTAGAACTGATTAAAAAAAAATCCTGCTGAAGACTAGCCTTTACTCGCGCAAGCTCGTCGGCGGTGGAGGGGATGGCGTAGGGGGTGCTGCCGGCCTCTTCCCCCCTACCGCGGTCACCTCAGTAGGCTAAATTACTGCACGCCAATGGGGGCAAGCCGCGAGTGAGCGAGGAGGGCTCGCGATCTTGCAAGAAAAAAACAACAAAAAACGACGTCGTTTGGTCCTCAGGAGCAGGAAGGGGGCCCCCCGCGGTGTTTTTATTAGGGTTCTTATTAGTAGCGAACCCCGTCGTTGGGTTTTCGTCCTCTTCTTCGTTCTCCCCCCCCTGCTCTTCTTTGCTTTCCTCCTCGTTGGCTGCTATCAGAGGGGGGAGGGGGGGGGAGTAGTAGACGAAAGGCCCCATCGTGGTCGATCGGGCGTCGTTTTCGTTTCGGGCAGTCGACCACGAACCCAAACGACGACGACGCCCGCTATCAGCGGTGCTAAAACCCATCCCAATTACCCTCACCGGCGTGCTGGTGTGCGGGCTAAAGGCAAAACGCATCGCCCCCCGCAAGGGTGCACAAGATCGAAATAGAGCATCACCAACAAATAAAGGAAAAAGTCCACTGCCAGGACAAACATCACTTTGTACAGAAAGGCATCAAAGAGAGGGAGTTTTAAGTCCTTCATCGTAAAGCCGCTGCCGCGACGCGCCGGTTGGGGGGCAAAAAAAAAAAAGAAGCACGATCACCCATGGCTCGTCGATGTCGTTAATTAAAAAGTGATCGCCACCAAAATAAAGTAAAACATCGTTGCGAACAACGACGCCCCCCTCGAGCATTTCTGAATATCGTAGAAACCAATCCTGCAAAGGGGATTAACGTGCGGGAGTAGGCGAACGAAATACGAAAGACAATAGGCGGGTTACTGCGAGTTATCACGTCCAAGCGTGGGAGAAGGGTCAAGGGGATGCTCCGAAAAAAGTCCACCAGGAAGGCGAGAATAAAAAAGCTAATCCGCAGCGAGTACCGCATCGTGCCCATGACGAGCACGGTCTTCTGTATATTCAATTCTTTATCCCCCACAAGGCGTTTCGGCATTGACGTCAATGAGTAAATAAACGCCAAGACGATGCCAAAGGCCCCCATATCTCCCGTGATGTCGGCTCGATAATGCTGTTCAACTTCCACGTCCGGGAAGGAGGACAGGATAGGGTCGATATGGGTCGCGGGAAAACTACCTGGGATGACCCCTCTGCTATGCTGTTGGGTTGCACGGTAATCGTCCAACAACTTTTCAAGCGCCATAGACCCCGAAATAATGTCCAGCTCGGAGCCCTCAAAGGAAAACCCACCACGGTAGAGAGGGTTAACCACCGGCTCCGGTGATAGAATGGACGGCGCATATAAGCCGAATAGCGATGTCGAGCCCCATTCCCAAGATCGTCGACCACAAAACGCGCCCATGTTGGGGTTGATCCTTCCAAAGCCGTGTTTCGGCCTCCCACGACGGTGTCGAAGGGGCCGCCGTGGATAGACTTAAACGCCCCCGGATCGTTCTTCCATAAAGGGCGATTAAATCCCGCGGAATGTCGGACGTGAGGGACGTATAAAGAAACCCAGAATGGCATAGAGCGTCGCGGTATCCCCGCTGAAGGAGACGGCGAGCCTGGAGAGCAGCCTCCCCTTTCGCGCACATACCGGATTTCTTCGCAAACCAAAGATGAAAAACGATGATGTCCAGCGTGGGCGGGAACACGGCCCCTCCTTGAGCAAATTTACATAATACCCTAAACCCAATCTCAAGACTTTCGATAGACGTCATACAAACCCCTTTCACGGGAATGTGCGATTTATCCCCGCTGCAATTCACGGCGAGGGGTGGGACGTCATCGCAGTTCTTCGGAGTGCGAATAGGGGACACCCTCAAGTGGTTACTGCGAAGGCAATTATCGTCATCCTCGCTGTCAATCGCGCCTGGGATTGCCGTTTGGAGGTAATTACGCCTGGCAATGGCGCCCGTGCCGAATTTGATGTCAACCAAAGTAAGAACAACGGCGAAAAGCACCGGCACCACAACCTCCATTATCATCGCGAACTTTGAGCGCCCGAACCGTCGACAGGGTCTTCTGGCTTGCACGTCTTCCGGATTTTTCTTTCCACCGTCAGAGGGAAGAGGAATGACGTCATCGGGCGTGGGAGGATATCTCACGGGCGTTTTCTTTTTCTCCTCCTTCACGAGAGCCCACAGAGAAGAGGTTGCTTTGGGGTTGTGGGGAGATTTCTCCAGGTTGTTGGAATTCACCATTAGCTATGTTCTAAGCGAATTTCTTTTACTTTTTTCCCTTTCTCTCGAGCCGATGGGGTCATTGCACGTAAATATATATATTATATTGTCTGTTACACCATTTGATTCTTTATTCGAGCTTTTTATGCAGGAACCACCTCCTGTGGTTATACACACACAAAGGGACGAAATCGTGGTACTGAAATGTGTTACTCAGTTTAATTGAAATTAAGGTACAATCCCCCCTCCTCCCCGGATGGAAGATGTAGGGTATGAATGAATGGGGCGGGGAAAAGAGAAAAAGGAATGCGTAGTCGGCCCATCAAGATAGTTCACCAATCGAAGTGATTACTCTCTCAACCATTAGACGCGCGCGCACACACGTGACAGAACCCATCAACACGAATGGTAAGATCGAAATCACGCAAAAAAAAGGCTACAAGGATAAATAATAATTATGATAATAGGGAGAAAAAAGCATAGAAGGAAAAATAGGTATACGAAACAATAGTCAGATACTGTCCAACTTGCATCTTTAAGCTCACCAATATCCTCCCGCGAAAAAAAGATTTCCTTAAGAAAATTCAAAGAAGAAAAAAACCTTACGCTACGTAGAGACTTCCACAAGTGAGTATTTTTTAAATTTTTTCTGACGTGAGTTATCGCGGATCATCCCGCATGCAGTCAATTGAGAGAATGCTATAAAAAAACATAAAATAATGCCCTTTTCCTGGCCGCAGATACCGCACTGAGCCCATCTTTCCCCTGCTAAGGTAAATGTTAACTATGAGAGGAGATTTCAGTAATTCCATGAGCGGCGCCCGTTTGCGAAACCGCCCACACAAACGTTAGTCAAAAAAAAAAGAATAGGTCTCTACTACTATAGACCCAAATCCCAACATTTTTTTCTTTTTTTTTTCCAAAAAAGCACATAGGAATCCCAACAAAGACACTAAATTCGTGTATGAGAAGCCGATTTTTGCACAATTAGTTGGCCAAAAATTGATAGAGATAACGTGTCCGGGTGTAAATGTATAAAACTTCCTATGATGTGTTAACATATAAATGCACAGCACACACAAAACAAAACACTGTACCGTCACAATCATCCTTACCACATCACTACTAATATGTCGAAAGTAGAGTAACAACAACAAAAAGCAACGAAACTAACCAAACCTCGGGGCGTTTATGCATAAAGTCGAAGAAGAATACAAGATTTTGGCAGTTGAACAAATAAACACTGTGCAGAAGAGTGTAGAGAATCGATAAAGTATATATATATATATATATAACATAAGATTCACTTCGGCATGTGCTATAAGCATGACCGCCAATATTGTCATATTCTGATGTATTTTTATCAAAAACAAACAGTATGCAAATTTCATGCAAAACTATTGTGTCAAATTCTCATTATTTCCCCCCTCCTTATCTAAAATTTGTATTAACCTAGGAGCTCCAAATAAGCATCTTCGATCAAGAACCCTATTTCCGTCATCTTCCCTGTCCCAACCCACCTGCTGGCCAAAGAAAAGAAAAAGGTGAAATCGAAAATTATGAATTTTTTCCTCAGCATTTCTTTTTTTTTTTTCCTTCCAAAAAGCATTAATATACCTTATGACTTGTTACAAAGTTTAGTTCAATTTATTATCATTGCCCCTCTCCCCTTATAATTCTCTAAATCATTCCGTCTATTCCCATAACTCAATTTCGTGAAATACAACACCATATATATATACATATACTCTCAAAAGACGCTTTTCCGCCGGTACTTTTCATTATTATCTAGCAGCGTATTCCTGCTCCCCTCAAGAAGAAAAGGAGAAGACCCCCCTCTTACAATACAAGATCCGCAAAAGGGGTCCTTTTTACTTTTTTGGGGGTGGATTGCTCGGTTGTTTGTTTGTCGTCCCCATCGGCTGCCGGGGATTAGGAGCAGGGGGTGAAATAAAATCCATATGGATCTGTGGTGTTGTGGATGACGTCGGGGGGGAGGCTTTGAGTGGGCTGCTGCGGAGATGAGAAAAAGGACCCCCCACTGCGTTAAACGCATCAAACGAAGGGATTGGGTTTGTGTAATGATTACTAAACATGCCGCCGATTGAGGGCTCTTGCGCAGGTCCGCTCTGCATTCCCGCCGTCGGTGGTTGGCCGGCGCCGTCGTAAGGGCCATACCCGCCGCCTATGGGATGAGCAAGGGAGGGAAAACCGCTCCTACTCGTACAGACTGGCTCGGGATGCGGGAAAAGGGCATTCACGTCCTCCTGTGGACAAGAAGGAGCGCTGACAATCCCGTCCACCCCAAACGGATCCATCGGCAGCGGTGCCGAAGGCGGGGGGACGTGGCATTTGCTCGCAGCCCCCGATGCCAGCGGCGGGGCCACCCCCATAAAAAGATCCTCGATGGTGTTCTGCGCAGAAGGGGGGGGGGTTTGTTGTTTTTCTTCCTTTTCTTCTTCTTTTTCCGCACCCACGGCGGCCTTAGCCCTCACCCAGGCTTCTTCCTGCTCTTTAATCACCATCTCGCGGTACTGCGCGATTTCCTCCTTGCTGAGCGCCACCCCCGCGGTGGCGAGCAGAACCTCCCGCAGCGTGTCTTCTTCTTTGTCGTTATTCGTATTATTATTATTATCATCATCATTGCCGTCGTTAGTATGGTTTGTGCTCCCACAATGAAGTGAACCAGGGCTTGGGTCGTCATAACGCATGACAGGCGCCTTCGCGAGCGCGGCTCTGCCGACAACGTGCACGTCCTGCTCCACCCACTCCGCCGGGGCCTCAGTTTGGGTAAAGCAAAACGTCCCGAGATGACGACTGAGGTCCTCGTCATAGCGAAGAAAATTTGTCAGCGCGAAGACGTCCCAGCGCGAGGATGGGTCCGGATCGAGTAAGTGGTCCAAAATCGTCCGAAAAGAACCGGAGTAGGCCGCCGTCGCTGAGGTTAGTGCTGGAAAACTCAGGCGCGGTTCCCGCCCCAGCACAATCCCCGTTGCTTCAAACGGCAGGCGATTATATAAAACGTAATAAAGCAGCACGCCTAACATCCACAAGTCGACCTTCTCGCAAATCCGACGTTTACTCCAAGGGTCCACCATCTCGGGCGGGCGAAAAGCTGGTTTGGTGTGCTGTTCAATATCCTCAATGACCAAGTTAGCCTCCTCGCGATTAGCGCATTGGTAGGCCTTTGTCGAGGCACTGGAAAAATTAGTGAGCATATATGCAAAAGGGCCTGCCAGGTTATTGTTAATGAGGATATTCTCTGGCGTAATATTTCGATGTGCGATGGGGGGCTGAAGAGAGTGCAAATAACCCAAGGCGCTCGTGATTGCAAAGAGCATATGACATATTTCAGCCTCGGAAAGTCGTATGCCGGCGCCGTTGGCCGCGCCGCTGGCGATGCGTCTTGCCAGGTTATTATGGCAATACTCCATTGCAATCGTTACGCTGATTTTGCCCTCGCTACGACTAATTTCACTGTGAAAGACCCGAACAATGTTCTTGTCTTTGATGTTTGATAAGATGCCGATTTCCCTGTGAGCCTCCATGATCTGGTCGATGTTGTAGAAGGCTCGTTTGAGGACTAGGTACATCGGGAACTCCTGGAGCCGGCAGGAGTTTTCGACGAGGTAGACGAAGGAATTCCCCTCATTGTCGATCTTCGTGCGACGGCGGCGGCTATTGACTAATTTCATACTCTTTATCCTCCCTTCCACCCGGAACGGCCGGCCCATGCAGATAATTGTTTGGGTTCCATCCCCATGGTGTTGTTGGATCTTATCCTTTGATGAAAAGCCGATGAGCTTATGATTTCGAGTTGGAAGCATTGTTTGGTGATTTCTATCCCGGTAGCACTTCCTATCGGCTTCCCTCAGAACTTTAGAGATATGTTTAATATGGTTAGCACTATTAAGTAGTATACCCAAAAACTAGCTAGTAAGATAAAACAAAACAGAGGAGAATTGAAGTGATGAGGGGAGGAGGGGGGAACATAAACACTCCCCCCTTCGGAACAAAGGGGGGATAAAGCAATTTGCTCATCTTGATCTGCACTCTTTAGTCACGCAGCGTGCGCGAAATGCGTTCTCCAACAGCAACAAGAAGAGAATCCCATTCTTTTCCAATCACCGCAAAACATCTGCATTTCCATGACCAAAAAGGAGATAGCCTAAAAAATAAAAATAGCATTGAAGACTTCATGTCACAGTAGCGAGCACGAGACAATGCTCCCTCCCCCACTCAACTGACAAATAAATACGACAACAAAAAATGGTGTAGAGTCCTTCATACACACACACACACACACACACAAAAGAAGAAAAGAAACCTAAACCGATGGATCTTTTGATGTATGTGCCCCCTTCTCCTTGTTCTTCTTTCATTACACGACATGGATTGAAGGAACAAAGGATGGTCATCCCCATAATAAACTTCCATGAACAACCCTCCCCCCCCCTTTATCATGCTTCTTCTTCTTTCTGGCGGGGGCGGGGAAGGTATAATAGCAGAAAAAAGAATGCATAAAACGTGCAAAGCTTTTTTTTTTCGGATGTCCATCATCTATAACCTAGGGCCATGATGGGGTACCATATTTTTGACCCTTCAAGTCTTCCTCCTCCTCCTGTCTTCGGGGCCCTCATTCTTCATTGGATGGATACCAACGACGGGCGGGGGGAGGAGGGGGGCCTCCACCGCCTGAAGTCCGCGCGCGCCTGGCCCTTTCTTCCATCAACTCCGTCGCGTAACTGCTAAAAGGGCTCGATTCCTGGCCACCGCTCGTCGTCCTCTGCTCCCGCGGTGGGCCTTCGAGAAAACCTCCTTCTCTGTCGTCCTTTTCGGCGCTGATGTCCGCCCACGAAGCGGTCGTCGGGCCTTCTTCCGCCGTCGCCGAAAGGGGCTGCTCCCATGACGACCGCGGGGGAGGGCCCCCTTTTCCCCCTCCTCCTCCCCACACGGGCGAAGGCAGCACCAGTTCGTCCCCGCTACTTCGCGCGTCCTCGGCGTAGTGGAGTTGTTTGGTGCTGCGTTGGTAGGCGGCGGCGCGTGGGAGCTGCGGGCGACGTTTGGCCGGCGGCGGCGTCCGCGAAGGGGCGGCCCACGTTGGCGGGGTGCTCAGCTCCCCTCCTCCTTCGCAGCCCCCGAGCGACCCACGGCGCGGCATCTCGCGAGGGTCGACGACGCCGTGCACCGCGGGCGCGTCGTCCGGCGCTTGCGAGCGCAGTTTGACCTCGAAGGGGCTGAAAAATCCGCCCCCCCCGGCGAAGGGGCCGCCGCCCCGTGGCCCCCTTTACCACCCGCCAGCTCCGTGTGCCCGAGGACGGGCCTCTCCCGCTCAACAGCACGCCACTGCGCCTCGACAAGGTCAAGCTCCTCGATGTCCTCGGCGGTGCCGATGTCAAGACGCGTGCCGGATCGGTTTAACATCGAGCTTCTTTTTTTTTATTTGTTTGTTTAATTCGGTATTGCTATTATTATTACTATTATTTTTAGAATATTGTAGTACAGGGGATAAAATAAAATAAAATAAATCGACAGCTCGCTGAATTGGTTAAGGATGTGCCTTTCCACCCCCCCCCTTTCTCTTTTGCGGAGCAAAAGATGCTTTCTCTACAGGCGTTGTGGGGTGTGTGTGAATCTTTTGGGATGCCCTCCGCTTGATATCTTTGGGGGCTATAGTCCAAGCCTTGAAGAAAGGGGGAAGGAAATCAATATCCGTCAGAGAGGAGGTTGACAAAAAACGATATAGAAGTTCCATCACACAGCTTTGAGCTTTGTACACACATAGCCCGAGTCGTGTGTTATTGATTCTATTCCGATAATCACACTTCACTAGAACCACACCACACATCATGCAGACAACGCCAAAACTGCTCTACACGTCGTGATTCGACGAAGACCATTAAGGCCCATACGAGTTGGAAAATCCCCGCCTGACCACTTCCCAACTTACTTATTCGACGTACTTAGAATAGCTTGCTATCATCCACTGAAGGGGTGGCACGCTTACTGCCATGGTTCAGAAGCGTCCCGCTGTGCCCTTCGATGCCTTTCGGATGTCCACCACCAAAGTCTTGCTGTTGGCTTGGGCCACCAATACTTAGGACAGACTTGTGGAGAACACGAACGGGTCTCGTGGCGCTGATCTCGCGTTGGATCGGTCGCTGCGCTAAAATTTGACCACGCAGTGAATCCCCCCTAAAGGCGAAAGTCTCCTCCACAAGCCGCATGTCTGGGCGGTAAAAGAATTGGAATTTTTTCCCGTCAGAGAAAAGCGTCGTCATCCGCTGTTGTTCCGGGAGCCATGCGACGCGGACGTTGGGGTTTGTCATCGACGGCCGGGACTTGCGGAGGTACGGGAGGGGGGCCTCTTCACGCCTTTCGTGCACCTTGCTAAGCTGCTCAATCCACTCTGCCGCGCGCTGGAGGTAGGCGGGGCGGTCCTTCGCCATCAGGTCTTTTCGGGTTTGCCGGAATCGAGCGAGGCGCAGAATGGCCATGGCATCCACGTCAGGAAAGTACGCCCGCAGCCACGCCATCGCGTCCTCCGCGTTCGTGACCAATGGACGCGGCAGTGCCGTATGAGCCGTCCACTCCGCAATCGTCTCCGCGTCCAATTTCTCGTTCTGCACTGCGCGTATTTCCTCCTGATAGCGTTGGTATAGCGTGGCCGCTACCTGCGGGGCGACGGCCTCCGCATTGCGCACCAAAGCTAGCTGTTTGACAATGTCAGGACCTCTGGACACCGATTTTCCCTCCGCCAAAGCCTCCTTTATCAGCTGCCCAAGACGGATGCTCACGTCACAATCAAGCAGACGGTACTCCTCTTCGGAGTTGTCGGCGAGGTAGTCGTACACGGCACGGGCCTCTTCCTGCGCGTGCGAGTCCAGGAAAAATTCCATCGCCATCAAGGAAATGCGGAATCGCCAGACGGGATCAATCGCCGCGCGCGCGAGGATGTTCTCGTAGTACCGCCCCCGCATGACGTTGAAAAGCCACATCACCCGCACCCGGTGTCGCGCGCGAATGGCACAGCGCATGACATTGTAAAGCACCTCTCCATCGCGCGCGATGTAAAAAAGCCGCGAGTTGCCGTCCTCAAAGATGGCGATGGCGTCGGCCAGCTTGGCCCCAGCAACGCAGGCGGCCGTCAGCGCACGGTAGACCTCCACGGGCGGGATGCCGGTAATTCGGCGGTACTCCTCGCTCGCGGCCTTAAGATGGCCCTGGCGGGCAAGCCGAATGACCTTGGCGATGAGCGGGGCCTCGTGTGCGAGGGGAGCGACCTCGCCGCCGTCGCCGAACTTCGTGGAGCGGCGGAAGTAGTGATCCTCTTGGAAGAAAGGGCCACGACGGAGCCAGCGGTGGATCCGACCACGACAGTCCAACGTGGCGGCGTTAAGCCCCACACGATTGGGATCCTCCACGGTGATGTTGTCGTGATCCACCACCGCCGGCTTCCGCAGACGCCCAATGTAAGGGTCGTAGGAGTGCAGCATGTCGTGCGTGACCCGGTGGCCATGCCGCGCGCTCATCAAGGAGACCGGCGTCACCAGCGCCTTTGGACCAAGGGAGATATCGGGCATGTACTTCTCCAGCTCATGCTTGGGGATCATGTGGATGGTGTGGTCCTCCCGCACATGTGTGTGTTCAGTACTGTAGCCGCTGTTGAAGTTCCCCGGGCCGGAGCGATAGCGACCTTTTCCCCAGAGCTTTGCCAGGTCTGCCGCGTCGAGGTTTTCACGTCCAAAGCGGCTCGGCTGCCACGGCACACGCGGACGCGGGATATACTTGAGGATGGCCATCGCCGCCGGATGCCCGGTAGGATGGCCTTTCGAGAATACGCCAGTAATGGACATCACCCAGGCGGTATTCCTGTTATGTTGCCTCTCTCAGCGTTCGTTGGCAGTTACGTCACGCTATTTCAGGCCCTTTCAGTACGCAACTGAGGTGGGTTATTGGATTGCGTCTTGACGCGATTCCCTCCCCTTAATAAATGTCAAAGGGGCTAATGGAACTAGTCGTTATATTTGTTTACTCTGAGTTTTTTTCCTTCTTGAAAGGTAAACCTTTTTTTTATAACTCCTAGAGTACTATTTGGATTGCATGAAATGATAAGAAACAAAAGAAAATAAAAGGTCTGTCACAGGCGTTAAAGAAGTGCTTGATGAAATACTAGACCTGGCCCTTTTTTTTCGAGAAGCTCAGGCTTTTGTCTTGTAGCATAATCGGTATGTTTATGCACATGCACACATCAATATGTGACATGACTCAACGACATATAGCAAATCTAAATTAAATGCATAGTTTATCTTTTTTTTAAGCATCCAAGAATTCTCTACAGGGCAAGCCATGCATCCGCATGCTGGTGCTAGTCATCACATCACGCCTCCCAAACCATCTCTTCCTCTAAAACAAGTCAGCTTATTTTAACAGTAGTTTTTTCCTCTTTCGATCCTAAGCACTTTGCCGCAAAAAGGATATATCATCATCACTGCATTAGATTTCTTCTGAATTCAGAAACATTCTGTTAGACATGCTCATGTTTTAAGACACCGATATTATCTTCATGTGTGGGGAGCCTCTCCAGGTTTCCAATTTTATGTAATCCACCATTCTTGTCGCCCTCCTTTTAAACCTAACTACAGTCCTCAATTTATGTTGTTGCTCCACTTCACATCACATGTTATTATTCTCCGGATGAAATGAGTGTAATGGTAGGGGGCACCGGGGTTGGTGATATCTAGCTTCCAAAGTTTCCGGAATCTTCTAGCGAACCTTGTGCGCGCGACCGGAGTGCCTGAATCGCACCCATTCGAGGATGATACTGCGTGTCTCCTCGACCAAAAGCTCTCACAGCTCGCGCACTTGGCGCCGCCGCCGCGTTCGCGGTCCGCTTTTCAGCCTCCGCTTGAGCTAGGGCTTGCACAAGTTCGTCAACCTTGTCGACGAGGGTGCAATTATCGCCATAAAACGTGTCCCGCGCCGCGACACATTCTTTCAGCGCCTGCTCCGTGCAGCGATTGCGGTCCTCTAGATCCGAGAGTTCTTTGCGGAACTGCAATAGAGTAGCATCCTGCATTTCCAATCGCGTCTTTTGCGCTTCCACGTTAGAGATTAATTCTTGGCGCTCGTGGTGAATCGCGTCGCGCTCCGCTGTGATTGCGTCAACGTGTTTTTGCAGTTTCTCGACAAGGAGTTCGGCGGTTGTGCGATTGGCCTCCGCCTCCCGCATGGCTGCCTCTAATTCCATCACCCTACCTGCGCGCTCGTCAATCTGTGTCTGCAACTCCTCCACACGCCCTTGCATCTCCTCTATCATTGCCTCGAAATCCTTAACGGGCTTCAGGCCGTAACGACGTACGATCTCACTCATCGGGTCACGGCTCATTGCCGCAAGCAGCGCTCGGAGTTCCTCCTCACGGAGCTTCCACGCTGCCTCACTCTTCTGTAGCCGCTCTATTTCCCGTTTCTGTGCGTCCACGCTGGCTTGAAGATCTTGTATTCGCTCTTTGGAGGTGATCCACGGCGTTGCGTCCTCTTCCTCCTCACTGCTTTTATTAGCACTCGCGTCTTCGGGCGTGGGTATGCTTTCCCCTTCCACACCACGCGGCATCTCAAGCCCCTTCTGAGCGATAAAGTAAAGCGCCTCGTCCAGGCGATTTTCGGTCTCCTGACACTTCTGTACTGCCTGGCGCAGCTCTGTGTCTTTCCTCAGCAGTTCTGCCTTATTCTGGCCGAACTGCGCAAGGAGATCCTGAACGAGGGCCTCAAGCCTTTCGCAGTCCTTTCGCATCACTTGCACAAGCTGAGTGTGACCCTCAACCAGAGTATCGCCTGGGTACAGATCCAACAAGATGTCTTGTGTGCGATCCTCCGAGAGTAGGGTGTGCTTGACCTTGCTGAGCTGTTGTTCTAATTCTGTGTTGTGCTTCTCCATATCAGCAAGGACCTGCACATGAGCCTCAGCCTCCTTTACGAGGTTTACAATCCGCGATTCGTGCTGTGTGCACTGCTGCACCAGCTGCGCGTTGCAGCGCTCTTGGTTGGCTAACTGGAGATCCCGCTCCCTCGCGGTGGCCTGGTTCTCCTCGACAAAGGCGGTATAGCATACCTTGTAGTGTTCCAACTCCAGGCGCAACTTTTCCTTTTCTTGGTATGCGAAGGCAAGCTGCGCATCGCGGTCTTCGACGGCGGCCCGTACCGCATCAAGCTCCGCAACCATGCCTTCGTATTGCTCACGTGTCCACATGGATTCGATGCGAGATTCCAGACTTTTACGCGCGGCTAGTGCGTCCTCGCGCTCGACCTCGAGCTGCCACATGCGCGCGCTCAGCTCCACGTGTCCGGCCCTCTCTGCGTCGAGCTCTTCGGTGAGCCGCGCAAGTTTGGCCTGAGCCTGAGCCAGTTGCTCCCGCAGTTGGCCGCACAAGATGTTGTCCATATCAGACCCCTCGTCACTATCCGTGTTATTGTTGTCGTCATCGAGCTCATCATCGCTGTGTGGTGATCTGCAGGACCCTTCTTCTTTCCCGTGCGCAAGGGCACTGTGCACCTGCTTCTTCACGTCCTCCGGATCACCGCCGCCCGCGAACAGTGTGGTGAGCCACTCTGGGGAGACTGACCTCGCGAAGGGAAAGCTAGTCGTCGCGATAGGGGTTCCACTGCCAACCCCGGTGCCCGCCATCAACATTTTTGGCAGCGGAATGGTGCCGCCGATTGTCTGCATGGTGGGGGAAAGAGAAAGAGGGCTTCCCTGAACGACCGAAGCGTTGAGCTGCTGCCGCTGCTGTAGCGCATTTTTGAACTTCGCAGCCAGTCGGCGCAACTTCTTCTCCTTGCACGTGATGAAGTGCCGTTGTCGGCGCTGCGATGCATGGTAGACCCGCAGAATTGTGTCCTCCTTTTCGAGAGCAATCTGAAGAAGTTCTCCGACACGTTCCAGCAGCGCGACTTCGTCTAAGTTCGTTAGTAGAGGTAAACCCGTTGAGGAGGTTGTGGCTTCAACAATATCAACGCTGCGAGAGCGCTTTCGGCGGTCGGAAGTGCCTAGTGCAGGGCTAACCACAGGCAGCTTCTGTCGACTTTTCGCGATCTCGTCGAGCAGCTCCCTCAGCTCCCGCACGGAGCGCCGCAGGAGCTGCTGGGAGCTCCCCCAAAGACCCTCGTGGAGGGTGGTTTGGGCTTCCTGACGCGCCTTTACCAGCTCGGTGGCCTGCTGCGCAAGCATTCCCGCTTGCAAAGTACAGACCTCGACCAGGGGCTGGAGGGCCGCATGCTCCGCTGGACCGCCACTCTCGTCCTCCTTGCTTCCCCCCGCTGCGGCGTCTTTTGCCTGCAGAACCCGCAATAAGGAGGTAGCAAGGCCCCCGTCGAGGCGTGCTGCGCACGCCTGCTGGTGATGCAGTGCGTTTTCAATCAAACCCGTGACGGCGTCCTGCATGCCCGAGAGAGAATGAACGCCCATGGTTTCATGAGCCGATGAGTTCACGCTCTCATGAGTCTCTTTGCTTTCTTCCTGCGCTGCAGACGGGGTCGTACTCGGAGTATCCACCAACAGCTCACTACTGTCGTCTCCGCTCTGTGAGGAAGGGGAAGAGACCCTATGGTGGACATCCCTGGGCTCCTCACCACGGAGGCTGGCAAAGGAGCTTTGCGTGTGGGGCGACGAGACGTTCTTGTCGTACCGGACGCGTTTGCGAGCGAGGTTACTAACATATTGATCCGTCTTCCACATCATGGATTGCGATGGATCGTCTTTTCGTTGGAGGACTGCCAAATTCCCCGCGCCACGGGAGTATTCCGTTGTCCCGCTTGCCGGCAGATGGACCTTCAAGTGCCGCCGCCGGCGGTTGTCCTCCTTTGCCGCCGCCTCCTGTCCTGAAGGCCAGGACTCAGCACCGGCGAGAAGGTGGCCTAATTGAGCCTCCATCGCGCCTGCGCGCTGAGTAACGATGTAGAGTTCGTTCAGCAGCTCCTGGTTGCGAACCACAAGCTCCGACACGGTGTTTAGTGAATACCGATCCAGCTCCTCATCTGCGTCAAACAGCGCCAATGTCGAGAGGAGATCGCCATGATCTGTCTTCTGTGTTTCTTCATTTGCAGGCAGCTTCGGCGGTAGCGCGGACGAGAATTCGGCACTGGAGCCCTGCCGGCTAAAGGTGCCTTGGTGTGGGTCCAGCAGCCAGTGGCTCGAGGGTCGCCCATGGGCGACGCCGCTCAGTTGATCACACGGCGGTAGCCTCGCTGCGAAGGGCTTCCCCACATGGGCTGTTCCCCCAAAGTTCCGCAGCGTTACGCGTTGCCGTAGCACCCCAGCTGTGTTCGGCGGACACAATGAAAAGGTGCAAATCGTGCGTCGTAAGCCGCGCTCGACCTGAAGCTTATCAAACGGCAGAGACAATCCCTTCCGCACAGCCCCTTCGGCGACGGGCATGAGCGGGACGTCCAATGATGCCAACATCAACGGCAGCGTGGCTGCAGAAGGAGTTTCTTCTGTTATTGACGAGGTGCCGTCAACAATGACGCATGGCCCCCGGCTCCGCGTTGTCCCTGGCAAGCAGGAGAGGGGACTAAGAGGAGCCGAGGGACGTGCCTTGTAAGAAGCGCTCGCTCTCCCTGAATGAAAGGACGACGACGCTGAGATCTCCATTAAACTATCTGAGGATTCCGAAGAAGCGCCAGGGAGCGCAGAAAGGCGTCTTGGATGCTTTTCCATGAGGCGTTGGCGGAGAACCTCACTCGCGATCGCAGCGGCTTGGGTGGCGTCCTTCTGCCGGGTACTACCCCCTTGAGGAGGGTTCCTCCAGAGATCGCTATCCTCGACACCTTGTTCCAGCGCCCTTCCCCCACAGCGCTTTAATTCCCTCCGTAAATGTTCAACCTTAACGAGAAGCGAGGCAACCTGTTGCGAGAGTACACCATTGCGGTACACCAAGGCCTGTGCGTCGAGCCGAAGCGCCTCGTTCACTTTCTCAAGATCCTCAACGGCAGACTCCAGCCTATGATTCTCCGTCGTGGTCTGCTCGAGACGGTGTTCGGCCTCTTCCAGACGATCCTGCATGGCTCGGTACTTGTCAGCCAGAACTGCTTGTTCGTCTATTTCACGCCGCGCGAGATCCCACATCCCCCCGTACGGCACATACGACTGCTCCTCCTCCTTGTCCCCACCCGCAACGTCATCATCTTCGATGAGTTGTGCTATAGCATCTTGCACCTCTTGGGATGGGTTCCCAACAGCGGCGGTGAGCTCCCGACGCGCCTCTTCCTTGCCAGACTGCGGGCTACACAACCGCTCAAGATCTTCCTCCAGCTTCGCGAACTTGAGCTTCATTGCCTCGAGCTCATACGTGGCCGCATTGCGCGCCTCCACGGCGAGCTTGTGTTGTTCTAGCGGCACTGTCGACAGCTTTAACACGGCCAACTCTTGGCGGTACTGGGTGTTTTCCTTCAGGGCACCCTGAAGCATAGTCTGGAGCTCTGCCATATTCTTCTTCCAGCGCTCGCGGTCGTCTTGGAGGATCCGAAGCATGGTCTGAGCCTTGGTGCGACTTGCCAAGAGATCAGCCACAAACAGCTCATTCCCTGGCGGTTGTGCGTCATCGTCATCCTTTGCGCGACCGTCTAAATTCTCTTGGGAAGATGACTCTGACGCCGGGTGGTACGCTAGGGCCGCCACGATATCCTCATCGCTGACAGCCTGCTGCTCGATTCCTATCGGGATGAAAGCTGTGTCTTTTTTGGCGCCATCGCAAGCTTCCACAGTCGTGTAAGGGGGAAAAGGATTTTGCTGCAACTTGTGAAGCTGCTGCGTGAGCTCCTCAACCGCTGCCATGCTTTGTTTTAATTGCCGACGCAGCTGTGTGTTTGTCTCGGAGGCGCGATCCATGTCGCGGCTGTGGACTGCAATGAGCTCCTGCACGGCTTCGCAGACCTGGGCGGATGAATTTTCAAGGGCTTGCTCCGCTAGCTTCGTGGTTACCTGTTGATAGTACACTTCAACCGTCTTCAGGGCCTTTTTTTGAGCCTCCTTTACATCAGCATCTTCCTGTCGTTGATATTCCGAAGAGAAGCTGATCCCTTGTTGTGCAGGAGCCTCAATCCTATCTACGTGGTCCCCGCCACACTCGCCAGATCCTGGGGCCTCCATCAAGGTCGTTTACTTACACCTATGTATCCTTTACTTTTTCAATGGTTAATCAATTGCTGTTCTCAAATCTTTTTGAGGTCACATAAGGCAAACCATGAGGAAAAAAAAGTGAACATTATAAATTACAATAAACAAGTAAATGGGCCTCAAGATGGCTCCGATAAGCCTGTCTCTTATTTTGTTCGTTGCCTCAAAAAGACTGCATCAAAAAGATAGGTGTTAACATCGCTTATTGCCTCACCACTTTTGTCGAGATTCTCCAAAAAACTTCACAGAGAGAATTTTCAACAAATAAACAAGATTATTGAGCTTTTCAATGAAGCGAAGTAGTGCTAAACACATGATTCTAACTATACGAGATTAAATCACTGCCCGCTGCGAGTCGAAGCAAAATAGCTTAAGCAGACGGAAGTATCTCCAAATACATGAGATGATAAACCCAAGACTATGCCAGGTTCATATGCCTGCATTAAACATTTAGCCTTCTTGTTCGTCCCTTTTGATTTCAAAATTTACTGATAACATTACCTTACCCTTTCAATTTTTAACATCAGAATATTGACATTAATAAACCCCTGTTTAGTAATTTTCTTTACGCATCCCACACTACATACTTCTCAAGTTGGTTAACTTTACCCATCACCCCGTTTACCGCTTCCTCGACCACAATTTATTGCCCTACGGAATACAAAAAGCTGTGATGCTGCATAGCGAGATAGTAAGATACTTGGAAGGCCACAAGAGACCCTAACAGAGGTATTCGGTTAACGAAGCCATTTATAAAGTGTCGGCAGATAAACTGCTTGATTGACGCCGTGAAGAAAGGGTCGCGTAGGGAAACTGTAGACCAGATTGCGCAGTGCGTGCTGTGTGCGAAGGCTGTCCCTCGAGACGACGGGCAGGTCGTAGACAAGGTCCATCCGTGGCGCGGTGACAACACCACTCTCGGGCGTCTCCGCGCCTTCCTCGGCGGTGGAATCGTTACCGCGGCGATCCTTCCCTGTGAACGCTCTGGCACTATCCAGCGTCGAGTGGATGTAGACCACCGGGACGCGATTCACCCGGATGAACCGCGACGCCAACAACACGAAGACGTCGATAATCGCGAAGAAGGACCACCACCTCCAGCTTGGGAGGAGCGTCTCGGTAGGGATGGTAGCCATCGTCGCGCGAATCATCCACCCCGGCCTCACGGCTTCGCTGTCGGGCACCGTATTCGAGGCGGTGCAGTTGGACTTTGTTGCATCCTTGTCCTCGTCGCCGTCGGCGCTCTTGGATGGGTCCGGGGGCTGCACGAGCAGTCGGGCGGGTCCGCCTTGGGGGTTCTTAAGGCAGCAGTGGCGCGCCACGCACACGAGCAGCAGCGGCCGCAATAACATAAACCCATCGATGATCAGCCCAAAGATGTCGATCCACGTGAACGGCACCTCCTCCCCGCTGTCCTCGCAGTCGGGCTTTTCTTCCGAGACGAAGACACCCTTGTGGTTGACCGCGCCGCGCCGCCGCTCCGAGATCACGCGTGGAATCACCAGCCGCGTGTTGTTCGGCCCAAGGACGTTCCCCATGATGTTCCTGGACGCCGACTCGGTGGGTTTCTCGGCCATGGGTTCTGCTCCGTTGAGCAGTAGTCGTCGCGAAAGCCCCAGCACCATTGCCAGGACCCGTTTGACAGACCGCTTGATCGAGGCCCACATCCACGGCACGAGGAAGAGCTGGCGGTGTACGCACGCATTGAGAACACACTTCAGCGCCCGCAGGGCAACCAGGGTATTCCACGCACAGACTTGCGAGGTGTGCTTCCGCAAGGTCAGCTCGAACAGGCATTCCACCTCCTGGATGACCTGTAGGAGATAGATGATAATTTCCGATCCCGTCGCACGATGATAGGCCGTCTGAAGAATTGCCTGATTAGAGAACTTGTGAACTTTGAACAGCGTAGAGAAGAACTCCATGCTAAGTAGGTTGTTGTGATTGGCAAAAATAAGAGATCCCGTGCGCGAGAGTCGTTCAAGACTCCCAGCGTTTTCTGGGTTCGCACGTACCCAGTTCACGTACCACTGAAAGGGCTTCAACAGCGCCGCCACAGCGGAGGCATGGCTTTGAGAATTCTGAAAGACCATCAGTTGTACGTATAACGATATATCCAAAAATATGAATATAGATATATATTTGCTTATTTTTAACCCTTAGAAACTTCCTGTATGTTCTGTTGCTTTTTAGTAGGGAGGCAATAATTTTTGTAGGCATGAATATATCATCCACCCTTTAAAAGTACAATGAAAATCAGCAAAGCTTCTGTCTGTGTATATATTAATTCAAAAATCTAGTCAGCAGAATATCCTTGATCCCAACCCAAGGAAATATTTTGTTTGACTACTATGCTTCATACCATGCCATCACTGGAATTATCTAACGATACCCTTCAAGGAAAGCAAAGATAAGGGATACAAAGGGCTGCATTGGCTTCCACTACCCCAACTGCATTTATTTAGCATACACTACATCTCCATGTGACCTCTAAGTGGAGAGTGGTAGCCTGTCTTGAGTATTGTGTGAAGGGAAGCAAGCGTTATGGAGAGTCCTATACCGGTAAGCATAACTAGAGACGCTAGCAGGAGACCATACTCACAGGGTGGGAAGAAGTCTTGAGTGAAGTGTGAGCGATCCACGTAGGGCATGATGCCAATCCAGGCTATGTAGTAGATAAAGAAGGCTGTGCTGAGGACTAAGCCTATAAAGCCGATAGTGCGATCTGAGATCATTTTCACTATTCGCTTATTTCTAAGCTGTTGCTAGTAGCTTCTGTGATAGAAGAATGGTGAAAACAACAACAAAGAAGAGGAATTGTCATTCCATTTTTTCTTTTTTATTGTTGCAGTTGACATTCCACCACTTTCCCTACCATCTAGATTATCCAGTTAGCGAAGAGGAAGCATTTCGTTTTAGAAAAAAGAAATCGAAACAGAATATTATAAGTATTGTTAGTTATTCGTAAACCTCAAGACGTTGGAGTTTCAGAAACTTCTTCCAGAAACACATAGTTCTTATTCATATCGTTGTTGGCGCCTGAAAGTAGATTCACCACACGCTGGTAGGCAGCTCTTGCTTCTTCCATATACTGACCATCGTTCAGAAGTCCAGGAAGCAGAGTTGGTACAGGTACGACGCGCAGGTGCTCGCAGACAGCAATGTCCCCCCTTGCTTGTATATTCTCCCTCGATGCCTGCCCTGGGGCTTTGGCCACGTGCAGGAGGCCCTTGCGTTCCTTCTCGATAGCTGACTGTAGCTTTGAACGTTCTTCAATCGCGTATGGGTGCGCATGGCGCGTCTCGCTGGGCTTGTCAACCGCTGCGTATGGCTCAGATACCTGGAGTTCATCTAACGCCGTCTGCACCGCACTGAGGGTAAAGCTTGCGAGGAACACAACATCGCCATCATCAAAACGCACCCGCGACGACGACCCCGAGCAATTTGCATCTTCAGCCGCGACATCCTTGTCGCCACCGCACTTGCTCTTTGAGTAAAAGTGCTTCATCACAAATGCCTGAAGTCCAGCTTGTGACAACGCCGCTGCGTCGGCGGTGAAGTGTAGGATGACTGCATCACCATAGGGAGTCTGATGGGTTGCATGACTATGTTGTATTAGTTGGACCAGGGGCGTAGACCCGCTATTGCCATCGTGAGATAGGTGAGATGAAGCACGCATCAGCGCTACTATAGAGGGCGGTACTCTGTGATTCTTGCTCTGAGAGGCCCCGCCTGGCGGCTCCCCGAGGTGAGCCCACGTCAGAAGCGGCTGCCGCAGCACCACCACAAGGCGGCTCCATCGAATATCTCTTTGCACCGATTTCACTTTCTCCAGGTAACGAGGTCCACTGCTGGGGACCGCCTCTGCGGTTTCCTTCGCACGGCGAAGCACTGCTTGCCAGTCATTTTGATCATGAACCGGTAGGGCACCTTCCGAATCAGTCGGTAAGACCTCCCGCGGCGCCACAATGATCTTAGCGGGAACCCACTGGCCGTTGCTGAGAATGGCGTACTGCTGCTCTTTTTTTCGTTCACGCCGATGTAGCGCAGGCTACGGTGCAGAACAAAGACACCGCCCCACACCGCGGAGGTCCGGCAGAAGCTCTGCACCATCTCGCTGGAGCCGAACATCGGCTGGAGGAACGGGGTAGGCCCACCATAGAGCCCGACAGAGGTGACGAGCTGACGGAACAGCTCCACAGACCGCAGAAGGCCCGTAATGGCCTTTCCGTGATCGGCGGGCACGTTGTCGAAGTCCACCTCTCCCATAAGCGTCAAGATGTCGCGCGCCTTCGGGCTCAGTCCGTACTTTGTCTCCAACAAAGTGCTAAGGGTAATGCCTGGGTGGCTCGCCGCCTCCTTTGCAAACTGTTCGGTCGCTTTACGTGTGGCTTCCATGGCGGCGGCTCGTTGGATATTCACATCGTCAGCGGGACTCGCGCTATGGGCATGGAGCTGCTCAGCAAGCGGTGCAGCCACGTCCTTGACAAACTTCATAACACGCCGCTTTTCAATTAGCCCCAAAGCGCCCGTCTCGAATATCGCGCTTCGCGTGAGAGGTATTTTGATGGGTTCTAAATTCATTGCATCGTCTTTGTTGTTGTCAGTAGTGGCGCACTTTTTTGATGCCACTAATCCACCGCCTCCTTCGCGTCTTGTTGAGGGCTGGAGAAAGACGAAATCGGAGAGGGTCTGGAACTCCATCGTGCGAGCCATGCCTGACTTCAGCAACTCTTGAACTGTGGTGCCGTTGGACATGTAGGTAGTGGGTAGAATATCCACCAGCACACGCCGCAGGTCGAGGGCATCACTGGGCTCCGTCCCGGCCCCAGACGGAGACTGCCAGTTCTGCAGCTCGTCCGGGCAGCGGTCGATCAGAATGACGGGGGTTTCTATCCCCGCCAGGGAGGCCGCCGTGCGCGGCAGAGGGGAGGCGGCGGCGGCTGAACTGTCCCTTGCGGCGGGGTGGGTCCTCAGCCTGTCCCGGAGCTGCGGCAGTGGGAGGGTCTGATGGGCGCCGCCGTAGTCGCCCTGGCCATCGCAATGCAAGACGCGTAGCCCGCTGCGAGAGAGGGCGGCCGAGAGATAGGCTTGCACCAGGCCCGTTCCCTGGACGACGACGTCGAAGGCGCACTGGGAGCCCAGCGCGGGCCCCGCGGCGTCGTAGCGGCGCCGGATCGCGTAGCACCTCACCGGTTTTCGCACTTCCACCGGGCCGCGGTCCTCAGGGAACATCAAAGGGTAGTCCTCCTCGTCGAGTTGCTCGTACTCGAGACCGCGGACACTGCACTGGTCGAAGAACTCGAGGTCGTGGAGTTGCTTGTGCGCGCGGTGGTGCGAGAAGACACAGTAGCCGACCGCCTCGGGGCTCTGCTTAAGTGTCTTGGCTAGAGTATCTGCGAGGTCGTCATTGCACACGTGATTGAATAGAATGTCTGACAAGATAACAACATCGAAGCCGACACCAGCTGTGTAGCTCATGACCTTTCTGATTTGCTCTTCGTTTCCCCACATCAGGGGTTCTACCACCGCAATTTGCTCATCAACCACTAGCCCCTTGGCTGGGGGCGGTGAACCTTCTCCGTGTTGAGGCTTAACATCCTCTCGCTGACAGTTAGCCGCGATGTTGCGCTCGAGGATGCTCAGCAGATCCGCGTCGGGGTAATCCGTAACAACGCAAAGCCGTGCTTTATTATGGAATGCGGCGAGCGAGGGCACCCCGAGACCGGCTCCCAACTCTAGAACTGTCTTCCCGCGCACGTCAATCCACCCCATGTCAATCCGCTTTACTAGGTACTTCGCGGCATTCCACAGCCGGTGACCCCACAGGCTATGCCGCTTATTACAGTAGTACACAATTATATCGGGTCGCTCTGCCGTGTTGTCTTCGGCGGACACCGATTCCTCGCGCCGGCGATCGAAGCGATCTCTGAGTGGCACGAACCCTGTGTTGGTATGGCCTTCACACATGACTGCGCGACGATCGATGACGACCTTTTCAATGGGGTACTCAGGTGCGACCTCGTCGGTGTTGAAGAGGTCGCAGAGAATTTCACCGTTCTCCTCCATGAAAAGCTTCGATTAAAATGATAGCTGACCTTATGTTACAACTCGACAGACCTATATTTGCTGAGGCTCTTTTGCGCTAAATAGTTTAATCGATTAGATGATTGCCGCTTCCTTAATAACAGTAAAAGTAGTAATAATGTGGACTCCAAAAGGAAAGCGTTGAACCTCAACATATCAAGTTTTTACAAAGGTCATACAGGTGAGGTTAGGAAAGCCAACACCACACCAGGGATGCCAAATAAGTAATTGTAGGGATACTATCACATACGCCGAACCAAGTACATTGCAGAGTAACTGAAAGAAGGGGAGGGACGGCGCCTTAGCGTCGCTTTTTTTTTTTAAGAAGTCTGTTGGCAAATCGATCATAAGGGACTCAAGTATTTCAACACCTCCTAATTCATAACATGCACACAGCATTGCATGATCCGCTTTGAATTTCATTGAGGCACCGCCGGAAGGCAGCAGTCAGGAAGAGTGCTTCTTATACATGCTAGGCCTGGCCTCGAGAAGGTGCGTCACACGATCTTGTTGAAGCCGCAAAAAGCGAGCCACAGCATCCTCGATGCGAGACCGGTACCAAACCAGGCCGCCAATAGAGAGTTTCACGCTCACATCAAGAACCCCTTTGTTTTCACCATCCTCTCCGTTCTGCGGATCATTGCATTGGATGAGAGGTCTGCGGGGTGTGATCTTGGGTCGACTCCCCCAATTACACCACTTCAGCGATGCCACAGACGAGGAGCACAGCGAGCAGCGCGATAGATGGTTTTGCCCGACCTTAATGAGGACTTGTGCGATTGTGCGCAGGGCGTTGAGAGCATCACGACGGTTATCCAAAATTGACGCAATATTTACCGCATGCGAGAGGTTTAAATTTACTGCTTCTTGAAGTGTTGGTATAGGGGGATCGACCACAGCGCTTTCGTGCGCGTGGTTCAGCCTATGCGGTAGCAATAGATGCACCGCATCACGGCCCATACCTGCTTGCATAATACAAATCTCATTTGCGCTCACGTGACCCTTTTGCGGTAAAGCCTCATGGACTGGCATAAGCGGGCCTCCATTTGGCTTGCGCCTATGGCTTTTACACTCCATTATTTCTTCTTCGCACTGTGTCACATCAATTTTCATCCGCAATGTCTCCTGTGAGTCACTGCGGCCGCCACTCGCACCAGCAGTGTTTACGTCGATAGGAAAGACAAGAGGCATCGTTTGGAAAAGGCATACACCGCCGCCAAAGGCACTTCTGTATGGCATCCCAAGTCTTCTCTAATACGCATTTCTTCGCTGTTAACATCTTTCTGTCCTGCTCCATCCTGAACGCTGAGGTTTGACCACGCGCTTTCCCCACTTTCCTCTCCCGAAGCCTTCAGTAAGTCGTTATCCTTTCCGATTACACGGTGCGATGACAACCTCTGCGACTCTTCCGGTGGTTTACGAAAGGTAGAAGTACACAGAAATCCCAAATTCCCCGTGAAGTGATGAGTTTTAGTTCTCCTGTCAGTCCGCACTTCAAACAGGAAGGATTCACTTTTATTCCGTCGAAACTTCCCTGAATGCATAGCAGAATCGACGTGGTGATCTCGAAGGCGTTTACATCCTCGACTGCAGCAGTGATTCCTTCCTCTTTCTTTTTGTTGTACGCCAAGATCATGATAATCATATCCATTAGCATCGCCCGATCGCCTCTGAGCCATCAACTGTGGGCGCTTGCTCCTATGAGTGGGGTCCTTTTCAGCAGCGTTGACTTCAACAGATGATATTGGGAAGGTTTCCGCACAAAGCTCACTCTCACCAGGATTCTGAAAGGAGTTTATTTGCGTTTCCCCCCCTTCCAGGCCGAATGCCTCGCGCCAACGTCCCCTTGTTTGATTAGGGTTGCGATATACATATTTCATTGCAGCTGTATTTGACACTTCAGGCTAAATCGGCAGCGAGTAGGGGGACACCACTGCGCTCCAAGAGCCACCGTCGTCGTTGCTGACGCCCATTTTCGATTCGAAAGTGAATCCAAGCGGGAACCTTCATTGCATGTAGCACGGATGCAGTGCTGCGAGTGACCAGTAAGACTTGCACTAATGTAGCTCCCACTCTCGATCCATGATATTTGTATCGACTTCTTGCGTTGGACCGTGAAGAAGCCCCTGCAGTGTGCTTTCATCTGTCGATGCGCTTGAAGCGCTTTTGGGTGAGATTCTGAAACCTTCTTTCCACTCATTGCGATAGGGTGCCGTGGCGGTGGGTTCGAGGGGCTTCAGGTGTGAAGTTACCCACACAGATCACGTCACCTTCTGTAGGGGGCCTACGAGGGTAAACTGTGAGCTTAGACCAGAAAAGGACTCGGACTAGAGTGTGCATGGCAGTAGAAGTTCTAGTGCTTAAAATGTTTGGTGCTGATATGAATCAATCCCATTGGAGAAGCTGGAGTGGCCGAACCGACTTGTGAATGCGGTTTGGGAGAACTGTTCGTCCACCGACATCTCAATCTATGAGTATATATATATATATATATATATATCTTTGCCTATGTGATTCTATTCTCCCTTTTCGACTTTCATTGTCTGAAATACGGGCAAGTACAGAAAAAAAAGGTCTTTATTATGTTTACCAGTTTAAATTATTTATTTCTCCTTTTCTTTTTTGGCTGCTATGACGCAGCAGGCATATTCTTCACATAGTACTTCCTCGAATTCACTTTATACTCTTGTGTATATAGTTTGAAACTAAGCCACTTCGATGGCTCATCAAAATGAAAAAAAATGAAAGGCGCACGAGCTACGCAGCATGTACATACCCATGCTTCCACACATGTACACCGTTAAGAGTGGTAGGCGAGTCTTAGAGATTTTTTATACGTACACACTAGATTTGTTGTCATTTGACTGAATAAATTTCTTTTTCCCGAGGATGTGACCTTAACAGAAGTGAAGCTCTCTTTTCCACCCACGACCACGCGAAGCCCACCGAGTGCGGGCTGAAAGTCCTCTTGCTTCCCACGTCACTTTTAGGCTTTTTACTTCTGCAGGGACTGTTATTGCATGCACCACCACCAGCATCACATGGACAGTTAATACTGGGATTACTCGCAAGGCACTTATCCTTTGAATCGTTTTGCGTCCTGGCAGATCTTCTGCCTCTTCAAGTAGAATCATCCTTACCCCTCGGGTTTTATCATCGTTCGCTCTGTGAACAATGAAGAAGGGTCAGAAACAGGACGGCTGTTGTACATGCTATGAAGCTAAGCACAATAGTTTCAGCAGAATCGACCACATCGATCACACCTTAGAGGGCAGCCTCCGTACCGTTGACTATCCATCGGCGAAGTGATTCAAAGCGACAGAAGAGAAAAAGCGCGGTGGCAAACGAGTCTACAGGAGCTAGGTTTAGCCGAAAAACAGTGACGCACGGTTCCATCATTGTTGAAAGCTCCGTCGGGCATGTGAGGGCGTGATCTAGACTGTCTCAGGGCTCATGAATACGATAAACCTCGGCTTGCACAGAGTTTAGTTGATTCCTTCGCGCAGTTAGAATGAATCCGAAAGCGCAAGCGATGACATTCAGATTGAAAATAAAGAATGATTTAAGGATTTCAAAAGAGCATCTCGTTATGGTATCGGTTGCTCACTTTCTTGTCTTGCGGAACTGCAACTAAGGGCTCATAGCCGCCTTCCTTCACCTCACGGATTTTTTCTACCGATCCCCGATTGAGTTTTTACATTGAAGCAAGAAACTACACTTGAAAAGAGAACTCTAGGCCTTCAGCCTAATTTAGAGCGCTGCTTAGCATTCGTTTTTAAAGATTTAAAACATGCCCAGCATTTTCATGTCAAGATTCTTCTTGCGCCGATAAAAGTTAGCTTTAAGGTCCCAGTGATTTAGGACCTCATTACATGGTAAGGCCAAAGGAAAAAAATAAAGTCGGCAGCAGGAAGCCTCACAAGGACAGCCCTCAGTAACATTTGCAACAAGATGTTCCTCCTAGAAGACTTTGTATACACTACACATTCTTTTGCTTTGGTCCAAGCATCCTTAGAACCCGCGGTGACTCCTGATGTGGCTACCCGCTGCGCACAACAAGCAAGGCGCAAGCAGCGACAATGAGCGCCAATTGGAACCTGTTCTCCTCTATCTTCTACCAAATGCCCGTCTCCAACTCCTTTCTCTGTCTCAATCAGCTCTAGGGGGACGAGGCTCCTGCCGGCGCACACGGTCTTCGTCGTTGTCGTAGCTCATCGCCCCCTTCCTCCTCAAACACGATGCTGATGAGCTGCTTCTGCCACCCAGTGAACAACCACTGGACGTGGCCCGCAACCGCCGTCCAGCATGGGAGTATTCGCTTAGGCGGTGCTGATAGGTGAGCTCGCCGAAGCCTCCGCCACCGTGTCCACGGGCGCCATTGCTTAGCTTCAGCGATAATTTCGCCGAATTGCGCACTTTCACAGGCATTCTCCCCCTCCCCCGCGCCTCTTGGGCGAGTCGGTGCACCCCGTGCTGGAGATTTAATGTCTTGAACGCCGCAGTCGTCATTCTTGGACGCAGCTGAGGGGACGGCACTGACGGCAACAGCCGCATCCTCTTCCCTGGTGAATGTGCTTGTGGGGCCGGAGCCCTCATCCTGAGCACCGCTGTTGTTGCCGTCTAATCTAAACTCGACGAGCTCGATACCGGGATCGCCCTTTCCCCCGGAGGCACCGCCTTGCGTCGTCTTCGTGTGGGGAAATCCTCATGTATTTGTACGCTTTTCTATGTCCCTTTGCACGCTTCCGAGGGTCGCGAGGAGTTGCAAGGAACTCAAGGTCGTTCGAGACGGCGGGGTCGTTGGGAACTTCATCACGCCGTACCGCAGAAGCACCCGGCGGAGAGGCCTCGCCCCGCCCTCCAGCTTCATCACCGCCGCCCCCCTCAGCTCGACGGCGGCTCCGCTCCTCGTCTTTCCGGTCCGTCTCCGCTTGTGGCAGGGTGTGGGGGTCCGCAGGAGGCGTCGCCAGCACAGCGTAGTCCTTTCGTGAGAAGAGCAGCTCAATGCAGATTCGTTGAATGAAGAATATGAAGACATCCAAAAGAAGAATGAATAGTGGTATCCGCGGCGTCGCTTCCGCAGCGACCATGAAGTCCATTATGGCGCTATCTAAGGAGAAAAACTTCGAGTAGTAGTATTCTCTTGCAAACAGTTCAGAAGCCTTCGCGCCCGAAGCAGCCTCCTTGGGCACTGACAGCCTCTTATCCGCACCTCTTCCCCATGCATCTTTGCCACGACCCTCTACCATTGAATTGAGAGTGGGAAAGTCTCTTGTGGGTGGCGTGTCAATGAAAGGATGCCACCCATGCATGGAGATGGGTATGAAGACATCGAAGCAGAGCGCGAGCAGCAATATTACCACCGAATGGCGGCTACTGAACTCGCGGGAGCCCGCCCGCGACGCACCTTCTACGTCAAGCAGGCTAAACTCAGGGGGCCATCGCCCCCTGGATCCTGTCGCAGCGCTGACGGTGGGGGGTGCACGGTGGGATGTTGCGCACTGTCAGCCGCTGCCCCCTGCACGCGTCTTTCGTGCGCCGGATCTCGTCCTCGGTGTGCGTGGGTGCTCGTGGAGCCGTAGATCCTGTCCCTCGACACACCACCGGCGTTGCCATTGCTCGGACATGCCACAGAAATCCTCTCGTCAGTTTCATCGCCACTTTGGGGTTCGAAAAGAACAAGCCGAGATCGCAGCATGTGCACTAACCACACCAAACGGTAGATCAACATCACAGTGGAGCGCCCAATGTAGAACGCGTACACGGACTCAAACATAAATACCTCCAGCAGGGCATTCTGCGCCAGGATGAGGTGCTCCTTCACACGATTGCTTCTCATCCTTTATCCTGAACCCTAGCAGGTAAGAAGAATTACAGGGGAGTGTTAGCTCAAATTGTTCGATGCACAGAAGCAAGAGAAAACCCCAATCCACGACTTAATGACACTTGTGGTATTTGAATCATTAGTATTCAGCCTGCATTTCCATTCTTTTTTGAACAAACACTTCGGAAAAAGTACACAGGCTGCTACTGCAGCATCTTAAATCCTTTTGATATTCTTGCCCTTCCCTGTATCTCTAGTGATCCGCATCACTACTTGTTTCAGCCCCCAAAACTCACATCGCGTTTACACCAAGAGGGTTGGAGATGTTAGTGGATGTGAATTACGCACCATAAGTCAATGTTTAGTTAGACTCAAAAAATACCCGCACTTTAGCATTTAATCACTGTCAGAGAATATTTTACATTTTTTCCTCTGATCATCCGTTTCCAATAGGATAATGCTAGACGCACTCTACTGTACGAGAGAAAATCAAGCGGAGTGCGTCAAATAACAGGACCCGCACACAACACGATAATGCAGGTAATTCGTTTTTTTTTAGCCCTTTCCCATATTATGGATTACACTTAGCCGCTCTTGTCTTCGGAAGTTCAAATGAATTAACCTCGAGTCGCCAAACCCCTTGGTGTAGTACATGTATACGGCAAGCATCACAATGATCGCGGCCACAACATCCTGCACATACAGTGGCTCCTTTATTAGGACTGCAGCCATGATCGCCGTTAGCGGCACTTCGACACCGGACGCGAGGGCCTTTACAATAACGTCTATAAATTTTAGGATAAACGACGCGGTGATCCCTGTCACTGCACCAATAAGCACAATTAAACCGAGGGTACGAGTTTCAGTGATGCTGACGCTGAGTTTATGGCAAAAATTCGGCACTGTCACGATGCCAAACAACATATTGAATACAATACCGTAGAAGTACATAAAGAAGTTCTGTGTGTGTATCGAAAGTCCGGGGTCACTCTTGAACATGCACTCGTTGTACACTCCGGCAAGTGAGGAGATAAGGGCCTGGAGGATTACCAAGCCTACCCAGCCCCCCACTTCGATTGTTGCTGGAGAAAAGTATTTTATCGCCACACCGAGGGCCAGGATGATCAACGCTATCCACTTCCTCAGGCTTAACGCTTGGCCCAGTATCAATGTGAACGCAATTCCGGTGATCCAAATCCGCGTCTGCATGAACACTTGGTACGTGCCCAGGTCGAATTTATCCAGATTGTCGAAGGTCATATTGTTGTAAACAGCGTAGAGGAGTGCAGGAATAGCATACCGAAGACCTTTCCGCCATAGTTCACCCCGGGTATTGGAGAATAGGACGGTTTTCGGGATGAATTCACCGTCGATGCAGTACTTCAGCTCAATGGATATCAGCATTTTCAACACCTCTGTCATAGTGACAAGGGGTGCAACGCTATATACATAGTTCAATTTACTGTAGCGAATAGTAAAGAAGTAAGACATGCTTGCGAGAATGTAAATGCTAGCGAGAAATATACTTTGAGAAACGGAGAGGCTCATCTTATTGATTAAACCTCTTGTCTGCTTCGTACCGCTACTAGTTAGACTAGAGATCTGAGAGCAATCTAATTGAGACTGCGACAGGTTAAAGAGCACGGTTGCATCTTCGTCATACCTCTTCTCCTCTAAGCACACTTCCTGCTTCATCGGTTTTGTCGCTGTGGTGCTGGAGGCGCTTTTCTTTTTCTGATTTCAATGATTCCTTCCGTTAGCAAGGGAAGCAACGCAGTCACCTGGGGTACAAATAGACAACAATACCGGGTATTAAATAGATTTAGTTGCACTAATAGTGAAATGTGGTTTAGTGATCTGCTTGTTCTATTCAAATTTGTGCTCAACTAAGGTGAGGTGGAGGGAAGAGAGAATATGCAGGGTAGCGTAGACAAGATGAGAGAAAGACCGCAGTTCTTCAGCCGTGGGCAGCTGCAGGCCCCATCCTGGGTCCGTAAAAGAACCCACATTATTTGTAGTGTTCAAATCTCGCGTTGACCTCACGTGCTTACTCCTCCCTGAGAGATGTTGCTCTCTCTCTCTCTTGCCTAGGGACTTTCACCTTTTTCAACGACACAAGGCAGCACTGCTATGCATTGGGAAGATAGACCTCAGAGCGGGAACACCACAACCAGGTCCTTGACATCAACCACAGGGCCGATTTCGTCCTCGAGGTCGTGAGCGCAGTTTCCACGTGCGCTGCGCGAACGAGTAGGTTCAAACGGCTTCATGTGCTGCTGCCGCCACGTATTTTGGGAGACCACGCGGACCTCAGTCCCTGAAAATCGCCTCAGATACAACAGCATCATTTCGCAGGCCATGCCGGCGCCGTACTCGTGCTCCCATAGACACATCCTGCAGAGCATCGGCAGCGTGATCGCCACGCCACCCCTGCTCAGCGATGGTCCCTCACCCATACGGAGCCTGGTTTCGGCCCCTTCTTGGCTGCTGCTGCCGCCGCCTTATCAGCGCTGCTATTCGCGTCCCCGCCCTCATCTGTGCGCATGGGTGTCCGAGAGCTACGGGTCGAGACATTGATTGCCCCTTGGTAGACCCATCGAGCATGCTCTCGTTGTGTGCTTAAGCGACCCGCGAGCCTTTTGCCCAATGGGGTTGTGGATGGCCTCCCCCCCGTGCCACACAACCAGCTGTGTCTCCCTTCCTCGCTTTGCCGGGATCCCCAGGCGGGGGTGGCCCTGTGAACAACCTGGGAAGGAAAATGGGACAGCTGTGGTGGTGCTCGCAGCAGCAATTTCTACTTTCTGGTCGGACTTGTGTTGGTATTTGATCGACTGAGTCTCCCGCATATAGCGCAATGTCGGAGTTCTGCGACCGATGGGATCGCGGCGACAACGGTTTCTGGCCCTTGTCGCCACCCATAACTCCGGTTATGGACTGAACAGAGGAGACTTTCGTCTTTAATCTCCATGGAAATGGCCTTTCGTCCCCCCACAAGGACATCCCAGGAGTTAGATGAGTACTTCTCAGTGTCAGGGGAGATGGGCATGCAGTCGATTCCCCTCCAGACTCAAGCGTCGTGAGCACCTCCTTGGTATTGCACTTCGCTGAATTTTCGGTATCGTGGGCAAGCTCGCCCTGACTTCTCATATAAGGGAAACGGGACTGAGACCAATATAAGACGAAGGGCGGAGCCTTGGAGAGAGGATAAGTGTAGTGCCGAAGGAATATGAACGCAAACATCACCTCTATGGCTTCTCCATTGTTCAAAGCACGGATACAACCCTCATACAGCAAATGAGATATGTTTTCCAATAGGGATGCGGCCACATAGGAAAAAGGAGGATGCGGGGCAAAAGTGATAAAAGTAATCAGAAGCAAGCAGAAATTCCCGCATCGTCAAGCGTTTTTACTCGAGGACGAAGCGCATGAGACCCCTTCCTGTCGGGCTCTGATACCGCTTCGTTTCCATCGAGAAAAAATCGTCACCCTTCCACAACCCGCGGTGACTCCTGATGTGGCTACCCGCTGCGCACAACAAGCAAGGCGCAAGCAGCGACAATGAGCGCCAATTGGAACCTGTTCTCCTCTATCTTCTACCAAATGCCCGTCTCCAACTCCTTTCTCTGTCTCAATCAGCTCTAGGGGGACGAGGCTCCTGCCGGCGCACACGGTCTTCGTCGTTGTCGTAGCTCATCGCCCCCTTCCTCCTCAAACACGATGCTGATGAGCTGCTTCTGCCACCCAGTGAACAACCACTGGACGTGGCCCGCAACCGCCGTCCAGCATGGGAGTATTCGCTTAGGCGGTGCTGATAGGTGAGCTCGCCGAAGCCTCCGCCACCGTGTCCACGGGCGCCATTGCTTAGCTTCAGCGATAATTTCGCCGAATTGCGCACTTTCACAGGCATTCTCCCCCTCCCCCGCGCCTCTTGGGCGAGTCGGTGCACCCCGTGCTGGAGATTTAATGTCTTGAACGCCGCAGTCGTCATTCTTGGACGCAGCTGAGGGGACGGCACTGACGGCAACAGCCGCATCCTCTTCCCTGGTGAATGTGCTTGTGGGGCCGGAGCCCTCATCCTGAGCACCGCTGTTGTTGCCGTCTAATCTAAACTCGACGAGCTCGATACCGGGATCGCCCTTTCCCCTGAGGCACCGCCTTGCGTCGTCTTCGTGTGGGGAAATCCTCATGTATTTGTACGCTTTTCTATGTCCCTTTGCACGCTTCCGAGGGTCGCGAGGAGTTGCAAGGAACTCAAGGTCGTTCGAGACGGCGGGGTCGTTGGGAACTTCATCACGCCGTACCGCAGAAGCACCCGGCGGAGAGGCCTCGCCCCGCCCTCCAGCTTCATCACCGCCGCCCCCCTCAACTCGACGGCGGCTCCGCTCCTCGTCTTTCCGGTCCGTCTCCGCTTGTGGCAGGGTGTGGGGGTCCGCAGGAGGCGTCGCCAGCACAGCGTAGTCCTTTCGTGAGAAGAGCAGCTCAATGCAGATTCGTTGAATGAAGAATATGAAGACATCCAAAAGAAGAATGAATAGTGGTATCCGCGGCGTCGCTTCCGCAGCGACCATGAAGTCCATTATGGCGCTATCTAAGGAGAAAAACTTCGAGTAGTAGTATTCTCTTGCAAACAGTTCAGAAGCCTTCGCGCCCGAAGCAGCCTCCTTGGGCACTGACAGCCTCTTATCCGCACCTCTTCCCCATGCATCTTTGCCACGACCCTCTACCATTGAATTGAGAGTGGGAAAGTCTCTTGTGGGTGGCGTGTCAATGAAAGGATGCCACCCATGCATGGAGACGGGTATGAAGACATCGAAGCAGAGCGCGAGCAGCAATATTACCACCGAATGGCGGCTACTGAACTCGCGGGAGCCCGCCCGCGACGCACCTTCTACGTCAAGCAGGCTAAACTCAGGGGGGCCATCGCCCCCTGGATCCTGTCGCAGCGCTGACGGTGGGGGGTGCACGGTGGGATGTTGCGCACTGTCAGCCGCTGCCCCCTGCACGCGTCTTTCGTGCGCCGGATCTCGTCCTCGGTGTGCGTGGGTGCTCGTGGAGCCGTAGATCCTGTCCCTCGACACACCACCGGCGTTGCCATTGCTCGGACATGCCACAGAAATCCTCTCGTCAGTTTCATCGCCACTTTGGGGTTCGAAAAGAACAAGCCGAGATCGCAGCATGTGCACTAACCACACCAAACGGTAGATCAACATCACAGTGGAGCGCCCAATGTAGAACGCGTACACGGACTCAAACATAAATACCTCCAGCAGGGCATTCTGCGCCAGGATGAGGTGCTCCTTCACACGATTGCTTCTCATCCTTTATCCTGAACCCTAGCAGGTAAGAAGAATTACAGGGGAGTGTTAGCTCAAATTGTTCGATGCACAGAAGCAAGAGAAAACCCCAATCCACGACTTAATGACACTTGTGGTATTTGAATCATTAGTATTCAGCCTGCATTTCCATTCTTTTTTGAACAAACACTTCGGAAAAAGTACACAGGCTGCTACTGCAGCATCTTAAATCCTTTTGATATTCTTGCCCTTCCCTGTATCTCTAGTGATCCGCATCACTACTTGTTTCAGCCCCCAAAACTCACATCGCGTTTACACCAAGAGGGTTGGAGATGTTAGTGGATGTGAATTACGCACCATAAGTCAATGTTTAGTTAGACTCAAAAAATACCCGCACTTTAGCATTTAATCACTGTCAGAGAATATTTTACATTTTTTCCTCTGATCATCCGTTTCCAATAGGATAATGCTAGACGCACTCTACTGTACGAGAGAAAATCAAGCGGAGTGCGTCAAATAACAGGACCCGCACACAACACGATAATGCAGGTAATTCGTTTTTTTTAGCCCTTTCCCATATTATGGATTACACTTAGCCGCTCTTGTCTTCGGAAGTTCAAATGAATTAACCTCGAGTCGCCAAACCCCTTGGTGTAGTACATGTATACGGCAAGCATCACAATGATCGCGGCCACAACATCCTGCACATACAGTGGCTCCTTTATTAGGACTGCAGCCATGATCGCCGTTAGCGGCACTTCGACACCGGACGCGAGGGCCTTTACAATAACGTCTATAAATTTTAGGATAAACGACGCGGTGATCCCTGTCACTGCACCAATAAGCACAATTAAACCGAGGGTACGAGTTTCAGTGATGCTGACGCTGAGTTTATGGCAAAAATTCGGCACTGTCACGATGCCAAACAACATATTGAATACAATACCGTAGAAGTACATAAAGAAGTTCTGTGTGTGTATCGAAAGTCCGGGGTCACTCTTGAACATGCACTCGTTGTACATTTCGGCAAGTGAGGAGATAAGGGCCTGGAGGATTACCAAGCCTACCCAGCCCCCCACTTCGATTGTTGCTGGAGAAAAGTATTTTATCGCCACACCGAGGGCCAGGATGATCAACGCTATCCACTTCCTCAGGCTTAACGCTTGGCCCAGTATCAATGTGAACGCAATTCCGGTGATCCAAATCCGCGTCTGCATGAACACTTGGTACGTGCCCAGGTCGAATTTATCCAGATTGTCGAAGGTCATATTGTTGTAAACAGCGTAGAGGAGTGCAGGAATAGCATACCGAAGACCTTTCCTCCATAGTTCACCCCGGGTATTGGAGAATAGGACGGTTTTCGGGATGAATTCACCGTCGATGCAGTACTTCAGCTCAATGGATATCAGCATTTTCATCACCTCTATCATAGTGACAAGGGGTGCAACGCTATATACATAGTTCAATTTACTGTAGCTAATAGTAAAAAGATAAACCATGCTTGCGAGAATGTAAATG
>JAHSUH010003674.1:0-10204 GCA_025388415.1 Cynanchum wilfordii | reverse complement strand
ATTTAGCAAAACAGAGGAAAATACAGAGTTATACAATAATTAGCTACTGGAATTTTGAATAAAACAGAGGAATTAACCTTTATAGCTACTGGATTTCTCTGCAAAATAGAGGAAAAATGCATGCTGGAATTTTCAGAATGACCAAAACAAATTGTAACTCACAAATTTCTGGGCACTTTCAACAAAAACAGTGAAGAGGGTTCACTGAAATTTGACAAAAACAGAACAAAACATGTAAAATCTACTGGATTAAATATAAGGCAGCAGTGATGTAAAAATTCTGCCACTGTACTGCCCAAAATTTCAGCAAAAACTGAACAAAATCAAGCATACCACAAATTTCTGGATTAAAAATTTCAGCAGCAGTGCAAACCAAATGTTACTGGACTGCCCACAAATAATTTTACTGAAAATGCAGTGTACAAAATCATCTAACTACTGGAAAATAATTTTTACCCGTAGCATCGCCACAACATCAGATTCCAGTAAGTTCTGAAATGCTGAAAATGCCTTATCCTCAAAGGTTTGAGCAGAAAAAGCAAGATATGCAGTTCAGAAAATTCCTTGATGTTCTAAAACAGCTGCACATAAATATTCCATTTGTTGAGGCACTTGAACAAATGCCAAACTATTTTAAATTCATGAAAGACATCCTTTCAAAGAGACGTAGATTGGGAGAGTTCGAAACTGTGGCACTTACTAAGGAATGCAGCTCCTATTTACAAAACAAACTACCTCCAAAGATGAAAGATCCAGGGAGTTTTAATATTCCTTGTTCAATTGGTGATTCTTATTGTGGTATGGCTTTATGTGATTTAGGTGCAAGTATTAATTTAATGCCTATGTCTATTTTCAGGAAATTGGGAATTGGAGAAGTTCGACCTACAACAGTTACACTTCAATTGGCTGATAGATCTCTTGCTCAACCTTGATGGAAAAAATTGAAGATGTGCTGGTAAAGGTTGGACAGTTTATTTTTCGTGCTGATTTTATTGTGCTTGATTATGAGGCAGATAGAGATGCACCTATTTTTTTGGGGAGATCATTCCTTGCTAAAGGAAAAACATTAATTGATGTACAAAAGGGAGAACTTACTATGATAGTTCATGATGAAAAGGTGACATTTAATGTTTTCAAAGATATGAAACTTCATGACGAGGTTCAGGAATGTTTTCGTGTTTCAGCCATTGATTCTTTTGCATTGGACAAATTTGAGCAAGTATGTCGTGATGATGATCCATTAAAAAGGTTTTTATTAGGTTATTCTTTTTACAAAGATGATGAAGAGAAGAAACAGATTGATGATTATGATACAATGGAAACAATTAATGTTAAGTCCAATTCGAGAAAAATACAGCTAGGATGGATAATGAAGTTCAAAAGCGGAATGATGATGCTCAAAAAGATCCAATTGAAGATACTATATTTCCTACTAAGGATGGCAAGGGGAAGACAAAGAAAAAGAAAAGGTGTCATAGAAAAAGAAAAAGAAAAGAAAAGACTAAGAGATGGCATGGCAAACCTATTCAACCCCGAAAGTTTGAGGAAGGGCAACAAGTGTTATTTCTCAATTCTAGGCCTGAGTTGTTTCTTGGAAAACTCAAGTCTAGTTGGTCTAGACCATTTACTGTTATGAAAGTTTATCCTTGTGGGGCAATGGTTTTGAGAGGTAATACCAGAATGAAATTCAAAGTTAATGGGTAGCAGTTAAAATATTATAGAGTGGTGAGGTGGTGCGAAATCGAACCTCCATTACCTTGACTGAGGTTTAAGCAAAAAGGGAAGTTTCGCTGCTGTATTTTAATGTTTGATTTTTAGAGCAGCATGTTTTAAAGTTTAGAAGTCTTTTGTTTTGTTTTGATTTTAGTGTCTTTGTTTTTTCTTGTTTGGAGTTTGAATTATGTTATTTTGTTTTCTTTTATCTTTCTTAGAGTTTGATTGCTTAGTTTCTCTTTAATAAATTGGGGTTTGATTTAAGAATCTCTTTGATGGTTTGATCTATGAGGTGAAGTGCTGATGAAAAGATGTGTTTGTTGCAGGATTAGTTTTTCAGTTCAGAGTCAAGGGAATTTTAGGACATATTGCAAATTTTATAGCATTCCGGAATTTGATGTTGTAGCAATGCCACGGAAATGCTATAGCATCGACAGACAGAATGTGAAGTCCAGGAATTTCCAGTTCATTTTGCTGGACAAGATCGGTGAGTTAGCATTCATCATCCCTAGCCTAGTCGCTGAGCCACATCCCACAGATCCTTCACCCATGGGTGTTCCGGATCCGACACCTACTTCACCAGCTACACACGGAAGTGAAGGGGGGTTTTTATTCCCGCCCTGAGTCTCTTTTCTTTATTTTGAATTTTCAGCTGTTTTCACTGTTTGTTGGTTGGTCTTTTTGTTCATTTTTGGTGTTTCATTTTTGCAATGAGGACATTGCTTTCTCTCTTAAGTTTTGGGGGGAGGCTTTGCCTTCTTTGTTTTGTTTCGTTTCAGTGGTGTTTTTGTGTTTATTTTTTTTCTTGTTTTGGAATCATTTAATGATTGGTTTAGTGAATTATGGGGGAAGTGTTCAATGATAAAGTTACATGATATATGTGGAATGATGCTTTATATGTGGTAATGAGCCTTTAGTACTTAAAGTTTTTGTTGTTAACCGGACTTTAGTTAAGATTGTTGCTCACATTATATGCACATAGTCCAACCTTGAAAATTCTGCAATCTTAGAAAGAGTTGAACTTGCATGAGGGTTCAAGTTTTCATAATTGGTTTGTTAATTCCCTTGAGGCGAAATCCTAGGAAGCTTAGTAGTTTGGAAATGATTTAGGCACTTTCATTGGATCGTTTGAGCCTTTCAAGCTTACCTTTAGGATATTTTCCTTAGTTGATCCAACTTGAGCCTATAAGCCTATTTTCTTGAACACCCTTATTTAGCCACTGCCCAATTTTAACATTTATCTCATGTTTCTTCCCTTAACCTCAAACTTAGTTTGTCTTGGATATTAAAATTGTGTGAGTTTGGGGGAGGGAAATTATTCATATTTGCTCAACACTAGTTTATGTTATTTGATTTAGTCTTGTTTATAAAAAAAAAAAAAAAAAAAAAAAAAAAAAAAAAAAAAAAAAAAAAAAAAAAAAATCGAAAATGGAAATGAGGATGTTTGGAAAGAGAAAATACAGTACTTACATATCCTCAATGAAAAAAAAATGTGTTTCTTATGCATGAATAAGTATTCTACTTTGATATTTCGAAAATAATTGAGCATGTATGGTAGGTGAAAAACAGTGGGCAAGAGTTAGTTATTGAGTGAATATTGAGAGCTCTATGTTAGAAAGAGAAAGAAAACTTTGTGCGTGAGAGGTCCAAGGCAAACTAGGTGAAGGTTCTAGCCTACTTATATCCATATTTTCCATACCTTTAGCCTAGCCTACATTACAACCAAATTGAAGACCTCTTGATCTAAAATTGCTAAGCTATCTACATTAGTGGAGAGGGGTTATCAATTCAACTTATGGGAACACAAATTGGATCTTATGAATGCTTTTTTATTTGATTTAGGAGTAAGGAGTTTATAGGAAGGCCTATTCACACACACACTTGAGTAGCATTCGAAACTATGTTTTGTTAGCTGCTTAATACTTGAGGAATTTGGTTTGTGAACATGTTTAAAGTTATTATTCACGATTAATTGATTTGAGAGCATGGTCCCTATTTTTTACTTCACTATGATACGATGATTCCGAGCTGTTTTGTGTGTCTAGTAACTGTCCTCGTTTTGTTGATGTTGTGTCTTTTGCTTTTCGTTTTGCTTTGAGACATCACTCGGGACGAGTAATGTATTAAGTTTGGGGGGTTGATAACTCTACTTTTTGTAGAGTTATTGTTAATCTTTTAAGCTTGATTTACGTTAAGAAGGAGTGATATGTCTTTTATTTTCTATAATTTCTGTTTATTTCTATTGATTGTTGTGTGATTGTCTTATTTAGGAAAATGGCTGAAATTTAAGGAAAATGAGTGAAGATAGAGGCTGAATTGAAGATACTACAAATTTGAGAGACTAAATTGATAAAGGTTTTTGGGGTTCACTTATTTGCAAGACCAAGCAATATCAAATGGGTTACAACAAGTTTAAAGAATTGAAAAGAATGGAAAAGAAGCCCAATCAATTCAAGGAATTAAAGAAAGAAAGAATCAAGAAGAGTTCATCCGACGGCTGAATTGATTTGGTTTTTTGGAGTTACCGAAATTGGAAAAAATAGTGGAGAACAATACGGAGTTAGTGGCTGACAATTAGGAGAAATTGGTGAGGAAGCAGGCAGTACAAAAAGACGTCGGCAGAGAAGAAAAGCGAGAGTCAAAAGCAGAGAGCAGAGAGTAAAATCTTTTACGAGCTGAAATTATAATTCAATATTCAAGTCCGGGGGTAGGCGCAGACGAGACGAAATCACATAAGACATTCTGTGATTTCTAATTAAAGCTGAACAACGAGAAGACATTCTCAAGTTCAAGATCGAAGCGGACCAATTGAAGTCAAAGAGGGAAGAGTTTAATTTAAGAAATTATATTTAAACTGCTCCTGTTTTTCTTAGAAAATTTTGTAATCGAATTGCTTTATTTTGCTGAAATTTATAGAATGACTATGGAATATATTTTGTTGGGTTTTGAATCTGGAATTATGAGCTAAATTTCCACCCACTAGGCTAGTTGAAACTTGTTATGTAAACTCTTAAATTGTGGGTATTGAAGCTATAAATTGTTTGGTAATTCTCTTAAGTGTTTATCAATTTAATATCTATTGTTGATTAAAAATCTTTAGTGGATAAATGAGTTAAAGCTTGGATCCGAAAGGATTAAAGTTTAACGGACATAAGACTTGATTGGTGCTTGGTTGAGTTTTGTGAATTCTACTTTGTAATTGTATAGACATATATAATTACCTTGCATAATCCGTTGAGAATTTTGGATATCTACTGTGAAGTCATAATTATAAACTGCATAGACATATGAGTTTATCGTTGTGGACTGAAATTATGTGATGTCGAAAAATGCGCATATGTTTTGAGAAGTTCCGGATTAATTGTCATAGCATCGATATAGCATCAGTACAACATTGGCAATCTTTAATACATAACAGGGGAAAACTAGTCTAGTGCTCAATTAACTTGATATATTCCCGATCCGGTTGTCTGCGTTCCGTTCCGTTCTGTTTATTGTTTTATTTATTATTTTCTTAATTGTTTAATTGCATTTACGTTTTGAGTAGATTTAGTTAACAAACCATCTTTTGATCTATTTTTAATCCACACTCTACTACGTACATTTCACATTAATTTCTAAATAGTCCATGTGGGATCTATATCCGGTACTTGAGTACTATATTACTTGTTGACAGTGTATGCTTGCACTCGTGTTACACATTTTGCACAACAAAAGACATTATCGAATAGCGCCTTTTGATGAGAGATATGAACAAGAAGCTTCGAGAAAACTAGTGTTTTCTGAATTATATCAAGCTGGTAAACAAACAGGGAATCCGTGGGTATTTGAACCCGAGTATCTAGGAAAAAGCCAAATATTTGATGGAAAGACGGGGAATCCTTTTGAATAACCCGTTCTAATCGGAAACTCTTATATCTTAAAATTAATTCATCAAGTTGATGATAAAATCCACGGACGTTCCAGTGGACATTATGCGCTTGTTACACAACAACCCCTTAGAGGAAGGGCAAGGCAGGGGGGACAGCGGGTATTAGAAATGGAGGTTTGGGCTCTAGAAGGATTCGGCGTTGCTCATATATTACAAGAAATGCTTACTTATAAATCTGATCATATTAGAGCTCGCCAGGAAGTACTTAGGACTACGATGGTTTGAGGAACAATACCGAATCCAGAGGATGCTCCAGAATCTTTTCGATCACTCGTTCGAGAACTACGATCTTTAGCTCTAGAACTGAATCATTTCCTCGTATCTAAGAAGAATTTCCAGATTAATAGGAAGGAATAACAGGGAAGGCTTAGAAGAATGCGACAAAATTTGCCTTCTATGATTGATTGGTATAAACATCAACAACTCCGAATTGGATCAGTTTCTCCTCAACAAATAAGCGTCTGGGCCACAAAAATCCTGCCTAATGGAGAGATAGTTGGAGAGGTGACAAAGCCCTATACTTATCATTACAAAACCAATAAACCGGAAAAGGATGGATTATTTTGTGAAAGAATTTTTGGACCTATAAAAAGTGGAATTTGCGCTTGTGGAAATTATCGAGTAATAGGAAATAAAAAGGAAGGCCCAAAATTTTGTGAACAATGCGGAGTCGAATTTCTTGATTCTCGGATACGAAGGTATCAAATGGGCTACATCAAATTCGCCTCTCCAGTAACCCATGTGTGGTATTTAAAACGTCTTCCTAGTTATATTGCGAATCTTTTAGATAAATCCCTTAAAGAATTAGAAGGCATGGTATACTTGTGATGTGTGATTTGATCGAAATTCAGATTTTACAAATTCAGAATGAGAAACTGTCATCCCAATTTGATTGGGATGCCCCGGACCTGACATGTCACGTGGGACGAGTAACATGAAGCTTATAATTATATTAGGGGTGTAATCAATACGTCCAAAAAAGGGGGGAATTGATCTATGGTCGATTTCGTAACAAATAAATAGAAATAGAAATTTCTATTTGTACCTCGTAAAAATACTTTTTTGTTTTGCGGAATTCACTATTTCCCTTTGGAAATAAATTATGTTCAAGGAAGCAAATATATCATATGGTTATAGGAGTCTATTCATCGCGTATAGACTTGAAGGGCATCGTGGGATAACCGTCGAGGTGAAGTCGGGACCTAAAAGATCTAATGGAACAATACATAGACAAGGAAATCTCTTATGAATTACAAGGTACTCCTTTAATTATTAAGAATTCTTTAATTATTAATAATTAAGGTATTCATCATTCGAAGAGAAGTAGACTACTCAAGAATTTCTCAATTTTTCATTTATGTTGTAAAAATTAAGAAAATCTAAATAAAAGAAAGACGGAATCCATGAAATCTTGCTTGGTTTCACTGGGAGCTTGAGTAAGGAGTAGATCCTTTTGTTTTGTTTGGGTTTTCTAGAATTTGAACATGAGAACCCCTCTCTTTATTTGGTGTACTTACTTGAGCCGGATGAAGGAAAATTTTCACGTTCGGTTTTGAAGGGGGGAGATCCTATAGGATCCTATCCCAATTTTTCTTTTGCTAGGCCAATAACTAAAAAACCCACTTTCTTACGATTACGAGGTTCATTCGAATATGAAATCCAATCTTGGAAATACAGCATCCTGCTTTTTTTTACTACCCAAGGCTTCGATGCATTTCACAATCGAGAAATATCTACAAGGCGGGTGCTATCCGAGAACAATTAGCCGATCTAGATTTACGAATTATTCGGGAAAATTCATTAGTAGAATGGAAAGAATTGGGGGAAGAAGGTCTCACAGGGAATGAATGGGAAGATCGAAAAGTTGGAAGAAGAAAGGATTTTGTGGTTAGACGTATGGAATTGGCTAAGTATTTTATTCGAACAAATATAGAACCAGAATGGATGGTTTTGTGTCTATTACCAGTTCTTCCCCCGGAGTTGAGACGGATCATTCAGATAGACCGGGGTAAACTAATGAGCTCGGATATTAATGGACTCTATAGAAGAGTTATTTATCGGAATAATACTCTTACCGATCTATTAACAACAAGTAGATCTATGCCGGGAGAATTACTAATGTGCCAGGAAAAATTAGTACAAGAAGCCGTGGATACTCTTCTTGATAATGGAATTCGGGGCCAACCAATGAAGGATGGTCATAATAAAGTTTACAAGTCATTTTCAGATGTAATTGAAGGCAAAGAGGGAAGATTTCGTGAGACTCTACTTGGCAAACGGGTCGATTATTCAGGGCGTTCCGTTATTGTTGTGGGTCCTTCACTTTCATTACATCGATGTAGATTGCCCCGAAAAATAGCAATAGAGCTTTTCCAGACATTTCTAATTCGTAGTCTAATTAGACAGCATCTTCCTCCGAACATAGGAGTTGCTAAGAGTAAAATTAGGGAAAAAGAACCCATTATATGGGAAATACTTTAGGAAGTTATGGAAGGACATCCTGTATTGTTGAATAGAGCGCCCACTTTGCATAGATTAGGTATATAGGCATTTCAGCCCATTTTAGTAGAGGGACGTGATATTTTTTTACATCCATTAGTTTGTAAGGGATTCAATGCAGATTTTGATGGGGATCAAATGGCTGTTCATGTACCATTATCTTTGAAGGCCCAAGCGGAGGCCCGTTTACTTATGTTTTCTTATATGAATCTTTTGTCTCCAACTATTGGGGATCCTATTTCCGTACCAACTTAAGATATGCTTATGGGACTCTATGTATTAACGAGCGAGAATCGTCGAGGTATTTGTGTAAATAGATATAATCCAGGTAATTGCGGAAACTGTCAAAGAAGGGATAATAATAACTACGATTATACGAAAGAACCTTTTTTTTGCAATTCCTATTATGCAATTGGGGCTTATCGGCAAAAACGAATCAATTTAGATAGCCTTTGTGGCTCCGTTGGCGACTAGATCAACACCTTATTGCTTCAAGAGAAACTCCCATCGAAGTTCACTATGAATCTTTAGGAACTTACTATGAAATTTATGGACACTATCTAATAGTAAAAAGTATAAAAAAAGAAATTCTTTTTATATACATTTGAACCATTGTTGGTCATATTTCTCTTTATCGAGAAATCGACGAAGCCTTACAAGGATTTTCTCATGCCTGTTCATTAGTACCTAACCGAGCTAAGTAATTCTATAATATCGGTAGAAATTTAGGCCTCTCCGGGATTATAGGTCGGGAATTTCTGTGCGTATTGAGATCAAGAAAAGGAAGTTTTCCAACAAACCCATTGTCGAATCCTACTGATGTGTGAGTTATATATATAAAAATAATATAAATAATCGAATAAATAATACTAAAAATAATAGGAATCTCTAAGATTAAAATAGGATTGTCACTAATAAAATAAACTCAACTAGGCAGAGCACTTATCGAAATAGTTTAGTAAATATAGTAGTATTCAAATTTTAAATTTATAAAAATCGTTTTTCCCTAAGACTTCTATTAAATTCTAGTGTGGAAAATATAATTGAATTAATTATGAATATGATTTGTGAATAAGAATCATTCAACAAGTAAACCAACCATTATCAAGAATGATAAGATTGAATTCTAAATCCTAGAAAGCAAAGTAAATGAACAATGTAAGGAATAAAACAAGTAAAAAGGTTGGGAGGAATTCTTAGTAAAATATAGGTGAGATAAGAGGATACAAAATACCAAGAATAGGATAATCTTGGATCTAGTATCATAGCTCCACCAAATTCAAGTCTAAAGTAGAATCTCTTCCATACGGATCGTGGCAAGAAATTCCTAGATTAAGAACACTTGAATGTTGACAAGATCAAATCTCCTATCAATCATCCTGGTTCCGGTCCATCAATAGGAAACTAATCACGTCAACTTGGCACTAATCGTACATCCTGGTTCCGGCCTAACAATTAGTGTTAATCCGAAACCACAATCTCAACTCAAAGCTTGTACTAAAGATAAAATTCAGATCTAAAGTCATCAATGAAATTGCAATTCGAATCAATAAAACCACAATCATTCAATCCAAGAAGATCACAATATCTCAAGTAATTTGTAAAATAAAACCAACCAAATCTACCTATAAGAAATGTAGAAATGAGAATTCCTAAGGTTGGTTAACTAATTACAAAGAATAACAAGGAATAAAAGAAGAAAAGGGGAAAGTGAAACATAGACATTAAACCTTCTTCCCCTTCAACTCCTTCTCTTGATTCTTCTTTGCTTCTTCAACTTGGATCTTCAATTTGTGTAGCCCAAATACCCTAGAATATATTCAGTAGATTTCCTTACGGATCGAGGCAAACCTACCTAATTCATCCCAAGATACTCAATACTACAACAAGTAGAGAGTAATCTCTAAGAAAATTGGAAAATCAAAGTATAGATCTCTCTCTAAGTTCTACCAAACCTTTACAATTACTTAGCTATTCAGCCTAATCCAACCTCTAATAATTGTAAAAATCCCAATATTTATAGATAACCAAAACAGGGGTAAAATAGTCATTTTATACAAA
>JAHSUH010003670.1:0-45237 GCA_025388415.1 Cynanchum wilfordii | reverse complement strand
TTTAATTTTCTTTCTAGGATTTAGAAATCAATCTTATCATTCTTGATATTGGTTGGTTTACTTGTTGAATGATCCTTATTCACAAATCATATTCATAATTAGTTTGATTATATTTTCCACACTAGAATTTAATAGAAGTCTTAGGGAAAAACGATTTTTATAAATTTAAAATCTGAATACCACCTTATTTTACTAAACTATTTCGATAGGTGCTCTGCCTAATTGAGTTATTTTATTAGTGACAAACTTATTTTAATCTTAAGATTCTTATTATTTTTAGTATTATTTATTCGATTATTTATATTATTTATATTAATATTTTATAACTCAAATAACACATCACCCAATTAAACTCTAAATTAAACATAATTACTCTTTAAAAACACGATATAAATTCAACATATCGGATTAACCTTTTGCTTGTCCGCAAGCAAACTACTTAAATACAGAATAATATTTTAAACATAAATACCATGAAATCAAAAAGTAAAATTTTCCAAAAATTTACTCAATAAATCAATTCTATCAAGATTTTTCAATTATGCAAAAAGAATATAATACTCCTGCTTGCCTCATAAACTATTCTTTGCAGAAATCAAATAGAAATAACTTGAAACTTATATTAATTCAACACATGTCAAGCCATAGAATTTCCCTGAGGTGTAGTGTGTGGTTTCGACTTTACTAATTCAATCAATAGATTTCTCCCCAAACAACAAGAAATAATAGTATGTCAATCCTTAGGGTTCACAAAAACTCATCACAATCACTTTAGGAACTCAAGTTGAATGCCACATAATCCTACTATATATTTTTTTCTTCGCATGAATGCAATTTATTTTTGTTTTTTTTTTGTAAACATGTTGTTGCTTAACAATATCAACTTTAACTACCCTTGTAACAAGTCCCATTCCGGTGGCTCCCAGACCTAAAAGACCTTAGGGCACCGGGCATTTAATTCCCTTCAGGAATGGTCCTCAAGTAGCAAAGGATACATGCAAACAGACTCTATTACTAAAAATAAACCAAACTAAAGCTAATGGCAATCCTCTCAAATTATTCAAATAACCATAACAGTTATCATGCTATGCTCTCAAGTGTCCAAAGATAATCTATCAATTAAATAGTTAATCAAAATTTCGTGCTCAAAATTTTTTCAGGAATTTCCTATAAAAAGACTTGTATCAAACTTCTATAGAGATCTCTCATCATCTCTAAAAGACTTAAGCATTGAAACAGTTAATTTATATCATAGGCTGAGTAAATAATCATCCTGCATAAAATACTTATTCAAGATAGATTTTGAAAACCTTTTTCTTTTCTTTTTTTCAAGACTTTGAAAATTTTTAGACGAACAGAAATATTCTAAGTCACCCCACACTTATTTGAAAACAAGGGAAACACAAAAATGAAAAACAGAAAAGAAAAAGGGTGTATCAAAAACATCTATATAAGTTCGATTATATCTCAAACATATGATAAATGCATTCTCAACACATACCTTAGAAAACAAACGAAAATAAAAACAAAAGAGAAAAGGAACGGAGGACGAAAAAGAACCAGAAATCGATGATGATTCTTGATATCCGAATATCTTCCTTCAATCCGATCAAAGTCACATCACAAAGATTCCTAAGAAAATCTCAAAGATAAAATAGTAATGTTTATTTAGTACCTTTTTGTCAAATGATAAATAATTAAAAAGAGAAAATATCAAAGGATAAAATTAGTACTAAATATTTTGGAGAAGTAGAGATCAAGAAATCATTAGAATAACTCAAAATTCTTTCAATATTTAATCCCCAAAAAGCTTTAAAAGCATCAAAAGTAGAAGAACATTACCATGTGTTCTCAATAGGGTTCCCATAATGAAAGAATGTCCTACTCAAGTTACCTGTATGATCAATTGATTGCAATTTTATCCATGAAAACTTTGATTATGATGACAAGTATCCCTCAACAATAGATATATCATGTAGATGAAATGCATTCACAATAATAATCTCATAACACTCAATATCTATGTAGAAACATATCTGTCTGGAACATCCAACATTTATTCAAACAATTTATAGCACATAAGTCCTCTCCTGGAACATCCAGATTCTATTCATGAAAACCTTAAACTGGAACATCCAGTTTGTCTAATAAAACAAAGTAGTTATGAATTACGCCAAAATAGCAAATAGGACTCTTTTGAAATATAAAGAATAATTCATCGGATATGCTTATTTGCAAAAAGAAAGAATGAATCCAAAAATAAAAACAACTATCCTACTAAATAAAATAACGAAAGTTTAAAGAAATAATGGGAAAGAAGAAAAGAAAGAAACTAATTAATTGGAGAAGGACTTGGAGGTGAATAATGTTCTTCCTCATCATCCGTGGCATTGGCATTGTTGTATTGAGGTGTTACTATAGGCTTCACATTTGGTTGTAAGGATTTGTAGTGGCTTTTCATGCTCTTTGCTTCTAACCTCTTTAGGCGAATATCTTGTTGATATGCTATTTCCTCTTGACGAGCGACTGCACTTATCATAAATTCATCGAACTTGTTCTTAGGAACATAAGGTGTATTCCCATTCGAATTTCATTGCTCTTCTTCTTCCTTGAGACTTGGGTGTGTGATTACTTGAGTTATCCCAATATCCTGTAGAATACTAGAATCAACTGGTATTGTGCAATCACTCCACCTTGTCAAGTTCTCATTCGCAAATATCACTCTTGTTGATCTTGCAAGTCTCGTAATAAAAGGTCCAAAACCTAAAGGTTGTGTTTTAGATTCCTTAACATGTTTGTTAATAATCCGAGTGAAAACGTTACCTAAATCAACGGGTTTCTCGTGGTACATGTGGGAGAAGATTGCTATTTCCGAAGGACTAAGAATTGCCTTACTTTCCTTCTTGCTAGTAGTTGTGTATGGAAACATAGTGTGGAGATAGCAAATGCTTAGATGAATATTTGAAACGCTTGTTGTATCTACATTATACTCTTTCCGAGTAGCTCTAATATGATCCCAATACATTGATGTATTGTTCGAGAACTCTCTTGCTGCACTATGATAAATGTATGATTTGACTTCTTCTTGAGTCTAAATTCCTAAATACATACCAAACTCTTTAGTACTTATATGATGATCCATATAACCAAGGCGAAAACTAATTATCTCATTTTCATAGTTGTATGTCGAATAAAATTCGAAAACCAACTCGGCATAGATAGACTCATCTATTGTAAAAACGTGAGCATAAGGATGAATGAGCATCATTCTCCTTATATCATTCTCTATTCCTAACGAGAAAGCAGTTCCCCAATCAATCCTACGACCTTGTGCTACTTGTCGATCAAAAAGTGTCTCATACCTCTCTTCATACTCTTTCTCAAGCTCCGAGAACGTAAGACAAGGATGTCTATATCGAGTATGAGTAAAACTTTTTGTGACATATTTATTGTCCTTATCCATATCGGGTAATTCTAGTTTCCTCTTTGCCCTAGCCTTGCGAAGTAGCTGCTCTGGGTTATCAAACATATCTCCTAACTTGCTTGTAGAAGAAGTCCGAGTCATCTTCCTATTAAAAGCAAAGAATAAGAGTTAGTAATAAAATTTCCAAGGCTTTAGAATTTTAGGGTTTTTAAAAATATTTAGATTTTTATAGATTTTAAGATATTTTTGATTTTTATGAGGTTTTTAAATTTTATGAATGCTCTCTAGATGATATCTAGAATAACTCCTAGTATGATTCTAGAATATATTTTCTAAAATTCAGATATTCCTATCTTTAATTAAATTTAGATAATTTCTAAAATTAAAAATTTTAGGAAATCCTATACTTAGGAGGATCGAGTTTACTTCCCTTAACCAAATTATGTCATAAATAATAATTACTACCGTTATCAAATCATAAAACTTCTAAAATTTTGATTAGGAATTCTAAAAATTTTATGAATTTTGCATCCCCGACTACGACGCCAAAAATCCGATGTGAATTTTGTTTACTATATTTTTAGCATAGATTATGATTAAGATTAATTCAAGGAAAACAAATAAGTTGTCACTTAAATAACCAAAATCTAAGGCAGAGTACCTATCGTATGCAGGTAGTAACATGGAAGCATCAACGATTTTACATTTATAATATCGTATAGACCCAAAGACGTTGATAACAATTATAAGAAATTATTAAATATGACAAGAATTTATTAACAAAAGTTAACTCTAAGATAATAATCAATGCATGAGTTTGTTGCTAGAACATAAATAGAATTGAAACATATATGGTTTAGGATTCTTATTTGGTTCGATGATTCAATTAGGATGACCTATATTCGAAGACATAGATTTAAGCGAGATCTAAGGCAATTATGATTAATATTAACTTTACTACCGTACCTAAGTTATCTAAGATAATTACCTCAATATGGGGGTTGCAAGTAATTCTAAATATTTTTACATTAATTATTTAGGCGTCATTTTAATAAAGTAATCCTAAGATTTGCATTGGTCATTAACTCAAGATTATTAGGTTGTCTAACCTCAATATGGGAGTTACAAGTTATTACACCTAATCCGGCAATTCGTTAAATCTCTTATGGGGGAGTCTCAATAAAAAACTGTCAAAATAGCAAATTATTCTAAATAAATACTCAACTAGATATAACCCTAAGTCTCATAGCAATATTTGAATAATAAACCAAGTCGAAAGCATAAAGCAATAATAATCACAATGATAATCATAAACAGTATCCTTCCCGGGAAATTAAAATAAATAACTCTAACTATATCATTAATAATAAAAGAATCCCACGAGACAGATTTGAAGTTAATAAAAGATGAAAATAATATAACCGAGAAGAGGGAAAGAAAAGTTGTCGTTTGGTTGTCACTACTTCAACTGCAGGACTTGACCTCCTATTCTTCCCGAATCTTACAAGCCCTCCTCCTTGTCTTGCTCATGAGATCTTCTAGTAACCTACCTCTCAACTAAGCTATAGAGCTCTCCCTTATGGTGGAGGTTCAAACCTTAAAGCTAAGAAGAAAAATATAAAAGCTAGAAAATATTTAACTACGAGGGAAATTTATGAGAATCTATTGAAGTAGAAACTCGAAATTCCTCGAATTCTCTTCAACTCTGAGCTCTCTGGAGAGTTGGTGGTGTCTGGAAAAGCTTAACCGCCGCCTCTATTTATAGGAGTAGAAGTAGAGTTTGAGCAGAACCGAAAGACCGAATTTTTAGGATCTCGGGACCCTAGTAAGACTGTATTCCATTCATACATCCGTATTGATACTACGGTCATACTCCATTCAGTATGGTCGTACTGAAATTTCCAAAAATTACAGTTTAGGCCCCGATTTCTTCATTTCTTCAATTTTAGTCCTAAAACTTCCAAAAAGCGAAAACAGAACAAATTTGCGTAATTTCAAGTCAATTAATTCCAATTAAACTCTAAATTAAACATAATTACTCTTTAAAAACATGATATAAATTCAACATATCATGTAACATTCTATCTTTTCCAATTAGCTCGTCATCTAGATTGCAGTTTTTCAATGCCCCATAATCCTTATGTTCTATTTCAACAGGAAAATGACATGCTTTTCCATAGATCAAACTGTAAGGAGAAAACCCCGTAGATGTTCTAAATGCAGTCCTAAATGCCCATAATGCATCATCTATGTAAACCGATAACGGTAAATTTGATAATGTTTTGGAAGGATATTTGTGCATAATTGTTGAGGTTTATTAGAGTAAATTGAGATAAATTTGTTAATTGTGTACTTAATTGTGATATTTCGATTTCAGGGAAGTTCTTGGGGTTAATTGACCAAAAGAGTGAAGTTCAGGGGACTAAAAATGCAAATTATGGAAAGCTGACGCGCCCTGAAAAAAGAAGACGTCCTTCATGAAGGATCCACACGCCCTGCAACACTACTAAACACGTGCTCGGTAGATGAACACGCCCAGTATGAAGGATGAACACGTCTAGAAGAACACTAGCTCAGTGATAACTATACCACTGAGCCCGTGTTGACTCACTGTTCCGAATTTTTAGAGAATTCTATCTAAAAAGACTAATTTACCCCCAGTTTCATTTATCTATAAATATTGTGATTTTCGTAGTGTTTAGGATGGCTAGTTTTGGAAGGTGTTATGCTATCAAATTGATTTTGTAATTGTTGGTTAGGCTTTGAGATTAGATCTATACTTTGCAAATTTCATTTCTCTTGAGATCTTTCTCACTTGTTGTAGTTGTAAGAGTATCTTGTAGTTCTTTGTGTGAAGTTGCCTCTAATCGTAAGGAGTTTCCTTGAAGTCTTGCAAGAGAGGATTCAACTATATCAATTTGAAGTTTGAAGAAGAACAAGAGGAATTACAAGGAGGGAGTTGAAGAGGTTTCTCTACTTCTATTACTTTTTGTAAATCTCTATCTTGTATTTAGCTACCAACCTTAGGAACTCCTCTTTCTACATTTCTCTTAGGTAGAAATGGTTGGTTTTATCTTACAATTTACTTTGGGCAATTTATGGTTTTCATGGATTGAATATTGTGGTTTTATTGATTTGAATTGCAATTTCTATCTTAGCTTTAGTTTTTGAATTATATTTTGAGTTGAGCTTTGATTTGAAGTTGTAGTTTAGGATTAACACTAATTGTTAGGCCGGAACTAGGACATATGGTTAGTGCCAAGTTGATTTGATTAGATTTCCTTTCGATGGGCCGGAACTAGGTTGATTGATGAGAGATTTAATCTTGTCAACATTCAAGTGTTCTTAAATCAATCAATTTCTTGCAACGAATTGTATTGAAGAAGTTTATCCTTAGACTTGAATATTGGTGAGATTATGATAGTTAATTCATGATTAATCTTGCCCTTAGTAGTTTGTATCCTTCATTTCACCTATGATTTTCCTTTGAGTTTCTACCTTCCATTACTTTCTTAATTCTCTACTTTACATTGTTTACTATACCTTGCTTTCTAGGAAATTAGAATTCAATCCTATCACTCTTGATATTGGTTGAATTATTTGAGATTGATTCATAATTCCAAAATATTATCATAGTTGACCTAATTATATTTTCCACACTATTTCATAAACTATACGATAGGTTCCGTGCCTAGGTGAGTTATTATCTAAGTGACAAACCTATTTTATTCTTGAGATTTCTTATTATTTGTAGTACTATTTTATTCGATTATTCATACTACTTTTGTATATAAAAATAGCTCATCCGATTTTTAGGCCGTCGTTCGGGATATTTATTATTTGGATTCATGATGTTTTCCTCTTAATCTCTTATGATTATTGGGAAAATTTGCATTGTAACAGTGTGAATTATATAATAGTTCAACTATATTATGATTTGTTATATGAAATCAATCTTAAGTATCTTTTATTTTTCTTGTCTATTTCTTGAAGTATCTTTGATCTTCTTGATAGATCTTGGATAATTGATAGATTTATTTTATTTCATTTGATTAGTTGTTTCTTAATTATTTTTAGTTGAGTAGTTTAACTTTGATTTTATGATTTTTCTTGCTCTTATTTTAGTAGCTTTCTTATGTTACTTGAATTTTGTTTCTCTTTCTTTCATTTGATTCGTGTTCTTAGAATTTTTCTTACTTAGATTATAGATTTTTGGATTTAGATCTTAGGTTAGATGATTTAGTATCATGATTTTTAGGTTTAGTCGGTGTTTTGGTTAGTTTTGATCCCTTAGGTAAACCTTTACTTAGAAATTTTGGTTAGATATAGCTTAGATATTTTGGAATTTAGGTGAACTCTAGTTTCTTAGGATAGTTAGTTTAGTATTTTCATACCTTAGATTAGGTTAGCTTTCGGTTCTTTCGGTTCTTATTCTTAAGATAAACTTAGATCTTTAGTTTAATATCTTAGTTTGATCCTTAGTTTAGAATTTAGATCTAATTGTTTTCCTACTTTCTAACTTAACATAGTTTGTTCTAATCCTTCTAACTTGTTATAATTAGATTCTAGGAATGGTTAGTTTAAGGTTCTTTCTAATTTTTCCTAATTGCTTTGACATGACCTAATTGTTTACTTACTTACTTGACTTTGATTTAGATAGCTTTTAATGATTTTTAGTTAGATTATTACTTGCTTTAGGTTCGTTTGCTTGCCTTTTGTTTCTAGTTAATTTTCTTGCTTAAGTAGGTGGATAATATCTTGATTCTATTCTTTTCGTAGTCTATATTCTTTGAATCTTATTTTCTTAGTTAATATCTCATTCTCTTGTATCTCTATTTTCATGTCCATTCTATTCTTAGTTAGTTTTTACTTTAGTTTCTATTCTAGTATAGAAGTTAGTTTTCTAGTAATGTCTTCAATTATTGGAGATTGTTATTTAGATACTTACTTTTGTTAGATATTTATGTTAGATGTTTTCATACTTTCTACCTTTTATGTTAGCCTTATTATGTGTTTGAATTGAATTTAGGTATGGTTTGCGTCTAGCTCTCTTACTTTGAATTTATTGATAGGATTTAGTTTTAGTTTCCATGATTGGTTTTCAATAAATGGTCACTATTATTATTATTGGACTTGCATCTTTAGGATTTTTATTTAGTATTCTTGAATTCTTTGGGTAATAATATAGTATAGCTTTTTGTTGAGTAGAAAGCATTCTTAGAAATTAATTCTAAGAAATGCTAGTTTAGTGACCAACATTTCATTCCAGTAGCTTTATTCCATTTCATTCTTCAAATGTTAATAATTTTTCCAGTAGGTGTTTTGAATATGGTGGATTTGCATGTTTTGCTTTTCTTTGCATGTTATTTAATAGACTTGCATGAGTTTCCATTCTTTGTTTTGTTTTTGCATGAGTTGTTGATAACTCTACTTTTTGTAGAGTTATTATGATTTCTTAGACTTGATTTCATGTAAGAATGAGTGAAGAAACTTTTATTTTGAGGAATTTTGTGTCTATTCTTATTTATTGTTGTGCCTTTGTTTTATTTAGGGAAAAAGCTGAAATTTAATGAAGATTAGTGAAGTGAGAGGCTGAATTGAAGAAACTACAAATTTCATGGACTAAATTTTCTTGCTTTTGGGCTTCATTTATTTACAAGACCAAGCAATATCAAAATGGGTTAAAACAAAAGAATTGAAGAGAATGGAAAAAAAGCCCAGTTAAGTCCAGGAAATTGAAGAAAGAAGAAGTCAAGGACTTATCTGGCGGCTAAATTAATTTTGATAAAGGAATGAACGAAAATTGAGGAAAAGGTGGAGAAGATTCAGGGAGTGAGCGCTACTCCTCGGGAGGGAGTTTCAAAGATAAAGAGGAGAGATTTTTGATAAATTGAGGACGTTGAGAGCAGAGAGTAACGAGTAGAGAGCAATCCTTTTACGGAAGAAATTCTGTAATTAAATTTAATTCCGAGGTGGGCAGTACGAGACAAAATCACGAAGAGACATTCCGTGATTTTTGATTAAATCTGAACGACGAGAAGACATTCTCAAGTTCAAGATCGAAGCGGACCAATTGAATTCAAGGAGGGAAGAGTTTAATTTAAGAAATTATATTTAAACGCTTTTGTTTTTTCTTAGGAAAATTCTGTAATCAAATTGCCTTATCTTGCTGAATTTTCCAGAATGACTATGGAATATATTTTGTTGGGTTTTGAATCTGGAATTATGAGCTAAATTTCCACCCACTAGGCTAGTTGGAACTTGTTATGTAAACTCTTAAATTGTGGGTATTGAAGCTATAGATTGTTTGGTAATTCTCTTAAGTGTTTATCAAGTTAATATCTACTGTTGATTAAATATCCTTGGTTGATAAATGAGTTAAAGCTTGGATCCGAAAGGATTAAAGTTTAACGGACATAACACTTGATTGGTGCGTGGTTGAATTTTGTGAATTCGACTTTGTAATTGTATAGACATATATAATTACCTTGCATAATCCATTGAGAATTTTGGATGTCTACTGTGAAGTCTTAATTATAAACTGCATAGACGTATGAGTTTATCGTTGTGGACTGGAATTATGTGATGTTGAAAAACGTGCATATGTTTTGAGAAGTTCCGGATTAATTGTCGTAGCATCGATATAGCATCGATACAACGGTGGCCATCTTTAATACATAACCGGTGATAACTTGATTTTATATCGTATTTTTATATATTAATTGTGTTCAATTCGAATTAATTATGGACTTTTTTTTTTTTTTTTGATGAATTGAAAGTATATTAAAATGATTAATATACAAATTGAGACCACACATGGTCAGAACGAGGTTCCCCCAAATATCCGTAGACAAAAGATTAGGGGGAACTTGTCCGCAAAAATCAGACCTACATGCCCATTTTGCTAAAAAATGGGCACTAGAGTTACACAACCTCGGGGCAAAACTCATCTCGCCAAAAAAGATGCTGATTGAGCATGCTGACCCCTTTAGCAATATTAATCCTAGCTCTCCAATCAACAAAAGAGTTTAGGCCATTAAGAGCCATAACAACATTAAACGCATCCCCTTCAAAAATAACATTAACTAAATTGAGCTCGGAAGCTCGCACAAGCGCTTGGATGGCCGCTTCAGCCTCTACAGAAAAAGGGTTATCCGAGCTAAAGCGGCCCACCCAAGCACCCAAAATAACACCCCCAGAATTTCTTAATACACAGGCTGTAGTTGTAGTCCCTTCCTTAAAAGCAGCATCAAAGTTGAATTTGAGATCCCCCTGCAAAGGAGGAGTCCATTCTGTCATAATCCGCCCCGAAACTCTATTGCGACTCTTGGTTTTTCTGTCCACTGCAGCCCTCCAATATTTCAGGAAATGTTTATTCACTTGAGCAGAAACAACATTCCGGACGGGAAGAGGGTTCCCTTTCCAAACTTCATTGCGAACCCTCCAAGTATTCTCCATAGAGAAAGCAAGAAAATGCCTCATCTTTTCTTTTTCATCCTCTGGCAGAGGGAAAGGATTATCCTTTCCAAGAATCAGCCCAAACCACTTATCCACTGTCAGTTGATGGAAACCTTGGATCCTAATTTGCCAAGGTGAGTTGAGCCACAGGATTCGGCTAACATGGCACTCCAGAAAAAGGTGGTGTGCTTTGTCTCAGGGTGCTCTCCACACAAGTAGCACATAGATGGGTTTGACGGGAGGAATCTTCCAATACGATCAAGCGTAGGAATTGCTTTCTTCAGAATCCTCCAAAGCAGAAGGCTATGTCTTCCGTGCAAGCCTGAGTGCCATACCGGTGACCATATCTTGTCTTCCCCAGTCGGTTGATCATGATGGTTGTGATGCATGATGGTTCTATAAGCGGACCTTATTGAAAAATCCCCCGACGTGGAGGGTGTCCATACAGCACGATCTTGCTCCTATTCAAAGATAGGAGTATTACAAATAATTGTACTGATGTGTGGAGGGAACACCGATCGAACCTTAGCCTCATCCCAGTGCTTGCCATCTTGAGTCATTAGGGTGTCTAGCGGGGTGGGGGGGGGGGCCCGCCCCCCCCCCGTCGTTTGAGTTATAAAATATTAATATAAATAATAAAAATAATCGAATAAATAATACTAAATATAATAAGAATCTTAAGATTAAAATAAGTTTGTCACTTAATAAAATAACTCAATTTAGGCAGAGCACCTATCGAAATAGTTTAGTAAATAAGGTGATATTCAGATTTTAAATTTATAAAAATCGTTTTTCCCTAAGACTTCTATTAAAATCTAATGTGGAAAATATAATCAAACTAATTATGAATATGATTTGTGATTAAGGATCATTCAACAAGTAAATCAACCAATATCAAGAATGATAAGATTGAGTTCTAAATCCTAGAAAGCAAGGTAAATGAACAATGAAAGGAATAAAGCAAGTAAAAAGGTTGGGAGGAATTCTTTGTAAAATATAGGTGAGATAAGAGGATACAAAATACCAAGTATAGGATAATCTTGGATCTAGTATCATAGCTCCACCAAATTCAAGTCTAAAGTAGAATCTCTTCCATACGGATCGTGGCAAGAAATTCCTAGATTAAGAACACTTGAATGTTAACACAACTATATCTCCTATCAATCATCCAAGGTCCGGTCCATCGATAGTAAACAAATCACATTAACTTGGCACTAATCGTATATCCAAGGTCCGGCCTAACAATTAGTGTTAATCCGAAACCACAATCTCAAATCAAAGCTTGTACTAAAGATAAAATTCAGATCTAAAGTCATCAATGAAATTGCAATTTGAATCAATAAAACCACAATCATTCAATCCAAGAACATCACAATATCTCAAGTAATTTGTAAAATAAGACCAACCAAATCTACCTATAAGAAATGTAGAGATGAGAATTCCTAAGGTTGGTTAACTAATTACAAAGAATAACAAGGGATAATAGAAGAAAAGGGGAAAGTAAAACATAGACATTAAACCTTCTTCCTCTTCAACTCCTTCTCTTGATTCTTCTTTGCTTCTTCAATTTAGATCTTCAATTTGTGTAGCCCAAATACCCTAGAATATATTCAGCAAATTTCCTTACGGATCGAGGCAAACCTACCAAATTAATCCCAAGATACTCAATACTACAACAAGTAGAGAGTGATCTCTAAGAAAATTGGAAAATCAAAGTATAGATCTCTCTCTAAGTTCTACCAAACCTCTAAAATTACTTAGCAATTAAGCCTAATTCAAACTCTATCCAACCTTAATTAATGATAAAAATCCCAATATTTATAGATAACCAAAACAGGGGTAAAATAGTAATTTTACACAAAAATCACTAAAATCTCGGAACAGGGCGCCAAACACGGGCTCAGTGTAATACGTAACGCGGGCTCGGTGCGGTTTTCATCACGCGCGCGTGTTGACTCGGCCGTGTTCTTTCTTTCTTCTGGGCGTGTTCATTCACCGAGCACGTGTTCGGGGTGCTGGAAGGGCGTGTTGAGTCTTCTTGCTGGCCGTGTTCTTGACGGAGCGCGTGTTCCTGGGCTGGTTGTGTACATCTTTCCGGAAATTGCATATTTAGTCCCCGAACTTCGCTCTTTTAATCGATTTACTCCACAAACTTCCTAAAAACAGAATTTTTGCAATTAAACCCAAAATCAATCAATTTATCTCAATTTACTCTAATAATCCTCAACAATTATGCACAAATACCCTTCCAAAACATTACCAAATTTGGCGTTATCATAATACCCCACAACTTAACCTTTGCTTGTCCTCAAGCAAATCAAAGAAGGAATTTGAATCAAACAAATCATTTAATAGATGTGCATAAATGTTTTCTCAAAGAATTCAAACTAACTAGTTTACTTTTCAAAGATCTCATAAACAAAGTGTTTAAAGAATGATTCACTTCTATGCCTCATCAAGTGTTTTCATGTTTAAATCAAGAAATATAAAATTGAACAAATCATTTTCAACTTAAATACGAAAAACGATCATAAAATCATCCCGAGTGCAGTGTGTGCTCTATCTCAATTAGTGATCCAAATAGCAAATTTCCTTTCAAAGCAAATTATTCAAATAGTGGTTCGGTCGATCAAAAACTTCAACAACGAGACATAATCACAATCAAATCTCAAGAAACAAGCCACTTTATTCAAAAGTAAATTTTTATTCAATTAATTCTCTTTTATTCAAGGTTTTTATTGTTTGCTTAACAATATCAACTTTAACTACCCTTGTAACGAGTTCCACTCCGATGACTCCCAGATCCCGAGGACCTTAGGGCACCGGGCATTCAATTCCCATAAGAAGTGGTGCTCAAGTAGCAAAGGATACATGCAAAACAACCTTTTATTCAACAATTTATTCAACGAAAATTAAAAGTGTGGCAAGTATCTCAAAGAATTTTTCAAGTGAAAATTCAAGTTATTTCCATTCCCAAAAGACTTAATACTACTCAAATAAATGTCCAAAAGTAGTCCACTAATCAGAACAACCAACCAAAAATAGCTATGTCAAAATAATTTCAGGATTTTCCTATAATCATGCTCGTACCAAGTATCAACAAAATGAACTAAATCAAATCTCGAGACTTTCAACAATCAACAACCGATATCTATCATCGGCTAAGCAAATCAAATTCCAAAACAAAGTTCACAAAATAATCTTTTCAAGTAAACTATTCATTTTGAAAAATTTGAAAAATTAAAATGCAATTTTTTTGAAAATATTTGCAAATTGAGATAAAACGAGAACACACACCTACCCCACAACTTGAGAATTGCACTGTCCTCGGTGTAAAAGCTAATACCCCACAACTTATTTGAAAAATAAATAAGTGCGAAAAAACTATAAATACAAAACGGGAATAAGTATGAAAAAACTAGAAAAATAAAAAAAAGAAAATTTAATTTTTAAAAGGGTAAACTATGAACACAAAAGATAATCATAAAAATCCTAAATAAATCAAATAATAGACCCAGTAAAAATAAATAAAATCATCTAAAAAATAAATAAATAAAAAAAAAAAAATAAAATCAAAAAAATACAAATAATATAACAAACAAGATAATAAACCCTATCCGGAACATCCGGGAACTAAGAAAGCGATATAGACAATAATTGAACGCCAAAACCAAGTATGACTCGATAAAAGCGGTAAAAGGAAAGGGAAGAAAGACAAATCTTGTTTCCGAGCAAGCATGCTTGGAACTTATTTTGTTCCTTTCTTAGGAGCTTCTTCCTTCTTCAAAGACTTTTATAAGGCTCGCTTTGTCCTCCCTAACAACCTCATCTTTCGATTTATTCGATGGAATTTTGTTCGGTGCTGTTAGGGGGTAGTCCATTTTCGCTTGTTCCGAAAATTGCCCGAACAATTGTACCACTTGCATTTCCAGGTCTTGTAGCGAAGCCTATTTATTTATGTTTTACCTTCAACAAACAATCAAGAAAGATAGAATAGAACAAAACAAAGAAAGAAAGAAATTACAAGATTCAAAATGTCCTACTACAAAAGATCTAGGAAAGAAATTAAAATAACAAGAAAAACAAGATAAATGAATCACATTACCTACAAAACAAGAAAGAGAGATTAGTAAGGATAAAAGAAAATAAAATATTAGATTATTAAATAATGTTAATCTAATAAAAAATAAGGAAAAGAAAATGAATTAAATTAATTGAATGAAAGAAAGAAGAAAAAGAATGAAAGAATAAAATAATGATAAATAAGTATGGAATGAAATGAATAAAATAGAAAGAAATAAAAATGGAGAAGGAAATGAAAATATTTAATGAGCATGCAAGATTAAATAGAAAAGGAAAAGAAATGGATAAGAAATGAATTGTAGAGCAAACTGGACGAAAATTTTAAAGAAAAGAAATTGAAACAAAAATAATGCATGCTGTCGGGTAGAATAAAAACAGAGGAGATTGCATTAGACAATATGCATGCAGTCGGCTACTGCCGAGAACAGAGGAAAGAGCAGGGGAATTGAGAATTCAGCTTCTATAATTTGTACAAAAACAGAGCAAAAAAAAAAAAACAGAATTGCTCATAGTGAGGCTACTGGAGTTTTTACAAAAACAGAGGAATGCACTAATAACGCTACTGGAAAATTTTGAAAAACAGAGGAAATAGCAGCCCACTAGAATTTATATACCAAAAACAGAACACATGTACACTGGAATTATAATGCACAAAAGAATATGGCATGCAAAAGGCTATGTACTAAACGAGATTGAAAATAAAATGCATTTTAAACACTAAAACTACTGCCATGGAACTATTAGAAAACTAAATGCAAACTAAACTACCAAAGAAGACAAACTAATGCATCTACAAACAATTCATGCAAAACCATGCAAAAAGAAATTACAAAACAGCCATGAACTAACCTACTGGAAAATGTAGTACAAACAGAAAATATCATGCATTTGCTACTAAATAAAGTGAAAAACAAAACATACAAAAAACTATTGTAATGCAAGGACAAGCTAAGCTAAACTAAACTAATTATGCAAAATGTTATTAACTATGCAAAATGATTAAATGCAATCTTTATGAACTAATATACATAATTATGACATGGAAAGTAAAGTAGATACATGCAAGCTAAAGTGAAAGATGAATCACTAAAATACATATATACTCACCATGCAAAAACATGCAAATGTATATTACAATAAAACCATGCAAAGACATGCAAAACGCTATATAATAAAATCATTCTAGCTACTACCAAACAATCTACCTAATGAACTAAAACAAAATGAAGTGAAATGATTACAAATACATACTTCTACTATTAACGTGAAAAGTAAAGTAAATGCAATTCATAAATCCTACTGTACGCAAGAATCTATAGGCTACTACCCTGAAAATTTAAGCAAACTACCTACAGCTCATGCAAATTAAAATTTCAAAGCATAAATAAACAATTCATACAATATATATATACAGTATACTGCCTAATTCAATTCCATGCATATGATAAATATACGAGCTAACTACAACTCATGCAAAAACAGAACAAAACACACAAGAAACTACTGAATTAAAAACAAGGCAGCAGTGGTGTAAAAATTCTGCCACTGTACTGACCAAAATTTCAGCAAAAACTGAACAAAATCAAGCATACCACAAATTTCTGGATTAACAAATTCAGCAGCAGTGCAAACCAAATGTTACTGGACTGCCCACAAATAATTTTACTGAAAATGCAGTGTACAAAAACATACAAAACATCTAGCTACTGGAAAATGAAAAACAAAAGAAATGAGATTACATACAAATAATGTATCTAATGCTCTAATTACAATACCATGCAAAAAAAATTTATAAAGAAACTATATACTAATCTACTGGAATTCAACATAATATGAGACAAAACATCATATGCATATTCATACGAGTATATTAAATCGATTGCAAATAAAAACAAAACATGCAAACTAACTAAATCATAAGCAAGAACAATTAATACAATATACTTGAAATCTGAAAATGAAATGTAACAAAGCTAATGAAGTGAATTAAATGACTAAACTAAAAATGTTGGTCACTAAACTAGCATTTCTTAGAATTAGTTTCTAAGAATGCTTACTTTTCAACAAAAAGCTATACATGTTTATTATCTAAAGAATTAAAAGAATACTAGATAAATTCCTAAAGATGCAAATCTAAAAATAACAATGGTGACCTTTTATTGAAAAATCTACTACATGCAAAATCTACTCAAAAATTTCAAAAGAAGAAATTAAAAGCAAAGCTATACCAAAACTTATATCAAATGCAAAGTAAGGCTAACATATAAAAGATAGAAAAATAAGAAAACATCTAACATTAATTCCTAACAAAAGTAAGTATCTAGATAATATTCTTCATGAATTGAAGATATTATTAGAATACTAACTAAACTAGAAAGCACTTAAAGAAAATAAAGGAAAGAAAATAGAATGATAAGAACATGCAAAACTAACTAAGAAATGTGAGACAACTAAAGAAGATGTAAAACAAGTAATTGACAAGTAAATGAGACTAAGATTAAGAAGAGAAGTAAACTAAACTACTCTAACATAATACCTAAAAATCAAGATAAATTCTATAACAACTATCAAAAATCATGAGACGAAAACATGGAAATATATCTAAGAACATGAAATAGAGATCAATCAAAGAGAGAGTCAAGTTAGAAAACTAGTTAAATCTAATACTAACCATACCTAAGAATCTAGTTAGAGAAAGTTAGAAGGATTAAAACAAACTATATCAAGTTAGAGACTAGGAAAAACAATTAGATCTAAAAATTCTAAACTAAAGATCAAACTAAGAAGTTAAACCTAAGATCTAAATTATTCTAAAGGATAAGGATCTAAAGAATCAAAAGCTAACCTAATCTAAAGCACTAAACTAACTAAGCTATCTAATCTAAATCAACTAAAGTTAACCTAAATCTAAAATATCTAAGCTATATCTAACCAAAATCTCTAAGTAAAAGTTCACCTAAGGGATCTAAACTAACCAAAATACTAACTAAACCTAAAAATCAAAATACTAGATCATCTAACCTAAGATCTAAATCCAAAAATCTATAATCTAAGCAAAAGAAATTCTAAGAAAACAAATCAAAATGAAAACAAGAGAAACAAAATACAAGTAACAAAAGAAAACTACTAAGGTAAGAAAAAAAAAAGAATCAAATGATCAAAATTAAACTACTCAACTAAAAATAAGAAACAAATGAAAATGAAAACAACTAAACTAAATGAAATAAAATCGATCAAGCAAATATCCAAGATCTATCAAAGAGAAAAAAGATATTCTAAGAATTAAACATGAAAAGTAAAAGTTACTTGAGAATGATATCATAAAACAAATCATATCAAAATTAATTCGTTATAAATTTCACACCGTTGATGAAAATTTTTCCCAAAAATTACAAACGAACTTAGAGGAAAAACATCACGAAAATTAATAGGATTCCCCAAACGGCGCCAAAAAAATCGATGTGTTATTTGAGTTATAAAATATTAATATAAATAATATAAATAATCGAATAAATAATACTAAATATAATAAGAATCTTAAGATTAAAATAAGTTTGTCACTTAATAAAATAACTCAATTTAGGCAGAGCACCTATCGAAATAGTTTAGTAAATAAGGTGATATTCAGATTTTAAATTTATAAAAATCGTTTTTCCCTAAGACTTCTATTAAAATCTAATGTGGAAAATATAATCAAACTAATTATGAATATGATTTGTGATTAAGGATCATTCAACAAGTAAATCAACCAATATCAAGAATGATAAGATTGAGTTCTAAATCCTAGAAAGCAAGGTAAATGAACAATGAAAGGAATAAAGCAAGTAAAAAGGTTGGGAGGAATTCTTTGTAAAATATAGGTGAGATAAGAGGATACAAAATACCAAGTATAGGATAATCTTGGATCTAGTATCATAGCTCCACCAAATTCAAGTCTAAAGTAGAATCTCTTCCATACGGATCGTGGCAAGAAATTCCTAGATTAAGAACACTTGAATGTTAACACAACTATATCTCCTATCAATCATCCAAGGTCCGGTCCATCGATAGTAAACAAATCACATTAACTTGGCACTAATCGTATATCCAAGGTCCGCCTAACAATTAGTGTTAATCCGAAACCACAATCTCAAATCAAAGCTTGTACTAAAGATAAAATTCAGATCTAAAGTCATCAATGAAATTGCAATTTGAATCAATAAAACCACAATCATTCAATCCAAGAACATCACAATATCTCAAGTAATTTGTAAAATAAGACCAACCAAATCTACCTATAAGAAATGTAGAGATGAGAATTCCTAAGGTTGGTTAACTAATTACAAAGAATAACAAGGGATAATAGAAGAAAAGGGGAAAGTAAAACATAGACATTAAACCTTCTTCCTCTTCAACTCCTTCTCTTGATTCTTCTTTGCTTCTTCAATTTAGATCTTCAATTTGTGTAGCCCAAATACCCTAGAATATATTCAGCAAATTTCCTTACGGATCGAGGCAAACTCACCAAATTAATCCCAAGATACTCAATACTACAACAAGTAGAGAGTGATCTCTAAGAAAATTGGAAAATCAAAGTATAGATCTCTCTCTAAGTTCTACCAAACCTCTAAAATTACTTAGCAATTAAGCCTAATTCAAACTCTATCCAACCTTAATTAATGATAAAAATCCCAATATTTATAGATAACCAAAACAGGGGGTAAAATAGTAATTTTACACAAAAATCACTAAAATCTCCATGGCAAGGGCGCCAAACACGGGCTCACGGTGTATACGTAACACGGGCTCGATGCGGTTTTCATCACCGAGCGCGTGTTGACTCCGGCCGTGTTCTTCCTTCTTTCCGCGGGCGTGTTCATTCACCGAGCACGTGTTCCGTGGCCTTGAAGGGCGTGTTGAGTCTTCTTGCTGGCCGTGTTCTTGGACTGAGCGCGTGTTCCTGGGCTGGTTGTGTGCATCTTTCCAGAAATTGCATATTTAGTCCCCGAACTTCGCTCTTTTAATCGATTTACTCCACAAACTTCCTAAAAACAGAATATTTGCAATTAAACCCAAAATCAATCAATTTATCTCAATTTACTCTAATAATCCTCAACAATTATGCACAAATACCCTTCCAAAACATTACCAAATTTGGCGTTATCATAATCCCACGAAGTCAAGTATACATGGTGTTGTTTTGACTCTTCTACCCCCCACAAGAATCTTCTCATCATGGTATCCATTTTTTTTTACCACACTTTGGGGAGCCGGGAAGGTCTGCAAAGCAAAAGAGGGAACAACTTGGAGTACCGACCCGATTAGCGTCTTCGCCCGCCGCCATCAACAGTAGCTTTTGTCTCCAGCCAGAAAGTCGACATGCCATTTTTTCCATAATGTCCTTGAAGCCCTCTCGCCTTTGATCCGAACCTACGGAAGCTATGTCCCAAGTATTTACCACTATGATCACATTCCCTCATCCCCATGATCCTACCAATTTCAGCCTTGGTCTCTCTACTTACATTTCTGCTATAATGGATAGAGGATTTACACTGGTTGAGTTCCTGTCCAGTCTCATTGCAATATCTCCGAATGATATCATTGATCTCCACTGCTTCCCGTGAGTTGGCCTTGGCAATAAATTACCAAGTCATCTGCATACATCGGATGAGTAAGTTTGGGGGCTGCTCCTCTCGATTTTAATTCCTGAAATTCTGCCCGCTACTTCAGCATCTACTAACATTCCGGAAATTAAATCCGAGAAGATAGTGAACAATGATGGGGACATAGGATCTCCTTGGCGCAAGCCTCTTTCTGCACTAAAAAAACCATGTGGGGAACCGTTAAGTAGTATAGAGAACTTAGCCGAGGATACACATTCTCGGACCATAGAAATAAACTCGGCCGCAAACCCCGTCCGTCTACAGCACTATTTCCAAAATAGCCCATTCCACTCGGTCGTAAGCTTTAGCAAGATCGATCTTTATCGCCATATATCCCTTCTTTCCTACTTTCTTGTTCATAAAGAACATGATTTCGTGGTTGATGATGATGTTGTCATTGATGGATCGATTAGGAACAAAAGCCGCTTGACTTGGGTGGATGAAGCTTCCAAGTATGGTCCTCAATCTTCCGGACAAGATTTTGGTCACTATCTTGTAAAACACATTGCAGAGGGCTATAGGCCTGTATTGATCTACCTTTGAAGCGTGACTCGACTTTGGGATGAGGGCTAGGAAAGTATGGTTAAAAGCCGGTCTCATCTTTTTTTCCACAAAGAATTTTTGCACTTCCCCCACAACAGCCTCCCGGGCAATCTCCCAATAGGTCTTGTAGAAAGTACTGGTCATCCCATCCGGGCCGGGGCTTTTATAAGCACCCATAGAGAAGACCGCTTTCTAGACTTCCTCCGCTATAGGTACGGCAATCAGCATAGAATTCATCTCGTTAGAGATTTGATGATGAATAAGTCCCTGTAAATCAGTAGAAAAACTAGGGGAAACACTAGTGAAAATGTCAGTGAAATAGGACTGAAATTCATCACCAATAAGTTGACGCTCGGAAATCCAAATATTTTCCGAATTTAGAATGGTATTAATAGTATTGTACCTACGATGAATTACCGTTGTGATGTGGAAAAAGTGTGTGTTTGCATCCCCCTCTTCCAGCCATTTGGATTTGGCTTTGTCCCTCCACAAGAGTTCTTCTTTATGGAATAGGTCATCAAGGTCTCTATGTAATCCCTCCATTGCATCTGCCGAAATAGGGGAAGGGAAGGTTTGTTGGATTTCGGAAATGGAGTGTTTGAGATTTTTGATCTTTGTTTGGATATGGCCAAAAACTGTTTTGTTCCACAATTTGAGGGCTATTTTGGTTTCCTTGAGGCGGGAAACTAGGGAGGGACTACGTTTCCAAGCATCGGAGATGATGTTAACAGTGTCATTGTGTGTAATCCACATGGACTCAAAACGAAAAGGTTTAGGCAGGGAAATGATGTTAGGATTGGTATGAATTAGAAGCGGCTTATGGTCCGATTGGTGAGCCATTAGATGTGTAACTGTCGTATGTGGGTAGAGCAGTTTCCAATCGGGATTGGAAAACGCTCTATCAAGACGTTCCTGAATATTTGCTTGACCTTTCCTTTTGTTGCTCCAGGTGAAGGCGGAACCCGTGAAACCCAAATCTATAAAACTGTACTGATCAATGATGTGCCCGAATCCATCGGAACTAGAGGAAGCCACTGGCCTCCCACCTCTCTTATCCTCAGCATTCAAAACCACATTGAAATCCCCCGCCATGCACCAAGGGCCCGAAAAAGCCTCCCCCACTTCGGATATACACTCCAAAAAATGTGGCCTATTTGCTACCCTCGGGGGACCATAAACAAGAGTAAGTTGCCACAATGTTCCATCCTTTCCATCTTTAACAATGCAATTAATTAGACAATCGTTGGACAATATAACCGAGACATCAATAGAAGAATTCCAAGCTAACAAAAGACCACCGGCCCATACCCCGAGAGGGGACCAAAATCATAATTACGAAATTCCCTAACTTCAAAACACAAAGAACTTTGTCTAAACGACTACATTTGATTTCCGACAAGAAAAGTAAATTAGGCCTATGAGACTTTATAAGGTCCCTAAGATACCAGGTTGTCGACGGATGGCCAATCCCTCGACAATTCCAGACCAGTGCGATCATGACGGACTTGGGGGCATGTTTCGGCCCGCCTCCTCGGCCTCCATCGGTGTTGCATTCTCGGGTAACTCTTCAATTCGGGAGGAGGATCGATGTTCAGTAATCCTTTCATCCTAGCCCGGTGTTTTACATGTATAAAACGTTTTCGAACTATGTTAACTCTTTCCTCAGTAATAATGGTATCCACTGGTTGTTCTTGACCTTTTCTGTCATCTTTAAAAACTGCTTGAGGTTGAATGTGTAGCTTCGCAAAGACTTCTTGCACAAACTCGGACGAGAGATGTTTGCTACGTTTAACAAAATCAGGTTGTATCTCATATTTTCTTTTCTCGGTGATTTCTAGACAAGCTGCTATGTCCCGGGGAGCAGGTCGTCTAAAGGTGGAGTTTGGTGGGTATCACAAGTAATCACACGGTGGAGGTCAGCAAGAAGTAGATGAGGGGAGTGGGTTTCAAATTCTGTAGGGGACTGGGCTCGAGGTGTTGACAGGGTTAGAGTGGGTAGGTTAGGCGAAGTGGATGACTTATGGAGAGCAAGGGTTGGGGCACGGGAGTCGATGGGGGGTTTAGACTGTGAAGGGGTGGGTTAATATGTGCGGGGAACCCCTTATCGAGAAAAAAGGCTGAGTTGGTAGCGTGTGTCGCGAATGCCTTGGGGGCAGAGTCTTGCATGCAATGGGTGAGGACATACCTTGTGAAACAGGCTTTATCGTACCTTGTGCTTGGTTAATATTTTCCTTGCCTTCATACTGCTTTCTTGTTGATCTTGCCGACGAAGGGCTACCGCCGGGCGTAGCTCTCATCCAAGCCCCATATTTTCGGTCCTGAGTGAAGTTTCCCTCTTCTCGATTCATCAGAAGAGGACAGGCCATCGTTGTGTGATCGAGCATGCCACAGTTATAGCAAAAGTCCGACAATCGTTCATATTTGAACTGGAGCAACAGTTTGGTCTTGTCCTCTCTGTAGATATAACATCCTACGCGAAGCCCCTTCGTTGTGTCTAAGTTCACCCTAATGCGAACAAACTTCATTGCTCCAGAAAAAGAAGATTCATCAGCCCTAACAAACTCCCCCACATAGCCTCCAATTTTTGCGGCAATTTTCCCATATTCATACGGTTGGGGGGGAGATTGTGTATTTGAACCCAGAAAGAACATATTACAAAATCTATCTCGCTGAAAGGGATGTTCGGTGGCCATTGTTTCAGGTTAAGGGTGGCTCCCTTAATCGACCAAGGACCCGTAGCCAACGTTTTGTCACGACTTTCCGGTGTCTTGAAGGTGCATGAAATAATATTCTTGTCCAGTGCCTTGATGGATAAATTAGGTCCTAAATTCCAAGCTGCTTGTGAGGACGGTAGCAATGGCCCTAAAGTTGATAACCTTATTTGTGATGAGTTTCCCCACTAGAGTCAAATCATTGAAAGTGTTGTGGTGGGGTTCATTAATGGAGAGGTCCAGGATATTGTCGAGTGGATCTAGCGAAGGTTGATGGGTTTCCATGGTGGACACAGAGAAGATCAGCGAAGGAAACAAGACTAAAGAAGGTGGGAAAAAAGAGAAAAAAAAAAGAAGACAAAAGGTGAAGGGGAGAGGCAGAAGAAGAAAGGGAAGGAGTAGGAGAAAAGGGAAGAAAACAGGAGAGAAAGCAATGGTTGGATACCGGAGAGACCTAGGTGACCCGGAGGAGAAGCAACTCTATAGAGAGAAGGGAGAGCAAACTTTACTCTAGAGAGAGAAAGTATGGGGATTCCCCTGTTGAGTTAATTATGGAGTTAATTGAACTTAATTGAATGAGAATTACGCAAATTCTTTTTGGTTTTCAATTTCAGTTTTCGGGACCAAAATTAAAGAAGGGAAGAAATCAGGGACTAAATTGCAATTTATGAGTAATGCGTGCAACATCGTGCCACACACGCGCAACACTATGCCATACAAGTGCCGTGCAACGGGGCCAAAGACCGTGCCGCAATGGCCTAGTAAATGTCCCACATTGGAAAATTTCGGTTTTCCAGCCCATCTCACCCCTATAAATAGAGGCATCATGTGCAAGCTTTGACACACCGGAATCACTCGGAACAGGAGCATATCCGAGTTCCTAGCCCATAGGAATTTCGTGATAAGCTCTAGTCGAGATTCGTTTTCATTTTTCTTTCTTCTCGAGTGTAGGGTTGAGCCTCCACCATAAGGGATACCCTATAGTTTAGTTGAGGGGAGTGCTAGTTGAAGATCTGCAGAGCGGGATAAGGATCCGGAGTACGAGTCTCGGCGAGGCCTTGGAGGATTAAGCCGTCCGTGCAAGCAGAGAGAGCAACACGACAACTTTCTCTTTCCTTTTCTTTTCGTTCTTGTATTACTTTTCCTTTATATGTTATGATTCCGTGTCCTAGGATTCTCTTTATTTAGATTGATTAATTAATGATTTATACATTTCCGGAAAGGATACGTTTTAATATACATTATGAATTGCTTATTGTTTTACGCTTTCGATTTAATTCTCGTATTGAGTTTATGCTATGAAACTTAGGTTGATGCATGATACTACAATAGTTAATTAAATTGACGGTTTGTTAAGGAGACCCGACTATAGGAGAATTAATGAATTGCCGGATTAGGTGTAATAACTTGCATCGACCATAATGAGGTTAGGCAGCCTAATAATCTCGAGTTAGTAATCAATGCAAATCTTAAGATTAACTTATTAAATTCACGACTTAATAATTAATCTACAAAGGTTTAGGATTACTTGCAACGACCCGTATTGAGGTAATCACATTAGATAACTCGGGTACGGTAGTAAGACGATTCGAATTCATAATTGCCTTATATCCATTTGCAAATTGAACTTTCGAACATTGTTCAACTTAATTAATCATACATACTTCATTAGAGATCTTAGCTAATTATTTTCCATTCTTGTTTTAATTATTCTTTGAACAAACATACATGAATTGAATGGACACCTAGGACTAATTCCCCGAACCTTAAAGTTTGTCATAATTGGTAGAAACTAACCAGCCGTCACCAACGTTCCCATGGATACGATATTTATAAATTTAAAATCGTGGTACTCCCGTGTTACTATCTCGTCACGATAGGTACTCTGCCTTAGTTGTGTTTAATTATGTGACACTTGTTTTGTGAGATTATTTGCCTTATTTGATATTCATTTTTACTCACTCAAAACACACACCAGATTTTTGGCGTCGTTGCCGGGGATGCAAAAAATTCATAATATTTTTAAAATTCCTGATCAAAATTTTAGAAACTTTATGATTTGGTAACGGTAGTATCTATCCTTTATGACTTGATTAGTGGAATTAGACCTCACTTTCCTAAGTATACGGTTTCCTAAATTGTTAATTTTAGAAATTATCTAGAATTAAATAATTAAGGTCATCTAGTTTTAGAAAATTCATTCTAAAACCATACTAGGAAAAACTCTAGAGATTATCTAGAGTCGATATAAAAAATTTAAAAAAAATATATATATATTAAAAAAAAAAAATAGATTGATTTTTCGAACTCTTTTTCTTTGCTTATTTCTTATCTTATTGAAACATCATGTGATGTGTAATTTGAGTTATATATAAATAATAAAAATAAACGAATAAATAGTACTAAAAATAATAAGAATCTCTATGATTAAAATAGGTTTGTCACTTAATAAAATAACTCAATTAGGTAGAGCACCTATCAAAATAGTTTAGTAAATAAGGTGGTATTCAGATTTTAAATTTATAAAAATCATTTTTCCCTAAGACTTCTATTAAATTCTAGTGTGGAAAATATAATCAAACTAATTATGAATATGATTTGTGAATAAGGATCATTCAACAAGTAAATCAACCAATATCAAGAATGATAAGATTGAATTCTAAATCCTAGAAAGCAAGGTAAAGAACAATGTAAGAAATAAAGCAAGTAAAAAGGTTGGGAGGAATTCTTAGTAAAATATAGGTGAGATAAGAGGATACAAAATACCAAATATAGGATAATCTTGGATCTAGTATCATAGCTCCACCAAAATCAAGTCTAAAGTAGAATCTCTTCCATACGGTTCGTGGCAAGAAATTCCTAGATTAAGAACACTTGAATGTTGACAAGATCAAATCTCCCATCAATCATCCTGGTTCCGGTCCATCAATAGGAAATTAATCACATCAACTTGGCACTAATCGTATATCCTGGTTCCGGCCTAACAATTAGTGTTAATCCGAAACCACAATCTCAAATCAAAGCTTGTACTAATGATAAAATTCAGATCTAAAGTCATCAATGAAATTGAAATTCGAATCAATAAAACCACAATCATTCAATCCAAGAACATCACAATATCTCAAGTAATTTGTAAAATAAAACCAACCAAATCTACCTATAAGAAATGTAGAAATGAGAATTCCTAAGGTTGGTTAACTAATTAAAAAGAATAACAAGGAATAATAGAAGAAAAGGGGAAAGTGAAACATAAACATTAAACCTTCTTCCTCTTCAACTCCTTCTCTTGATTCTTCTTTGCTTCTTCAACTTGGATCTTCAATTTGTGTAGCCCAAATACCCTAGAATATATTCAGTAAATTTCCTTACGGATCGAGGCAAACCTACCAAATTAATCCCAAGATACTCAATACTACAACAAGTAGAGAGTAATCTCTAAGAAAATTGGAAAATCAAAGTATAGATCTCTCTCTAAGTTCTACCAAACCTTTACAATTATTTAGCAATTCAGCTTAATCAAACCTCTATCCAACCTTTAATAATGGTAAAAATCCCAATATTTATAGATAATCAAAACAGGGGTAAAATTGTAATTTTACAAAACAGAATATGGAAATTTGGCTCAACACGGGCGTGTTCTGCCCGTGTTGGCTATGCGCGACACGGATGTCGCGCCCGTGTTTAGACCGTGCTGCCTCCCGTGTTGGTGATACACGACACGGGTGTGTTGGAAGCCGTGTTGGAAGTCGTGTTCATGGCTGAGCCCGTGTTGATGGCCGTGTTCATCCTTCCGGCTGGGCGTGTTGAGTCTTCCTGAAGGGAGTGTTCTTGGACTGAGCACGTGTTGCTAGACTGGATTTGTATTTCTTTCCGGAAATTGCATATTTAGTCCCTAAACTTTGCTCTTTTGATCAATTAGCTCCACAAACTCCCGGAAAACAGAATTATCACAATTAAGTACATATTTGGCAAATTCATCTCAATTTACTCTATTAAACCTCAACAATTATGCACAATTATCCTTCAAAAACATTATCAAATTTAGCGTTATCATCATTCCTAATCTATCTTTGGTATTATCAAAAAACTAAAAATTTTTGACTTCATCGTGCGAGGATCCAACTGAATTGATACCAAAAGGGCTTTGCCATACCACCTTTGCTATGGATGCCTAAGATGAAGGTAAGAACTTCCTTGTTTATAATTTCAATTTGAATGAGAAACGAAAGGAAGTTACAACTGAATGCACTCAAGAGGTACAAAAGAGCTTTTGTTTATAAATTGTTGATATTCCAGGTACCAATCCTAGCCTTTGCTCTTATACATGTTCTATTATTTTCCGGATAGTTGTTCTAGCTATATTATTTCTTAACATGATAAGAGAGTTTAAGGGAGTTTATAGATGATTTCCTATGATATATATACGTTCATGCATTGTTTGTGAAATCTAGAATCTATGTTTTAGATATGCATGAAAACAACGCATATGCTTAACTGGAAGAGTTATTCCTTTTGTGTTTGATAAGGCAATTTTGCATGAATTTTATTAAAGGAATTCGTTCACTACTGCACCCATTATGACATCCCCCCGATTGAAATTGGATATATGATATGTGATGTTAGTAATTATGCAGTAGGAGTTGTTTGAGGACAAGGATATGCTATGAATTTCTAAATGTTATACTATAACTGTTGTATATGCATTTGATATATTTGGCCTTGTCCAACACTACTATGTACACTGATCACCTTGCACTCACTTGTTGAATTATAAAGCATTTTGTGTACATTGGATAGAATCCTAAAATTGAATGAATTTGATGAATATGATAGATTCAATGAGCTTTAGATGGAAAAATAGGATTTGGCATGATAAACAGTTTAAAGGAATTTCAACTTGAGGATAAAATGTTATTATATTTTCATTTGAAAATATTTTCGGGATGTTTTAAAGCTATTGGACGAGACTCCTTCATTATCAAACAAGTCTCGCCAAGGGAGCTTGTGAAGTAATGAATGGGGGTGAAACATCATTCAAAGTGAACAGATAGAAGTTGAGATTTTACAGGGAATTGTTCGAGAAAATCAAACATAAAGCCCTTCTAAGGAGGAAAGGCAGTCCAGCTTAATGACAATATAGAAGCGCTTATAGGGAGGCAACCCTATGTTTTTGTTTTCGTTGTTTTGTTTCTTGTTCTTGTTTTTCTTTGTTTGTCTTTAGTTTGTGTGTTTTATTTTAAAGGTGTCTTATGTGGTTTTTGGCGTAATTTATGTTTACTCTGTTTATTTAGAAACTGGATGCTCCAGAATAAGATTTTCATGTTTATTTAGAGACTGGATGTCTAGTTTAGGACTACTATGCTTACTTGAGTAGATTCCGGAAGTGTCAGACAGGTATATATGTGTTAAATGATCATGGCATGATAGAAACTGGATGTTCCAACATAGGGATTACACTTGTTTAATTAAATAGATGTTGGATGTTCCGGATAAGACATTGTTTTGACAATTGATGTATTAAGTGGATAATGATTGTTCCAATACAAATTTTATTGCATATAAATTGTTTGGAACACATTAGATTCAAGAATGGTAGAATTCGATTGTGCATGTGCACTTGCACGACCGTGTTTATGGGGAACTGTGCAAAATTTGCTACTCATAGCTATTCATTACTCTATCCTCTATTTATCTCTAAATTTACTCAACTCTCTTTTTCTATCTTTGTATACATATAGTTGCTACCTTGTAGCTATGATACTGAATAAAGTTCATCCTCCACTGATCGCTATCTTGATTTATTCATTTCAAGTAGATCGAAATGTAGCTACTGAACGCTACAACTCATTTCCGAGAGGATTAGTGCATCATGGAAGAAGAATTGATTGGGAGACTCTTGTAATTCTTGAGTTGAATGCACAAATGAATTAATTGATGCATACTATACATCCGCATTTTTAATGCGGAAGAGCTACTTCCGAGGTACTAGTATGTAAATCTTCTATACGTTTTGAGCATCATAAAAGGTCTATTTCTTTTAGACTTGGTGAATATGATCATGATTTGAGTATGAAGAGTTTGGAATTGTCCTTAATATCTGTTTGGGAGTGATATCATCCTGTTTATCTTAGAAGGTCAAAAGCTTCAATTATTCATTTTGTGCTTCATTGTTTGCATGTTATGCTTGCATACTATTAATAGAAAGGAGAATATTGAAGTGATTCATGCCAGAGACAAAAATGAGTTATCACATAGTTTTAGAGCGTATTCCCGTGAACATAATTAGAATATTTTCTTTGAACTGCTAAGGAATATGCTACTAACACTTGTGAACGTGTTTTGAGACATAACTTCACTAGAGTTGCGAGATTTCTTGGTATAGATATTGCAACTGCAACTCTTAGTATGGAAAGCACATCTACTACACCTGTGACCATCACTACCCTCTGAAACTTATGGACAGACATACAAGTTGAGGGTATATGAATATCTGTTGAGGATGAGGTTCCACCATGCGAACCACCGCACCACCACACCGCCACATCATTTTGATTCCAACAGCCGCTGCAACCACTGGATACCTAGTTTTTCTTCTTTCCCTTTTTCTTGTTTTGTTTTTTTTTTTTTTTTTTTTTGCTTTGTTTTCTTGTTGGTGTTTTCTACTTTAGGATATTACTTAGTCTTGGGCATCTATCGTATCTGTTTTATTTTATTGTGTTAATAGATGTTTCGATTAAGTGAGGGGTATTCGTTTTTCACCTACCTTCAACACCGAGGACAATGTTCATTTTAAGTGTGGGGTAGGGTGAGCTTTTTTGGGCCAAATTTTTCAAAATTTTCTCGAATTTCCTAGCAATTTCAAACTTTTGTGCTACTTAAGAAAAAAATTTTAAGCTTTTGAAGTATGATTTACTCTGCCTATGATAAAAACCACTTGTTTGATTTCTAGAGTCTTGAGGATTGAGTTTGATTTATTCGTAAAGATTTGATGCTAGTCTAGTTGTAGGAAATCCCTATTATCTTGAGCACATCTATTTTGGCGAAATTGTTTGACTGATGGATCACTTTTGGACTTTTAGTTAAATAGTGTTAGACAATCTGGATTATGTGATAGCTGTTATGGTAACTTGATAGGGGTTTGAGAAGCATGCCACTAGTTTATTTTTTTGTTATTTATTTTAATAAGTGTAGTTTGCAAGTGTTCTTTGCTACTTAGGAATCACTCCTGAAGGGAATTGAATGCCCGGTGCCCTAAGGTCTTTGAGGTCTGGGAGCCACCGGAGTGAGACCTGCTACAAGGGTAGTTAAAGTTAACATGGTTAAGTAAACTCTTATACCCACTGCATTGAAAAAAAGAAAAAATATATATATATGTTTGAAAAAAAAAGTATATATAAAAAAAAAGAAAAAAAAAGAGAGAGTAATAAGTGTGGCATTGTGACTTGATCCCTAGGTGGTTAATTATAATTAGTCATTGTGACGCTCTAAGTGATCAACATACTATCTTTCTACTAGTTTGAAGGGAAGTCTATTGTTTGGATGATGAGTCGATTAGAACACACACTACACTCGGGGAGATTCTATGATTAGATATGTGTTGAGTTAATATGAATATTTTGAATTATTTCTTCTCGATTCATGCATTATACATTTGATGAGACATTATGAGTATTTCACTCTTTGATAAGCTTGCTAATTTGGAAATGTATTTGAGAAGTTTGAATTGTTGAGATTCTGCGAACACTTTTCGAGCCTAGTTGATGAGCATGATTAGTTGAGTTATATGTGTTTTCTTGAACAATATTTAGTAGTTTGCTTGAGGACAAGCAAAAGACTAAGTGTGGGGTATTTGATAACTTGATTTTATATCGTATTTTTATATATTAATTGTGTTCAATTCGAGTTAATTATGGAGTTAATTGGACTTAATTGAATGAGAATTACGCAAATTCTTTCTGTTTTCGATTTCAGAAGTTTCAGGGACCAAAATTGAAGAAATGAAGAAATTAGGGACTAAATTGCAATTTAGGAGTAACGCGTGCAACATCGTGCCACACACGCGCAGCATTATGCCATACAAGTGCCGTGCCGCAACGGGCCAAGCACCGTGCCGCAACGGGCCAGCACCGTGCCGCAATGGCCTAGTAAATGTCCCACATTGGAAAATTTCTGTTTTCCAGCCCATCTCACCCCTATAAATAGAGGCCTCATGTGCAAGCTTTGACACACCAGAATCACTCGGAACAGGAGCATTTCCGAGTTCCTAGCCCATAGGAATTTCGTGATAAGCTCTAGTCGAGATTCAGTTTTCATTTTTCTTTCTTCTCGAGTGTAGGGTTGAGCCTCCACCATAAGGGATACCCTATAGTTTAGTTGAGGGGAGTGGTAGTTGAAGATCTTTAGAGCGGGATAAGGATCCGGAGTACGAGTCTCGGCGAGGTCCGGAGGATTAAGCCAGTCCGTGGAAGCAGTGAGAGCAACACGACAACTTTCTCTTTCCTTTTCTTTTCGTTCTTGTATTACTTTTCCTTTATATGTTATGATTATCTGTCCTAGGATTCTCTTTATTTAGATTGATTAATTAATGATTTATACATTTCCGGAAAGGATACGTTTTAATATACATTATGAATTGCTTATTGTTTTACGCTTTCGATTTAATTCTTGTATTGAGTTTATGCTATGAAACTTAGGTTGATGCATGATACTACAATAGTTAATTAAATTAACGGTTTGTTAAGGAGACCCGACCATAGGAGAATTAATAAATTACCGGATTAGGTGTAATAACTTGCATCGACCATAATGAGGTTAGGTAGCCTAATAATCTCGAGTTAGTAATCAATGCAAATCTTAAGATTAACTTATTAAATTCACGACTTAATAATTAATCTACAAAGGTTTAGGATTACTTGCAACGACCCGTATTGAGGTAATCACATTAGATAACTCGGGTACGGTAGTAAGACGATTCGAATTCATAATTGCCTTATATCCATTTGCAAATTGAACTTTCGAACATTGTTCAACTTAATTAATCATACATACTTCATTAGAGATCTTAGCTAATTATTTTCCATTCTTGTTTTAATTATTCTTTGAACAAACATACATGAATTGAATGGACACCTAGGACTAATTCCCCGAACCTTAAAGTTTGTCATAATTGGTAGAAAGTAACCAGTCGTCACCAACGTTCTCGTGGATACGATATTTATAAATTTAAAATCTTGGTACTCCCGTGTTACTATCTGCATGCGATAGGTACTCTGCCTTAGTTGTGTTTAATTATGTGACACTGTTTTGTGAAATTATTTGCCTTATTTGATATTCATTTTTACTCACCCAAAACACACACCAACCGGGGAAAACTAGTCTAGTGCTCAATTAATTTGATATATATTCCTAATCCGATTGTCCGCACCCTGTTCCGTTCTGTTTATTGTTTTTATTATTTTCTTAATTGTTTAATTGCATTTACGTTTTGAGTAGATTTAGTCAACAAACCATCTTTTGATCTATTTTTAATCCACACTCTACTACGTACATTTCACATTATTTTCTAAATAGTCCCTGTGGGATCGATATCCGGTACTTGAGTACTATATTACTTGTTGACAGTGTATGCTTGCACTCGTGTTACATATTTTGCACAACAAGTTTTTGGCACCGTTGCCGGGGACTGTTTTTAGTTTTTATTGTGAAATTAGTAAGTTTTGTGTGGCTCATTTTTACTGTTATTCACTGGGATCTTTGCTGGTTTTTACAGGATAAACTCAGCTTGTATGAGTAAAAAATTGAAGAAGAAGAAAGGTGAAGTATTATCGGAGGAAGAACCTGAAATAGAAAGGTTTTTTAGAAGAAGGTGAAAAGCACAAGCTGATTTAGAAGAATCCAACACAAGTGACCACGCGAAATTAAAAAAACCAGTAGTTATGGACCAAAAAAATGCAGGACAACAGTTGCAACCACAAGGAGTCGAGCAGAATCCTGTAGTTGTGGCAGATGACAGGAACCAAGCAATCAAACAACATGCTACTCCTGTTTTTGAAGAACTGACTTTTGGAATAAGCCCACCAGAAATTCAAGCTCCGCAGTTTGAGTTGAAGCCCTTGATGTTCCAAATGCTGCAGTCATGAGGACAATTGGCTGGCCTCGCATGGAAAATCCGCATCCGCACCTAAAATACATCGTGGAAATCAGTAATTATTTCAAGCTGCCTGGAGTTTCTTCAGATACACTACGATTAACATTGTTTCCTTTTTCTCTACTAGACAAGGCAAGGGAATGGCTTAACTCCCTACCTGTAGACTCAATAACTACGTGGCAGCAGTTGACAGAGAAGTTTCTAGCAAAATATTTTCCTCCCACGAAGAATGCAAGGTTGAGAAATGAGATTACTTCGTTTCAACAGATTGATGAGGAGTCATTGTATGAAGCTTGGGAAAGGTTCAAAGACTTGCTTAGGAAGTGTCCTAATCATGGCATTCCTTACTGGATTCAAATGGAAACCTTCTACAATGGATTGACTGCTCATACCCGTATGGTTGTGGATGCATAAGCTGGTGGTGCTTTGTTATCTAAATCCTATAATGAAGCTTTTGAAATTATTGAGAATGTAGCAAATAACAACTATCAATGACCAACTTCTAGGTTATCCACTGGGAGGAAAGCAGGTTTTGGAGTTGGATACCATTTCTTCATTGCAAGCTCAAGTTTCGTCCATGTCTAATATGCTAAATAAGATGAATATGAAAATGGAGAAACAAGAGAGACAACAATCAAACTCTTTGAATATAAGTTCAGTGGAAGGGATTTCTTGTGTTTACTGCAATGAAGGACATGCTTTTGATAATTGTCCACATAACCCAAGTTCAGTTTGTTGTTTGGGAAATCAGAGGTATGAATTCAAACACTTATAATCCTGGTTGGAGGCATCATCCTAATTTTTCATGGAGCATTCCAGGTACCTCAAGTGGACCAAGTATGCCTATGCGACCAGCCAACAATCCCCTTGGATTTTCCCAACTTGTACAAGCAGCAAAGACCTCTACAGATTAATTCTTCAAACTTATTTGAAAACATGATGAAGGAATTTATGGCTAGAGCTGATACAACAATGCAAGGGTTGTCTTTTTCAATAAGAAATCTGGAAAATCGGATGGGGCAGCTCGCAAATGAATCAAGGAGTCGACCGCAAGGCACCTTTCCTAGTAACACGGAAATCCCGAGAAGAGAAGGGAAGGAACATTGCAAAGCGGTTACATTACGAAGTGGGAAAGATTTTGAGGAAACTGCAGAAAAATCAGAAAAGGAAAGCGGAGCTTCCTTCTAATACGGAGCAAAAATTCTGCAAAACAAGAACCGAAATCGGAGGAAAAATAGCTACTGGAATTCCTGATGCTACAAAGATTACCCGCAAAGATCGCCACAACATCGATTCCGGTAAGTTAAGTTCTCTGAAAATGCCTTATCCTCAAAGGTTTGAGAAGAAAAATCGGGATGCTCAATTCAAAAAGTTCTTGGATGTATTAAAGCAATTGCATATCAACATTCCTTTAGTTGAAGCCTTAGAACAAATGCCCAACTATGTGAAATTCATGAAGGACATCTTGACTAAGAAAAGAAGATTGGGGGAGTATGAGACAGTAGCACTTACAAAGGAGTGCGGTTCTTTCTTGCAAAACAAATTACCTCCAAAAATAAAGGATCCAGGAAGTTTTAACATTCCATGTTCCATTGGTGATTCTTACTTTGGTATGGCTTTGTGTGATGTTGGAGCAAGTATTAACCTAATGCCTTTATCTATTTTCAGGAAACTTGGAATTGGTGAAGTTCGTCCGAAAACCGTTACTTTGCAACTTGCAGACAGATCTCTTGCCCATCCCGATGGAAAAATTGAAGATGTGTTAGTCAAGGTGGACAAGTTTATTTTTCCAGCAGATTTTATAGTGCTTGGATTATGAGGCCGACAGGGAAGTTCCTATCATTTTGGGGCGTCCGTTCTTGGCTACGGGAAGAACATTAATTGATGTGCAGAAGGGAGAACTTACTATGAGAGTAAATGATGATATCCAGATGAAATATCCAGATGAAGCTGAAGAATGTTTTGAGATCTCAATGGTGGAAGCTTCAGCAGCTGAGGAAATTAAGCAACAGAGTGTTCAGGAATCTTTGGAAGAGTTACTGCTGGAAACCGATTGTGACATAGGTGCTGAAATTGAAAATCCAACATTGATGGGAGCCGATTCAAGTAAAAAGGAACTCTGTGGTAGATTTGAATCACTAGACTTATCATCAAGGGAGTTCAAGGTTCCAAAACCATCCATTGAAGAGCCACCTAAGCTTGATTTTAAAACTCTTCCTTCTCATTTGAAATATGTCTGCTTGGGTTCAAATTCAACATTACCTGTGATTGTTTCTTCTAACTTAAGTGATGAACAGGAAAGTCAACTCATTGAAGTTTTGAAGAAATTCAAGAAGGCTATTAGATGGACAATTGCAAATATAAGGGGTATAAGTCCTTCTTTTTGCATGCATAAGATTTTATTGGAAGAAGATAGTAAAAACTCCATTGAGGAACGGAGAAGATTGCACCCTATTATGAAGGAAGTTGTGAAAGAACAAATAATAAAGTGGCTGGATTATGGGATTATATATCCAATTTCGGATAGTTCTTGGGTTAGTCCAGGGCAATGTGTTCCAAAGAAAGGTGAGATCACAGTGGTAAAGAATGAAAATAACGAGTTAGATCCCTACTCGAGCGATTCTTGGATGGAGAATCTGCATGGACTATAGAAAATTGAACAATGCCACTCGAAAAGATCATTTTCCACTCCCTTTTGTTGATCAAATGCTTGATAGACTCGCAGGAAGGGAGTGCTACTGTTTTCTCGATGGGTATTCATGGTACAATCAGATTGTTGTTACACCAGAGGATCAAGACAAGACCACTTTCACTTGTCCTTATGGAACCTTTGCTTTCCGTAGGATGCCCTTTGGTTTGTGCAATGCTCCTGCAATATTTCATTGTATGATGGCAATATTTTCCGATATGGTGGAAAAATTTTTAGAGGTGTTCATGGACGATTTTTCGGTTTTTGGTGATTCCTATGATGAATGTCTGCTGAATTTGGCTAAAGTGTTACAAAGATGTGAGGAGACTAATCTTGTTTTAAATTGGGAAAAGTGTCATTTTATGGTCAAGGAAGGCATTGTCTTAGGCCATAAAGTTTCAAAACATGGACTAGAAGTTGATAGAGCAAAAATTGAAGTTATTGAAAAACTTCCTCCTACTACAGTGAAGCATATTAGAAGCTTCTTTGCACATGCTGGATTCTATAGAAGGTTTATTAAAGATTTTTCCAAAATATCTAAACCTTTGTGCAATCTACTTGAGAAAGACATGCCTTTCAAATTTGATGAAGTGTGTTCAAAAGCATTTGAAGAGTTGAAGGAAAAGTTAGTTTCGGCTCCAATCATCATTGCGCCTGATTGGAGTCTACCATTTGAGCTCATGTGTGATGCAAGTGATTTTGCTTGTAGGAGCTGTTTTGGGACAAAGGAGAAACAAAATCTTTCATTCTATTTATTATGATATTCGTACTTTAACAGGAGCTCAATTAAATTACACAGTAACTGAAAGAGAGTTGTTATCTGTTGTATTTGCTTTTGACAAATTTCATTCTTATTTGATAGGTACAAAGGTGATTGTATATACAGATCATTCAGCCATCAAATATTTAATTGCAAAGAAGGATTCAAAACCAAGACTTATTAGATGGGTACTCCTTCTCCAAGAGTTTGACGTTGAAATTAAAGACCGAAAAGGAGCTGAAAATCAAGTCACGATCACCTTATCAAGAATGGAGCATCACCAGAATTCTACTTCTCTTGTCCCATTAAAGAGACATTCCCAGATGAGCAAGTATTAAAGGTATAGAATTCTAAACCACTTCCTTGGTTTGTTGATTTCGCTAATTTTTTGGCAAGTGGTGTTCTTCCTCCCGAGCAAACAGGGCAGCAAAGGAAGAAATTCTTTCACGACGTAAAAAGTTATCTTTGGGAGGAGTCGTATTTGTTCAAACAGTGTGCTAACCAAATGATAAGAAGGTGCATTGCAGAGAGAATGAAGTGGCTAAAATTTTGTTCCATTGTCACAATACTCCTTATGGTGGACACTTTGGTGGTGCTAGAACTGCAGCAAAGGTGCTACAATCCAGGTTTTTATGGCCTACTGTAATTAAAGACTCTCATGAGTATGTGGCAAAGTGTGATCGTTGTCAAAGGGTAGGTAATATTTCAAGGAGAAACTAGATGTCATTAACTAATATCCTTGAAGTAGAATTGTTTGATGTGTGGGGAATAGATTTCATGGGACCTTTTCCTCCTTCTTTTGGAAATTCGTACATTTTGGTGGTTGTAGACTATGTTTCTAAATGGGTTGAAGCTGCTGCGAATCCTACCAATGATTCCAAAGTAGTGCTGAAATTCTTGCATAGGCATATTTTTACTCGCTTTGGAACACCAAGAGCTCTCATAAGTGATGAAGGAACTCATTTCGTGAATAAATGGTTGGGAAGTTTGTTAGCCAAGTACAATGTCAAGCATAAGATAGCCCTACCTTATCATCCTCAAACTAATGGTCAAGCTGAATTATCTAATAGGGATATAAAGGGTATTCTTGAGAAAGTTGTTAATCCAAGTCGAAAGGATTGGTCAAAAAGGTTGGAAGATGCATTGTGGGCCTATCGAACTGCATTCAAAACACCATTAAGAATGTCTCCATACAGATTGGTGTTTGGAAAAGCATGTCATCTGGAACTTGAGCATAGAGCATATTGGGCAGTAAAAAATTTGAATATGGATTTGAACAGTGCATGGGATCTAAGGAAGTTTCAGTGGAATGAACTAGATGAATTGAAGTTGTTTTCTTATGAGAATGCTAGAATTTACAAAGAAAGGACCAAGAGATGGCATGATCAACATATCAAGCTAAAACAGTTTGAAGAAGGTCAAAAGGTGTTGCTTGTTTAATTCCGGACTCAGATTATTTCCTGGCAAGCTCAAGTCAAGATGGTCCGGACCATTCACCATTGCACAAGTTTTTCCTTATGGTGTTGTGCTTTTACAAGATAACAATGGCGCAGAGTTTAAAGTTAATGGCCAACGACTGAAAATTTATTTGGGAGGTACAATGGAGCGTGATAGAGCTTCTATCACGTTCATTGATACATAAAAAAAGGGAAGTTTCGCTGCTATACTTTAATGTTTGATTTTTAGAGCAGCATATTTTTTTTTTTTCATTTTTTGTTATTTTCTTTGTTTTCTTTTATTTTTCTTAGAGTTTGATTTCTTAGTTTCTCTTTAATAAATTGGGGTTTGATTTAAGAATCTCTTTGATGGTTTGATCTATGAGGTGAAGTGCTGATGAAAAGATGTGTTTGTTGCATGATGAGTTTTCGGTCTGAGTCAAGGGAATTTTAGGACAGATTGCAAATTTTATAGCATTCTGAATTGATGTTGTAGCAAAGCTACAACAATGCTATAACATCGGCGGACAAAATGTGAAGTCCAGGCAAGTAGTTTTCTAATTTTTCTTTTTTTTTGGACTTAGAATTCTTTTTGTTTGTTTTGACTCTTTTTCACTTCTTATTACCCCCTTGACCCAACACTTCACCCAATTCAATACTTGACCCATTCTACCTACTGCTCATTGACGAACGAACGAACCATAATTTTCACTTCTTTCGGTTTTCATTATATCCATTCCTTGCGCACACACTATCACTTGAATGTTTGTGTGAAGAAACCCGACGATTCTACGAAAAATTATCTCAATAGAAGGTACGGGTTTGGTTCAATTTGCAAAAATTCAGGTATGTTCCCTAATTTTTTCTCAATTTTTAGCAAGGGGTTTGAGAAATTTCAATAGCGAGATGGGTATGGTGCAAATATTTTAATTGGGGGCAGATTCCATTTTGAACTGAACTCGAGTTGAATAGAGCGAAATTTTGTTTTGGGTTCCATTGTTATCAATTGAAATTCAACATGCATGCAGATATTCATGTCAATTTGATTCAATTTCAACTATGGCTTTTCGGTTGTAGTGTAATTTCAGTTTGGGGGTGGTGTGCTTATAAGAGATATGCCTTGTTCAAGTTGATTTGATTTAGCACCAAATTACTCCCGAGATTTTGATTTATTTTCAAATGGAATCATATATGGCATTACAGTTTTCAAAGTTCATATTCAGTCTTTTTCACTTGATTCGCAGCTATGCCTCGCATTAAGAAGATAGCCGGAAAGTTCATTTATTGGAGAAATTTCATATGCCCGAGGTTGAAGAGCGATATGAGACGTTATTCCGGAGAAAACCTATTTTACCGGACAAAGGTTTTCTTTGGGTCCTGAACAACATATGAGTCCCAATGATATCCGAGTGACCATTGAGGCCTTACAATGGACTTATTTCTGCGCTGCAAGGTTCAAACTGGATGAGGATGTAGTCCGTGAATTCTACTCCAACTTATGGCCAGCAGATTCATCTACGGTTTAGGTTCGGGAAAACGAGTCTCTCTTTCTTCTTCATCAATTAACAAACTATTCGGCTTAGCGGATTATGATGATGATGAGTATTCTGCTATGTTCACAGAGGTGACAGATGAGTTGTGTGATGCAACATTACGGGATCTCACAATTGCGGAAACCACTTGGGACAGATCCAAGACAAAAGGCATTTTAACATGTAAATGACAACGATTGACAAATCACGCCAAAGTTTGGTTCTATTTCATTCGACATTCTATTTTGCCAACTGGACATGTCTATTCGGTCAATTTAGAGAGGATGTTTCTGCTCGCTGCCGTTATAGGAAGACGTTCTATCAACATCGGAAAAATTCTTGTTCGGCATTCATAATTGTGCAAGTAAAAAGGCTGGCGACATTTTCTTTCCTTCCTTGATTACACACCTGTCGGGGCCGGGTGTATATATTGCGGATTTAAGCCGGGATGAATATGAGACAAGGACAATCTCTGGGTCCCGATATGAGCCGTCTGTTGTATTCACACACTACTCCGATATCACCTCCTCCAGTGCATGATGATCCGCTAGTTTCCGAGCCAGCTGAGGCAGGAGGGTTCACCACAGTTGTTCCAGCTCCTTCTGAGCAGCCAGCTTCCGCGCCATCGGAGCCAAGTGTTAGAGAACAATATTATCGTTATGTTCGTGCTCGGGATGTGATCCTTAAGGAGGCTTTGCACAGGATTTTCCCCGATCTCGCCAGTCGATGGCCTGTTTTTCCGGATGAGCTTCTACCTACAACACAACGTACTCATATGCCTGCTCCATCGCCTGTCATTCCAAACCCAGTTGCTATCTCACAACCTTCGGATTCTTCACCCATGGCTTCCCCAAATCTTGCACCTACCCCATCGGATGCAGATACCAGCGCAGGGAGTTTTCATACATGCCTTTGAATCTTTATTTCGTTCTTCGTAGCATACTTCAACTGTTTTCCTTTTGTGTCTTGTGGTTGTTCAGTATTTTGTTCGGTTGGTTGTGCTTTGTTCTGCTCTGTTTGTTGTGTTCTGTTATGTTCGTCATGTTCTTTTTTTTTTCAATGGCAATGAGGACATTGCTCTCTCTTAAGTTTGGGGGGGTCTTGCCTTCTTTGTTTCGTTTTAGTGATGTTTTTGTACGTCCTTTGTTCTCCTTTTCTTGTTTTGGAAGAATCTAATGATTTGTTTTGTGAGAATTGGGGGAAGCTTCATGATACTACTTTTCAGTTGGTGTTGATATGATTATCCGTACGTGTTTATAAACCATAGTGAAGCTTAACTAAACCATAGTGAGAGTGTAACTTCATGATTTTGCACATTACTACATGTTGTATCTTTAGAAAAGGTTGAAATTGCATGAGACTTCAAGTTTTCAGAATTAGCTTGTTAATTCCCTTGAGGCGAAATCCTAGGCGGTTTAGCATTTTGGAAAGTATCTAGGCACTTTAGTTGACTCGTTTGAGCCTTTCAAGCCTACCCTTCGGATATTTCCATAGTTTAGCCACTTTGAGCCGTTATGCCTAATTTTTTTTTGTACCTACACATGTATGATAGCCTAATGACCACTCTTTTGCATATCATTCTTTTTCTTGGCACCAAACTTCAATTCTAGTATGTTGTGGACATGGCATGATGAAAGTTTGGGGGGTGACTTTTGGGTTATCTATTGGCTTGTTACACATATTTGCAAACTAAGCATATCTCCCATTTCTATTCATGTTCTCAAAAAAAAAAAAAAAAAAGATGATGAGGATGAGTACAAAAGAGCAAAAACAATTGATATCCTCACTAAAAAAAAAAAAAAAGGCAGCAGCAAGTTTGCTCTTGAATAAATTTTTACAATAAGGGAGCTTATGTTTGGTATTTATTATATTGGGAGCGTGTCGAGATCAATTTCTTGTTGGCTTGGAGGGTTTAATTTGAAAAAAAAAAAAAACAGCAACATTGTGCTTCAATTTTTATGTCCATGATAGGCTAGGTTGAGGTATTAGCTCACTTGTATCCATATTTATCCTACCTTTAACCAAGCCTACATTATAACCAAAAGGGAAGACCTATTGATCTAAGATGCTAAGCTAACTACATTAGTGGAGAGGGGTTAGCAAGTTAACTTATGATTACATGTATTGAATTCTAGGAGTGCATTTTTGACTTGACCTTTGAATTAAGTGTTGAAGGGAGATGACTAAGCACACACACACAAGGGAGAAACACTTGAAACTTGGTTTTGTTAAATCCTCAACACTTGGGGAAGTTGGTTTTTGAGCATGTCTAGATGATCTATAACATTCTTGATTTGAAAGCATGAACCTGATTCTTACCTCACTTTGATTGGATGATTCTTCACTGTTTTGAGTGTCTTGTTGACTTTCTGCTTTTTGCTTGGTTGTAGTAGTGTTTGTGTCTTTCCTTGATCTCTTTGAGACATCACTCGGGACGAGTAATGTATTAAGTTTGGGGGGTTGATAATCTACTTTTTGTAGAGTTATTATGATTTCTTAGACTTGATTTCATGTAAGAATGAGTGATGAAGCTTTTATTTTGAGGAATTTTGTGTCTATTATTATTTATTGTTGTGCCTTTGTTTTATTTAGGGAAAAAACTGAAATTTAATGAAGATAAGTGAAGTGAGAGGTTGAATTGAAGAAACTACAAATTTGATGGACTAAATTGATAAAAGCTTTTTGGGCTTCATTTATTTACAAGACCAAGCAATATCAAAATGGGTTAAAACAAAAGAATTGAAGAGAATGGAAAAGAAGCCCGGTTAAGTCCAATAAATTGAAGAAAGAAGAAGTCAATAACTTATCCGGTGGCTAAATTAATTTTGATAAAGGAATGAACAAAAATTGAGGAAAAGGTGGAGAAGATTCAGGGAGTGAGCGCTACTCCTCGGGAGGGAGTTTCAACGATAAAGAGGAGAGATTTTTGATAAATTGAGGACGTCGAGAGCAGAGAGTAACGAGCTGAGAGCAACGAGTAGAGAGTAATGAGCAGAGAGCAACAAGTAGAGAGTAACGAGCTGAGAGCAACGAGTAGAGAGTAACGAGCTGAGAGCAGAAAATTCTGTAAATTTAATTTAATTCTGAGGTGGGCAGTACGAGATAAAATCATTCTGTGATTTTTGATTAAATCTGAACGACGAGAAGACATTCTCCAGTTCAAGATCGAAGCAGACAAATTGAATTCAAGGAGGGAAGAGTTTAATTTAAGAAATTATATTTAAACTGCTTCTGTTTTTCTTAGAAAATTCTGTAATCAAATTGCCTTATCTTGCTGAATTTTACAGAATGACTATGGAATATATTTTGTTGGGTTTTGAATCTGGTATTATGAGCTAAATTTCCACCCACTAGGCTAGTTGGAACTTGTTATGTAAACTCTTAAATTGTGTTTATTGAAGCTATAGATTGTTTGGTAATTCTCTTAAGTGTTTATCAATTTAATATCTACCGTTGATTAAATATCCTTGGTTGATAAATGAGTTAAAGCTTGGATCCGAAAGGATTAAAGTTTAACGGACATAACACTTGATTGGTGCGTGGTTGAATTTTGTGAATTCGACTTTTGTAATTGTATAGACATATATAATTACCTTGCATAATCCGTTGACAATTTTGGATGTCTACTGTGGAAGTCTTAATTATAAACCGCATAGACGTATGAGTTTATCGTTGTGGACTTGGAATTATGTGATGTTGAAAAACGGCATTTGTTTTGAGAAGTTCTGGATTAATTGTCGTATCATCGATATAGCATCAAGACAACATTGGCCATCTTTAATACATAACAGGGGGAAAACTAGTCTAGTGCTCAATTAATTTGATATATATTCCTAATCCGATTGTCTATACTGCTCCGCTCGCTTATTATTTTTATTATTTTCTTAATTTTTTATTGCATTTACGTTTTGAGTAGATTTAGTCAACAAACCATCTTTTGATCTATTTTTAATCCACTCTACTACGTACATTTCACATTATTTTCTAAATAGTCCCCATGGGATCGATATCTGGTACTTGAGTACTATATTACTTGTTGACAAAGTATGCTTGCACTCGTGTTACATATTTTGCACAACAATTGTAGTTAGCTTGTATATTTTTCATATGCTTGGAATTGAATTAGGCAGTATAATGTACATATATATTGTATGAATTGTTTATATATGCTATGAAATTTTAATTTGCATATACTGTAGGTAGCTTGCTAAAATTTTCATGGTAGTAGCTTATAGATTCATGCGTACAGTAGGATTTATGAAATTTTACTTTGTTTTTCACGTTAGTAGTAGAAGTATGTATTTTTATTCATTTCATTTCATTTTGTTTTAGTTCAGTAGGTGATGTGTTATTTGAGTTATATATAATATTAATATAAATAATCGAATAAATAATACTAAAAATAATAAGAATCTTCAAGATTAAAATAGGTTTGTCACTAATAAAATAACTCAATTAGGCAGAGCACCTATCGAAATAGTTTAGTAAATAAGGTGATATTCGGATTTTAAATTTATAAAAAATCGTTTTTCCCTAAGACTTCTATTAAATTCTAGTGTGGAAAATATAATCAAACTAGTTATGAATATGATTTGTGAATAAGGATCATTCAACAAGTAGTCCAACCATTATCAAGAATGATAAGATTGAATTCTAAATCCTAGAAAGCAAAGTAAATGAACAATGAAAGGAATAAAGCAAGAAAAAAGGTTGGGAGGAATTTTTGTAAAATATAGGTGAGATAAGAGGATACAAAATACCAAGTATAGGATAATCTTGGATCTAGTATCATAGTTCCACCAAAATCAAGTC
>JAHSUH010003664.1:0-47632 GCA_025388415.1 Cynanchum wilfordii | reverse complement strand
AGCTGCTAAGGTATCAATGGGTATATTTTGCTATTTAGGTACTTTTTTTAAAAACAAATCAGATACACTGATTGTCACCTCTTTAGGTTAGGATTTATCACCTTGCTGAGTACAAGAAAACTCTTTTTTACTTGGTAAAATGCCCAGCTTCAGATCTTTTGTGCAGAAAAGGCACTTTTCAGGTATCATAGGCTTAAAGATAATTTTTTGTGGTGGTTTACTTTGTTTTATTTATTTTATTAATATATTAAATATAAACCCCCTATATACCAGTCTCTCTTATCCTTACTGCCATAAACACATCTGAGCATCAGTTCTACTGAGTAATGCTGCTGTGAAGAACAACTTCTGGCCAGAGGGCTGGAATATTTCTCAGAGAAATCAGGGGAAAATCTCTGTTATAGGTATTTATTTCCTGTTAATCTTTTTTTTTTTCATGGTTATTTCGACTGATTATTTGATAATTTACCGTGCAAATTTGCACGGCCAAATAGTTATATCTCTATAATTTTTTGTTTTATTTATTTATTGATAATTTTTTTTTTAATATATTAAATATAAGAGAGATTCTAGTGAACTTGCTTTTCTTTGTGTTTGATCTTCTGCTAGACAGATGGATAATACTCTTTTGACAAGTTAGATTTAAGATTTAAGGTATGATATATATGGTTTGAGGTTTGGAGTTTAAGGTTTTAGGTTTTTACCATTTAGGGTATAAGGTTTAAGTTTTTGAGTTTAAGGTATAAGGTATAGGGTTTAGGGTATAAAGGTATAGGATTTAGGGTGTTTGGGATATTAATTAGATATTGAATGGATAATAAATAATTAACTTAAAGTTTCATCTTTGTTGTCTTCTTAGTTAGTTCCTTTCTAATCATTCTTGTACAATCAAATAGTTAGGTTAATAAGCATTACTAGTTTATACTAATTTTTTGAAGTTTCAAATAGAAGGATTGAAACAATTTCTTGGAAAACTTATTAATTGGAACTCTCCCCCCCCTTTTTTTTCCTGTTCAGATTATTTAAGTTAAGCATCCTAAAGTTGTTTTATATATATATTTTTTGTCAGAAATTAATCTTAAATTGTTCCATCTTTGTGGACTCTAGTTTTTCTAAATAACACAATCCATGACATTTTTAATCAAGAAAATAAAATAAACTGCCCGCAATACTCATTTCCCTCATCAGAAAAGAATTCTTATCAATTTCTTGCAAAAACAAAGAAAGTCAAAGCTGAAGTGTGTGTCTCTATGACTTTTGGTAAGTACCGTATACCACTAATCATCATCATCTTTCATCCCTTTTGATTCATACATTTTCTTCATTCCCTGAAGATCCCCCAAGATTCTCCATTGTAGTGTATATATATTTTCCTTTCTTTATGTTTAGGATTTCATTAAAAAATTGATACATATATATATATATATATATATATATAATATACATGATTTAGATTTAGAAATTTTCAGAAGGATTGAATGAATTTCTTGAAAAAAATTTTAATGTTCACAAAGAAGAACAGTTACATGCTACTTATAAATCAGAATTTAAAAACATCAGAAGATAATAGGATCAAGAATGCCATGGTTACATAATAAGGTTGTAATTTAATTTCTTTTTTTGTTCTAATAATGTGTTGTTTGTGTCATATTGCAGAATTGGTAAAATTAAGGAAGGAACCTTTTCTGATTGAGGGTAAAAAAGTCGTCTTTCATGATGGCTTATGGTTAGTACTATATAGACCACCACCAATCATCATCTTTCTCATCCCTTTTGATTCATTTGTTTTTTTGATATGTTAAAAAGTGAATTTTCTTCTACCCTGAAAGATCCCAAAGATTATTTCTACGTTGCATATTTCATTTCCAAGTAGCATTTAGATATAGAAATTTTCAGAGGGATTGAAACAATTTCTTGGAATTTTATTTATTTATTTTTTTAATGATCACAAAGAAACTTGCATATGTCGGCAACAACATAAATATAATTAATAATGGGAGTCTGTTCTAATGTGCTGTTTGTGTTGTATTAAGGAAGGAGTCTGTTCTGATTGAGGGTAAGGTTCTTTTGATTCATTCATATGTTTTCTTGATAATGTTAAAATAATTCACTTCTTCCCTGAACCCCTCCATCACATATATATATATATATATATATATATATATATATATATATTATTTATTTAGAAATTGTTAATGTTCACAAAGAACAATTACCTGCTACTTTTTGTACATCAGAAGACAATAGGATTGATTATATTATTAGCAGATCACGAATGCCATGGTTAAAAATAATTGGACTTTTTTATTTATTTTTATTTTTTATGCTAATGTCTGCAATAAACATCAATATAAATAATAAGATTGTAATTAATTTCCTTTTCTGTTTTAATGTGCTGTTTGTGCCATATTGCAGTTTAATCTAGAGAGAATCAGAAGTGTATAACAGACTTGTTCTGATTTAGGGTAAGGTTTTTTTTTTTTTTTTTTCAAGTACTCTTTTGGTTTTTTTTTTCCCTAATAGATGTAGGTGTAGGCGTAGGTGTAGATGTAGATAGATGTAGGCATATATATGCATATGTATAGGTCATAGGAAATAGGTGTAATTGTAGACATAGGCATAGACATAGGAAATAGGTGTAGGTATGTAGGCATAGACATAGGCATAGGAAATAGGTGTAGGTGTAGTAGGCATATGCGTAGACATTAATATAGGTGTAGGTATAAGTATATGCATAGATAGTGTAGTTGTAAGTGTAGGCATAGACATAGATAATAGGTGTAATAGGTGTAGGTGTATGCAGAGGAAATATGTATAATATAGATATAGGTATAGGTATAATATAAGTATAAGCATAGGCAATAGACAATAGGTAATAGGTGTAATATTAGGCATAGGCTTATTCTCAACAGTTTCTTGCCAAAACAAAGAAAGGGATCGAAGAAGGAGATGAACATTTTTCTACACTGAAGCTTTTTCAGCAATTACCAGAAGTGTCTCCTTAACATCTGGTAAGTACCGTATACCAATCATTATCATCTTTCATCCCTTTTGGTTATTCATATGTGTTCTTGATATGTTAAAAATAATTCTCCATTGCATATTTCCTTTCTTTCTTTGTGTTAGGGCAAAATTTTCCATTTTCTCACAAAGAACAATTACCTGCTACTTGTACATCAGAAGACAATATGATGATTATTAGCAGATCAAGAATGCCATGGTTAGATAATTGGACTTTTTTTTTGGATGCTTATATCTGCAACATCATCAATATATACTAAGGTGGTTGTAATTAATTTCCTTTTCTGTTCTTATGTGCTGTCTATTCTGATCGAGGGTAAGGTTCTTTGGTATATATTTCCAAATCTACTAGTTGTTGAATTTCAATTAAAAGAAACACAAAAGAATCTCCCATTATTATATTACACATTAACGTGAACAATTTTTCTTTTTCTTTTTTCAAAGGCGCTAGTTGATCGTCAAAAACTAGGTGAAGGAAATTTTTGATGGAAAGGAAAAACAGAGCAGATCTGATTGATTAAGGTATTTTTCTCTCAACTAACACTCCTTTTTGAATTTTGAGTGAAGTGAATATAGTATAAGTGTAGGTGTAGGTGTAGGTGTAGATATAATTGTAAGCATAGACCCTATAGGTATAGGTATAGGCGTAGACATAGATGTAGGCATAGGCATAGGCATAGGCCATAAGCATAGGTATAGAGACATATAGGTATAGACAATAGGTGTAGGCATAGGCATAGACATAGGGTAGATGTAGATGTAGTAGGCAGACATAAGAATAGGTAATATAAGTGTAGGAGTAGGCATAAGCATAGAGCCTATACATAGGCATAAAATCAGACCGTTGTCATCCTATGAATTGAATTCTCATATACACATTTTCATCTCTCTCTAAGTTTTCTGTTCTCTATCTCTTTTACTTCTTTCTTCTCTTATCTTTTCTGGCGAAGCAAGGATGATGAATATTCTTCCCCTGTTTGGTAAATTTCTTGCAGGAAAATAATTGTGTTCAAGGTTTGCAGTAATGGAAATTGTTCTATTGATAAAGTTAAACATTCCCTAATTAAAGAGAAAATGCAATTGAACAATTTTGTAATCTAATGATAATTTAAGCATCCTAAATTGTTTTATATATTTTGTCATCAGATAATTCATCTTTGCTTGCAGACTCTGGTTTTTCTAGTCGGGTAGCCTCCTTGATCAGACTCTGTTCTTGATCAAGAAAGTAAAATAAACTACTGCCCAGAATAATACTCTTTCTCCTGGGATAGAGAAAGAATTCTCATGAGTTTCTTGCAAAAACAAAGAAAGGGATCGGAGAAGGAGATGAACAACATTTTCTACAGTTGCTTTATCATGTAAGAACACCACCAATCCCTTTTGATTCATTTATGTTTTCTTGATAATGTTAAAAAGAGATCTTTAAGATTCTCCATTGCATATTTCCTCTCTTTTCTGTTAGGATTTGATTAAAAAATGGATATATATATATATGTATTTAGATTTAGAAATTTTCAGAATCATTGAAACAATTTCTTGGATATTGATCCTTAACATAGGTAATAGATGTAGGTGCAGGCATAGGTGTAGATATTGATATAGGTATAGGTACAAACATAGATAGTATAGTTGTAAGTGTAGGCATAGGCCAGTATAGGTATAAGTATAAGTATTGGTATAGACATAGATAGGTGTATACCATCAGTTTCTTGCAAAAATAAAGAAAGTCAACAAGGAAGTGTGTGTATTTTCTATGCTGAAGTGTGTGTCTCTCTATGACATCAGGTAAGTACCGCTATACCACATCATCATCATCTTTCATCCCTTTTAATTCATTTGTTTTCTTGATATCTTAAGAAAGAATTTCTTCTAAGATTTTAGGACTTAGGATTTGATTAAAAAATGGATATTATATGCATTTAGATTTGAAAATTGTCTGGGAAAAGGATTAAAACAAATTCCTGGAAAAAATTGATGATGCTCTCTTTTTAGAAAATTGATAGTAGATCAAGAATGCCATGTCTGCAACAAAACATCAATCTTAATAAGGTTGAAATTAATTTCTTTTTTCAGTTTTATTAAGGGTTCTTTCTCAAGTGCTGTTATTATGGTATATAATACTAGTTGTTAAACTTCTTAAAAGAAACAGAAAAGAATCTCCCATTATTATATTTTATAAAAACAAACACATTTAAATTCTCAGAAATATTTTCATCTCTGTAAGTTTTCTGTTCTCTCTCTCTTTTACTTCTTTCTTCTCTATCTTTTCTTGCAAAGCAAGGATGATGAATATTCCTCCACTGTTGGTAAATTTGTTAAGGGAAAATTGCGTTCAAGGTTTGCAGTAATGGAATTGTTCTGCTGATAAAGGTAAATTGAATAATATAAGTTTAAGCATCCTAAATTGTTTTAAATATTTGGTCAGAAGTTAATCTGATAATTCATCTTTGCTTGCAGGGTTTTCTAGTCATGTTGCCTCCTTCCTGATCAGATTATGAACACACATTAAACAGCCATGGAAATCTTGATCAAGAAAGTAAAAAATAAACTTCCCAGAATACACTTTCTCCTGAGATAAAGAAAGAATTCTCATCAGTTTCTTGCAAAAGACAAACAAAAGGGATCAGAGAAGGAGATGAACATCATTTTCTACTGTTGTTGCATCATCAGATAAGAATTCATCTTTTGTCATCTGATCCTAAATTGTTGTTATATATATTTGCAATTTGATAATTCATCTTTGCTGGGCAGACTCTGGTTTTTCTAGTCCCTCCTTCCTGATCAGATTATGAACACACAATAAACAGCCATGAAAATCTTGATCAAGAAAGTAAAAATAAACTGCCCAGAATACTCTTTCTCCTGAGATAGAGGAAGAATTCTCATTAGTTTCTTGCAAAAACAAAGAAAGGGATCGGAGAAGGAGATGAACAACATTTTCTCCTATTGCATCATCAGATAAGAATTCATCTTTTGTCATCTGATCCTAAATTGTTGTTATATATATTTTTTCATTTGATAATTCTTCTTTGCTTGCAGACTCTGGTTTTTCTAGTCAGGTCGCCTCCTTCCTGATCAGATTATGAACACACAATAAACAGCCATGGAAATTTTGATCAAGAAAGTAAAAATAAACTGCCCAGAATACTCTTTCTCTTGAGATAGAGGAAGAATTCTCATTGGTTTCTTGCAAAAACAAAGAAAGGGATCGGAGAAGGAGATGAACAACATTTTCTCCTGTTGCATCATCAGGTAAGAACCATATACCACCAATCCCTTTTGATTCATATGTTTTCTTGATAATGTTTAAAAGAATAATTTTCTTGACCATTGCATATTTCCTTTGTTTTGTGTTAGGATTTGATTAAAAAAAATATATACGCATATAGATTTAGAAATTGTGAGGGAAAAAGATTGAAACAAGTTCTTGGAAACTTTTTTTAATGTTCAAAAAGAACAGTTGTCACCTGCTACATCAGAATGCCATGTTAGATAATTGAAACTTTTTTTTTTCTTGTTTAGATTGATTATTTAAGTTTAAGCATCCTAAATTGTTATTGTTATATATATATATTTTGTCTGAAATTAATCTTAAACTGTTCCATCTTTGTAGACTCTAGTTTTTTAGTCTGGTCTCTTCCTCCTGATCAGATTTTGAACACATTAAACACACAATCCATAGCATTTTAATCAATAAAATAAAATAAACTGCCCACAATGCTCATTTCCCTCCTCAGTTTCTTGCAAAAAGCAAAGAAAGGGATCGGAGAAGGAGATGAACATTTTCTACGCTGAAGCTCTTTGTCAGCAATTACCAGAAGTGTCTTTATGGGATTTCGTAAGATTCTCCATTGCATATTTATTTTCTTTTTTTTTTTTTTTGTTTTAGGATTTGATTTAAAAATGGATACATATAGATATGTATATATATGCATTTAGATTTTTAGAAAATCTTTGGAAGGATTGAAAGAACAGATACTCTCTTTTCTTTTTTTTTTTTTTTTTTTTTTTTTTTTTGATGCTAATGTCTGCAACAACATCAACTGGCTGAAGTCCTGATCTCATTTTCTTCATAAGATTAGGTATTTTAGTAGCTAGAATTTGATTTAACAATGAGTGATAAAAAAAATTGGCATAATTAGAATTAACTTGTGAGAATTGTTTAGAGTGAAATGAATTTGTTTCCGGATGAACTGCTTTGCTTTTTCCTCTCTATTCAAATTACAAATGAAAAATTAATTTAAAATTTGAACAATGGAATTTCTCTGAGTGCAGCTGTGGTTGCAATTAGGAAAATCTCTATGCTTTGAACTCTTAAGGATCATCTAAGTACATTATTAGGGAAAATGGTCAGAGTACCTGCAGTTTATATTGGTTCTATAGTTTACTTTTTTGTCTCTTGGTATATTGCTTCCAACAATTAGGTGAGATGATTACTGATTTTCAGTGTCTAGCTAGTCTTTTAGAACACTTGTTGGAGAAAAAGAAAAACAAGAAAATGAATCAAAATACACGGCACTTTATTAGGATCATTTTAAGTGTAGATTGTTGAATTACAACTAATGAAGACTTCCTTATATTCTATAATTTCATTGTATTTTTATAATAGGACAAGAAACACTTTCTTTTTCTTTTTTTATGAAATATTTCGCTATACTCACTTTTCTTGTAGGACCAAAGCAGCAACTTTAAATCTTTTGTTTCTCCAACTTGGTCAGGTTCTTTAAACTGTTTTAAAGAATTGCTTATTAGGTGATAAGGGAGAACTATGCCTGCTCCAAGTAGATGTTAAGAGCGAAAATAATCTTTTAACCACTATAGTAGGACATAAATACTTTCTCTTCATAGCATATGGACAAAGTCATTAAAAAAAATAATAATGTTAATTACAGTTAGTTGATGCATGTGAAATATTGGCAGTTGTTCCAAAGAGTTTAAACTATTCAATCCACTACATTGCATTACAATTCTGAATCTCATGCAATTTTTCTTCTCTTTTTGTTCTCTCATTCTATCTTACTTTCTTTTCACTTTCTCTCCGTCTCTAATTCTTCTCATAATATCTTCTTCTTGCTTATATAGGAGTTTAATTTGAATTCAAATTAATCTAAGGATCATCATCATTTGTTGAAGATAAGGTTTTTTTCTCTTTTTAAAATTTTTTTATGTTTTTTGAATTCATGTTTTATCCGTATGGTTTTCCCTCTTTCTTTCTTTTTGGTTTTATCTAAAATATTCTGCCTTTCTTTCTGGAATTCATTTTGCTTCTTCTTCCCATCCCTGCTGACGTAACAATAACACATTTGGAACAAACCATTGCAGTATTGATGCACGCTTGTATCTCCATCCACTTTAACAAATTTTTTTAACAAGTAATCAACATTTCCGATATACTCTGTTATGATGTAGGTATGTTTTTGTGCATTAATTATTCCTAACAACCCAAGATTCTTTACTTCTATATTTTCTGTACCAAAGAGCAGTTAGTACCTAATGTGATTTAATTGTTCTTAATTCTACTGTGGGTAGAAACTGTGATGCTCATCAAATATCACTAGACCATGATAAAGAATCCAGGATAAAGAACTTTGAAATGAATGAAGCTAAAAGTAAAAAAGTAGGAAAAAGTTTTGTTATTCTCCTTTAAATTAATGATGAAGGTTCAATCTAACTAGTTTTTCTTTTGTGATGGCACTTATGAGTTCCAGTGCTTCACTCACTGCCAATTTGGGTAAAACTTCTTTTTTTAATCTATCTTCAGTTAATTTTGTTCAATGTCCTTAAATTTGATTCTGGGTTAATTAATTAATAATGGCATATATGTATGTTGGTGTGGATACACTGCTGACACTATCTTTCTTCTCTTACACTGCCTTGGCTCTGGTTTATGGAAGCATCTTGTTGTACAGGAGTCAGAAATTGAGGGTAGAAATTGAGTTTCCATATAATGAATGGTTCACTGTTAATAAACAGCAGAACTTCATTCAGGTTTTATGAACTTCATTTAGCTTATAGAGCTCCATTGTATGTACTTCATTCAGGTTTTATGTCTTGCTCCCAATATTAGTTTTATCTACTGAACAAGAAACCTGCGGGATATATTTTGTTTGGCCCCATAATGCACTGCTTTTCTTTTCCCCATTCCCAACCTCTCTCTTATCTATCTCTACTTTTTTGCTTATCATCTTTGGAAGTTGTATTTTTGATTTCTCAGTTATACTTTGAAGATCTTCTACTTTTACTTTCCTGAATTTTAATTTGCTCTACATTGTGCTTGCTATACTGCTTAGTGTCTCCCTAGTTCATAACATTTTACATGTATATCGCTGCTGATGCATAAGTTACTACATGCAAATATTCATTTTTCTTTTTATCTAGTTGCTTGAACACAATGCCGCTAGACTAAATATTTTTGCCATGCATATAGTCATTCCTCAAGACTCATTTGAACACAATGCCGCTAGACAAATATTTTTGCTTCATGAAGAAGAGGATAAGCTGATAACCCCCGATCAAGTGATGAAGGTTCATGCAAGATGCCAAAGTTTGCACATGAAAAACCAAGATTCATGCAAACAGAAACAACTGATATAAGCCTTGTAAGTCCTCTGCAACATCTTAAACTTAAACTTGTTGTAGTTAAACTTGTCCAAGGTGTCCTTAATTGTAACTTTCTTTAAATTAATCAAAGTGATTTGAGTAATATTTTTAAAGAAAAAAACCCAAAAATTTTCTTGATATTTTGATTGAGCTTTCTAGATTATATGTGTTGGTGCATTAATCTCATCCCTGTAATTTGTCTTATTTCAAAAAAATTAATTACGTAAAAGTTTTCTAAAATATACGTAATCCACTTAGAAAGAAATCTTACTTTAAAAAAAAAAAAATTAGAGGCCTAATAATGTTTTGAATTTCCTTGAAAGAATTTAAAAAATATCCATCTTGTGACTAGTTATTTATTATATTATTTGAATTTCTTATAGGTTTTTTGATGATTGCAAATCTTAATGTTAAAAATTTTTTATTTTGGGGGTGGTAACATATCTTGTTACTATAACTTTTAGAAAATTGTTATTTTTATGTATCATCTTTTTCTTTCGTGGTGTTTATACTTTTGGAAGATTGAGGATTGTTCTTCTTGTGATTATCATTTCAGAAATTTCAGATTGCAGGGTTTTGGAAGGTATATTGGGTTTCATACTAGTTTTTACTAGTCTCAGTGTATCTCTAATTTTCCATTTTTATTGCTTCAAAATCATTCAGCTACTGTTCATTGTTATTCTTTGTAAGCCTTTTCATTCTGTTTCAAGCTGGTTTATTTTGACCGAGTGTTTGAGAACTTATGGAGGATTTGAGGAGAACTTAGTTGGTGAAATTTGTGGCCTAGGCTTTTAATGAGACTAATTACGCAGGGTTTGTTCTTCTTGGTCTATGCAGTTGAGTCTGGAATCAAGCAAATTAATGCAATCCTGCACCAGGTTACCCAAAAAAGGCTAATTTAATGTGTAAATTTTTGTCTTCTTATTCTTTTAATTCTTATAAAAGTGAGTGATTCCTCTGTACTTAATTGAATCATGGTAATTGTTGGTTGTGGATACAGATTTTTTACAACTGATTCTTAGAGTAATCTCATTTGTTTCGTTTTCTTGTTCTTTTTCCCATTTGATTACAATGTTTCATAAGGTTGATACCTCTAATAAGTTTTTCGACTTGACATGTGGATATACTATATATATATATATATATATATATATATATTTTTTTTTTGCTTTGATGTAGTTAGAGATTGGATAAAAGGAAAAAGATTGAAAAAAGAATTCAAATGCAACGAGAAATTCAAGAGTCTCTAGTAGATAAGGATGCTTTTGAGCTTTATATTTCCAATTTATCAAAAACTCTTTAAAAATGTGCCTGTTGTTTGAATTAATTTTATCCTATCTTGAGAGTTTGTTTGGCATGAAGAAACTCAAGGAATCTCGGTAATTGTGATCTTGATACTTTCTAGATTTCTACATTTTCAAAGCCACACTCTTAGCCTACTCATTATAATATATGTTTTTGAGATTTGTGCTCTGGAATTTCTGTGGCTCTTCATTCAGTATTATTCAGGAATTATAGTATATAGCACTGTTCACCTTTATTGCTTCACTAGTACCAAAAGTTCTAGTTTTACGAATATACTATTACACTTAATATTATTATTACTATTTATATTTGCTTTATATGATATACTATTATTAATTATCTTCAAAAAGTAAGGATGCTCGAAGATTATTGCTTGCATGGTAGATATTCAGTTTATTATATAATATGAATTAATTTTATGTTCTATTATTGTCGCAAATTTTACGTTGAAAAGAAATTTATGTTGGAGGGAGGTTTTAAAAATTTAGAAACTTAAGGTAACATATCTTGTATTTGCATATAATTAGATTAGATGGCTTAGGTTTTTCTATTTTTATGTATAATTCTATTGATTTATTTATCCTTTGGAAGAGTGTGGATTCCTTTTCATGAATTTCAGATCGTACAATTTTAGCGATATTTATCATTTGAATGTGAATTTCAGATTGTAGAGTTTTCGAGGGGTCTATCTTTGACATTGAGTTAAGTTGAGTAAAAAATGGAGATCTGTTTAGAGTTAAAGTTGCTGTCTAAGTCGAACTTTGAGTTATAGTTGAATTATAGTCTAGATTTAGAGTTGAAGTGATATGAAACAAACTTTTTATTCTATATCACTAAATCTTAGTTTGATTGAGATTTTGTGTTTGTGTCTAATTAAACTTAAAGTTTGTTTTAGAGTTAAGAGTTGGAGTTCAAGTAGATTTTATAATTGGCATTCTAGTTTTAGTTCAAGTCAGATTTTGATTTCTTGTTCAACTGAACTCAATTCTAAGTTATAGTCAAAATATGGGGGTTCAAGTTAGAGACATAGTTTAAGCATAAATCAGAGCTGGAGTTCGAGTTAAAGTCCAACTCAAATATGGATACTGAGTTTAAGTTTGAGTTCATGTTTTCTAACTCTACTCAAACTTGAACTCTCCCTAGCTCTACTAGGTACTAGGTGTCTCTTTAACCCTTCAATCTTGATTTCATATCTCTATTCTTAAATGTATTGGTTGATTTCTTGAAAATAATTAGTATTCTTGATTACTTATATTTAACATTTTGCTCTTGGTGTATGAATCTTCATTGTGTTTTTGTTTTTGTGAGGAGGGTTGGTACCCTTTTTTATAAAGGGTTTGAAGTCATTGTGATTGTTTATAAAGGTTTGATCCTTGATTTTTTATGTCAAACCTTCTTTTAGCTATTTTCATCTATTCATTGTTTCCTTTGCTCTTTTTAGCTTTATTTCTCATAGCTTTCTTATAGAGCTCTTGCTCTTTATTAATTTTTAATATTTTCTCCACAGATTGATTCTTTCTTTAACATTATCTTTTTCCTTACTTTTGTTTGTGCCCCTTCATTCTCTTAGGCACTGAACCAGAAATTTTCAGCCAGTTCTTTACATTCTTTTGTAAGCAGTTCATCTATTAGCATATCAAGATATCGATATCATGATAAGTCATAAATTGTTATAATTATTATGTTTAATTCCCTAAGTGTTGAGAGAATTTCTTGGTTTCAGGTAATTCAACTTCTTAATTGATGATTGATGCGAATTTTTCACGTTGTTTTCCTTCTACAGGTGTTGCTTAAGATGATGCTACAATGGGTGCTGCTTCTTTTTGTCTTTTTTTTTTTTTTCTATATTTTTACCAATGGCCATACAAGTTCAAAAACACAATTGCAAAAATATCAAGCAAACAGTTCAACTATATCAATGATTCGCTTATGCAGATACCCTCTGTAGTCATGAGTAAGTCTAATTGTTTTTATGCCAAAGCATGACTTAATTGTTTAAAATTATTCTCCTTTTCGATATTTAAATCATGAATTTTATTGGATGACTAATATCTCCATTTCAAATTGCTGATGCACAGTTTGAGTTTTTGGAGCATAACTTTTTTGAGTTGCATTGCAAAAAACCCTCTTTTATTTTAATCATAACTTTCATATCTTGGAAAATCCTTGCATGCTTTGAAGATGGACTACTTGGAAAGTTTAATTGTTTCATTTTAGTATTTAAAATCAGTCACTAATAAATCTTCTCAATTTGGCAAAAAATAAGGAATCGTCTGTTTAAGAAAAATCCTCTCCCATTGTATTAAAAAGCTAATTTTCTTTTCAGCATGGTGCATTTGAAGTCTCGAAGGGGCTCTTAGGGAACACGCGCTCCAGGGAAGCTGTATGCATTGATGAATAGGATAATTAAAAAGAACAACATGTAGGACAAGTCTATGCGAGTAGTATTTTCATTTGAGTTCTTGGTATTCTTTATGGAATTTTTCCTAGTGTTTCTCTTGGCATTCTCTTGTTTTTGCTGCAATTAGTATTCTCCTTGTATATTCTGTTGGTGGCATTCTCTTTCTCTTGCAGTATTGGTATTCTCTGCTATATTTTCATAGTGGAAAATTCACTTGGTATTCTCTATGGAATTTCTCCTTGTGTTTCTCTTGGTATTCTCTTGTTTCCGCAATATTAAGATTTCCTTGTTTATTCTCTTGGTATTGATATCATCTTGGCATTCTCTTCCTCTTGCAGTATTCGTATTCCCTGCTATATTTTCATAGTGGAAAATTCGCTTGGAATTCTCTCTTGGTATTTCGTATAATTCAATTAAAGTTTCTGCTTCGTGCAACATTTTGCAATATTTTATTTCAAACTGAATACATTTTTCAGACTATTTGCTCTTATGGTTATTCTTATGGAGGAGCTTGCAGCTTTTGGATCTTATCCTTCTATCTTGTTGAAGAATTGGTTTGTACTCAACTACTGTTTTTTTTATTAGCTAATAGATATAATCAATATGTTCCTTGTGAAGTTAGTGCATCATGCAATGTGTGTTATCTTCAAGAGATGAAATTATGTATAACTATGTTTGTTGCTTCTGTTATACTGTTTTTGTTGAGGTTTCTTAGATCAAAGGGCTGTCATGATTTAATTTCTACTTCCAATACTGATTGGTATTTTGGGAATTGATGTATGTTTTTTAAAATTGTCTCAAAATTTTACACATTCTGTTCAATTGGTGCCACAATGCAGGTTTTCTTAGCCCACTTTCTGTTGTTCCTTCAATAAAGCTTGTGTGCCTTTGCCTTTTTGAATAGGGATTTCCATGGTAAGAGGAAGCTGTTTATGAGGTTAGAGCCAAATGTTTGGCTATAGATATTCTCTTACTTTTAACTCATCTTGTCCTTGTTTTGACATCCTTAACCCCCAGGGAGTTTAATCGTTTTCTTTTATAGGAAAGTTTAGGATTGAAAAGTTGCAAATTTATCATTGAGGATGGCAGTTAAGAAGTTTGTAATAAGGATGTCGATGGCTTTTGCAGATAACATTTGTTGATTTAAAATGAAAGGTAGGTAGCCATACTTTAGAAAAAGGGTAACAAGAAAGGACATTTGTCTGTCTATATGTTATTTTCTAGGTAAGATTAACTCTAAAGGATAAATAAATATTTGACTATGTTAATTCGTGACTTAAACAAAACAATTTGAATTTCTTTTTTCTGGTCTTTTATGATGTGTGATACTATAACGAATAACATCTTAAAATAATTCTCCCATGCTTTTGATTTTGGCTCGGCAGATACTATATACCACAAAGAGAAACATACTAATTTCAGCCTCTTTATAATTCCAAAAATCTAACTTTGGTTTTGTGTTTGTTATTGTTATTGTGGATGCAATTTGTGATCACCATTTACGGTTTCCATGTTGCTTTTGACAACTGTTCCAATTTAGGATTTTGTGGGTTACTGAGGCATACCCTTGCTTGCTGCTGTTGGACTGATATTTCATGGTAGTTGTATTAGCAGGAACCTGTACTAAATGAAAGTTTTAATGGAAGATACTTCATTGTTGCAGTGTTTTATTTTTCTTCGGTGATCAAGAGAATGTTTCTCATGATGTTGCTTTCATAACAAAACAACATCAGCACTGTCCAATTCTTTCATTTTTCACTCCTTGAATGTGGATATTGGCATTTGTAATAATATATAATTTTCTCTTTTTTCAGGTGGAAGTTTTCTATGTGGAGTATAAACTTTTTCTCATTAATTTCGAATAAACTGAGGTATTTATTTGTTTGCATGCAGCCTTCCTTCTTTTAAAGTTAAAATATCAAGTTTCATGCATTACATGATTAGCTGAACTTTTACCACTATATAGCCTTTTAAGTTGCCGTATCTTACCTTCATTATATAGAACCTGAGGCTTATGGCAGAAATTGCAAATCAATTGGCCTATGTGCTAACTTTTTCCTTTTGTGAAGTGAATTAATTAAACTTTCTATACGTTCTTGCTTTCCTTGAAGGTTTGCAATCCTCCTGTATTTTTATAAGATGGTCAAAGGATGCCTAAGGAAACAAACCTTATCAGGTTATCAACAAGTTTCAGTATGAGAAAATTCAATATAGCTATGAATTTATGCTAAACATCAAGGATTTATTTTAATAATATATTAAGAGTCGAGTTAACTAGGAGTCTTTATTTCTTTTATCATACTGAAAATTGTATTGCGAACCTTGATTTGATTTACTTTTAGTTGTTGAATCTTGTTGTGATGACAACAAATTGAATATATTATTATTGCCATATAGAGTTTTGTACCACGTTTCAGGATTTTGTGTTTAAAAATATTGCTATAAGTGGCCTCTTGATTATGACATTGGGCAGAGAATTGTTTTGTAAAACAACAGTGTTCTTTGTTCCAGAATTATTTCTGTTGCCAATTTGTAAAACTTTTTAACGGATTTTTGTCCTCATAATAAAACCGCATAATTAAAAATTCTAAGCAAAATAAATTTTAGTTTCTGTTGGCTAATTATCTGTCATCAATAATCATGTAATATTTTCTACGTTGGGACTACAATAAGTCACATTTTTCTTGATACATATTGGAAGAAATTGGAGCTCCTAAGAGAAGTCTCTTCTTACAAAACGTCATAAACTCAGGTTATTCATTACAAGTCCGTGGCTTTCACTACTACAATATATACTTATGTTCTTTACATTTGATGTTTCAGTTATTGGACTACTTATTTTGGAGCTTAACTTTTGTCTAGGTGTTGTGCATTATGAGTGATTGTGCAACTGGTTGTTGAGCTTACCTATCACGCTTTATTAGTGGTTGGATGTTCCAATATAAGCTTTATCTTGTTTGTTATGTTAGTACCGGATGCTCCGGATAGGATTTATGTGCTTTATTTTGTTTTTCATTGTTAGAATAAATTGTTTTTAGTTTTCGTTTCTATTTGTTTTCGCTTTTAGCTGTTATTTTTAGTTGTTTTTACTCGGGATATACTATTTGAATTTATTTGGATTTTTATGATTATCTTTTGTCTCCAATTCATGGAGATTATTATTTTGATACTTCCTTTTGATAGACTTTAGGACTAATATTAATTTGTTTACACATCATTTACTTTATGATAGCCTTGCTTGTGTGTTTAATGTAAGAATTGGGTATGGATTGCATCTAGATTACTTGTTTAGCGTGTACTAATATGACTTAGTTTTTGTTGGTATGATTTGTTTTAGTATTCTTAAGTTTTTAGGTGATATGTTAGTTTAGATTTTAATTTAAATAAAGAGATTAAGGTAGCATTCTTAGAAATTAATTCTAAGAAATGCGAGATGATGACCAACATTTGTTTTAATTTCATTTTTCATTCCAGTAAGCTTTATGGTATTTTATGTTTCGTTTTGTAAGTATATTCTATTAATTGCTCTTGCATATGATTTAGTTTACTTGCATGCGTTGCTTTTTCTTAGTATTTAGCTTAGTTGGTTTGTATGAATATGGATGAATAGTTTTATATGACTCTCATGTTATTTAGGTAAATTGCATGGTAGTTAAGTGATTAGAATAGTTTGTATGGCTTTTTTGTATATAGCATTTTGCATGGTTAACGTAGGTAGTATTTATTGTTGCATGCTTTATCTTTGCATTACAGTAGATTAGTTACTTGTTTTTATTTATACTTATTCTGCATGGTATTGCATGATGTGCATATATAATATATATATATATATATATATATATATATATATATATATATTAGTTTTCTTCCAGTAGCTTGCATGTGATTTTCTTACTTTCCATATCATAGGTGTATATATATATATAGATTACATTTCATTTCCAATTTTATACAGTACAGTAGGTACGTATGTATTGTATTCCTTCTGATTTAAAACTATTTTACAGTAGCAATTGCATTATGTTCTTCTGTTTGTATTATATTTTCCAGTAGAAGAATTTGCATGGTTTCTGATATATTATGTTCTAACTTTTACCTTTTGTGAAGTGAATTAATTAAAATTTTTATACGTTCTTGCTTTCCTTGAAGGTTTGCAATCCTCCTGTATTTTTATAAGATGGTCAAAGGATGCCTAAGGAAACTGACAACTATACTGATACAATTTTTGGAAACCTTATGAGGTTATCAACAAATTTCAGTATGAGAAAATTCAATATAGCTATGAATTTATGCTAAACATCAAGGATTTATTTGAACAATATATTAAGTGTCAAGTTAGCTGGGAGTCTTTATTTCTTGTATCATACTCAAAAATTGTATTGCGAACCTTGATTTGATTTACTTTTAGTTGTTGAATCTTGTGATGACAACAAATTGAACATATTATTATTGCCATATAGAGTTTTATACCATGTTTCAGGATTTTGTGTTGAAAAATATTGCTATAAGTGGCCTCTTGGACTATGACGCTGTGCTGGATCATTTGAAGTGATGGCAGGCGGTAGGTTTAATGCTATTATGATGTTACTAAACTATAGATCACAGGGGTTAGTGCTTAGAGCATATGACTTAGTACTTAGGACTTAGTGCATAAGTTATAAGGTTTAGGGGATATGGTTTAGGGTTGAAGGCATAGAATATAAGTAAAATCTCTCTCTATTAGGTTTCTCTAGCATCATCCCCTGTCATAACGATGTCATCCACATATACAATCAAGATTGCAATCTTTGCACCTGAATGCTTGTAGAACATAGTGTTGTCTGATTGTGCTTGAGAATAACCTTGTCTCATAATAACTTTTGAGAATCGTTGAAACCATGCTCTAGGTGATTGTTTTAGGCCATACAAAGATTTCTTCAACTTACACACTTTCTCATTAATAGACATTCCTTCAAACCCTGGTGGTACCTCCATGTATACCTCTTTCTCTAATTATCCATTTAGAAACGCATTTTTCACATCGAGTTGGTGAAGTGGCCAATTCAGATTTACTGCTAAGGATAATAGTACCCTTATAGTATTCAACTTAGCAACAGGTGCAAAAGTTTCTTCGTAGTCAAGTCCATAAGTCTGTGTAAAGCCTCTAGCCACGAGTCTTGCCTTGTATCTTTCAACTGTTCCATCAGCTTTATACTTAATAGTAAACACCCACTTACTGCTTACTGGTCGTTTTCCTTTAGGAAGTGACATTAGTTCCCGGGTTTCATTCTTCTGTAGAGCCTCCATTTCCTCGAGAATAGCTTGTTTCCATCTTGGAATTGCTAGAGCTTCATGTATTGACTTAGGAAGTTCATCATCCGTAATACTACACATAAAAGCTCGAAAGTTGGGTGAAAGTTTAGTGTAGGAAACAAAATGAGATATTGGATACAAGGGATTTTTGGTACATGTGCGAGTGCCCTTTCTAAGAGCAATTGGTTCATTAAACTCAAGAAAATAGCTAAAGGGTTAAAAGAAGAGATAGAATGAGAAAAAGTACCTTGATTCGGTTCCGACGTTGGCAATGGCAAAGAAGTAAGGGGCTCGGTCCTTTGATGTGGCCTTCTTGAATAAACACGAAGCTCGGATGTTGGTGCCAAGTTAATTGGTCTAACATTTATGTCTTGATTTTGAAGTAGTGTTTCAGGTTCCATAGAGTTAGATATCCCAAAATCACTTATATTTTTAGGCATAGAAAAACTATCCCAAAACCGAGCTTCTTTTCCATTCTCCCCCCGAAGGGAAGTTTGGGCAAAGAAGGGTTGATTTTCAAAGAAGGTGACATCTAGACTAACAAAGTATTTTCCAGAGTGTGTATCATAGCACTTATACCCTTTTTGTGTTTGTGAAAAACCAAGAAACACACTTTATGGCCCGTGGATCCAATTTACTGTGATGTTGACCATGTAGATGAACAAAAGCTGTGCAACCAAACACTTTTGGAGATATATCTGTAAAGGGGGAGATTGCCAACCCGAGTTTTAAACTATAACAATCCACTCAAAACAGGGAAATGTAGCCCAATGGTTTGAATTGAAGACCAGATTATGGAATTGTAAACAGGGAGAGAAGACCGTGACACAGTATTATACTGGTTTGAAAACTCTATGGCAGGAGGTTGACTTATTTGGAGAATTTGAATGGAGCTGCACTCGGGACCACGTCTTGTTTCAAAAGATGTTGGAGAAAGAGCGAGTATTTGAGTTTCTTGTTGGCCTTAATAAGGAACTTGATGAAGTCAAAGGAAGGATTCTGAGTCAAAATCCTTTGCCAAATACACGGGAAGCCTTTGCTGAAGTTAGAAGAGAGGAAAGTCGTCGGACAGTCATGCTCACTGCAGCTCCACCTACTGCTGCTGAAAATACAGCTTTCAATTCTCGGAAAGTCGAGAATAATTTTCAGCGACCTTCACGACGACCAGATCGGGATCGTCCCATGTGTGAATATTGTGGCAAGCTTGGTCATCTCAAGGCCAAGTGTTGGAAATTACATGGCAAGCCGACAAACATCTCTTCACCATACAATTCAGCACGAGAGAGCAAAGGCTATCAAGTTTCAGTAGCAGAATCTTCATCAAAATCATCTGAACAACCTGTTTTCAGCAAAGAACAACTAGAGCAGTTGTATCGACTCATGAGTTCATATTCTCTTCACTCCCCCTTTACAAATATATCTCCAAAAGTGTTTGGTTGCACAGCTTTTGTTCATCTACATGGTCAACATCACAGTAAATTGGATCCACGGGCCACAAAGTGTGTTTTTCTTGGTTTTTCACAAACACAAAAAGGGTATAAGTGTTATGATACACACTCTGGAAAATACATGAATTAAACTACTCACAGAGATCAAATTGCATAAAACTGTTCTAGTTGTTCTTTGCTGAAAACAGGTTGTTCAGATGATTTTGATGAAGATTCTGCTACTGAAACTTGATAGTCTTTGCTCTCTCGTGCTGAATTGTATGGTGAAGAGATGTTTGTCGGCTTGCAATGTAATTTCCAACACTTGGCCTTGAGATGACCAAGCTTGCCACAATATTCACACATGGGACGATCCCGATCTGGTCGTCGTGAAGGTCGCTGAAAATTATTCTCGACTTTCCGAGAATTGAAAGCTGTATTTTCAGCAGCAGTAGGTGGAGCTGCAGTGAGCATGACTGTCCTTTAATGATTTTGTTTTGTATTATCACTTGTAAGTCGTGGACTTTTTCTTAGCTCACCTTGCTTTGATTTAGTACTTAGAACTTATTTATGTGGTGTAGTTATTTTACTTGACTTGCTTCGAGTTCTCACTTGGACTTATTTTATGTAGTTTGGTTATTTTAGTTAACTCACTTTGCTTTGAGTTATGACTTGAAACTTGTTTTATTTTGTTAAGTTATTTACTTGACTTGCCTTAATTCGAGTTGTCACTATGAACTTATTTTAAATGATTTGCCTTGCTTGAGTTATGACTTTGGAGATTTCATACTTCCAATGGGTTATGTGAGGGAATTTTTTGCCTAAAGAATTTTGTCTTACCCAAAATATTATACTTTCTTGATTCACAACTTTTGCTGTCCATTAACAACAAAAAATGCATTCCTTTAAATTATGTTAAAGACTTGTTTCTGCTTGAGGCTGGATATGGTAACAAGACTAATTGACATATATACCCTTACTTGATGTGTGCAAATTGAGGTTGTTGCATGCAGGGATGATCCATCAATTTCCCATTCAGTTCATATTTATAATTCTGCTATCAAGTGTTGTGATTGCAGCAATTCCTAATTTCATTTTATAGATTCTGTTTTCTAGTTTCATGCTTTGTTTTGCTTTTATTGATTATTTCTAATAACAGGAGAAGGATGCAACTTTGATATAAGATGAGTTTGTTTATTTATCATTAAGTTTTAATATAAACTGTGATTATTTCTTTATTTAATTAAAACTTTATTAATTTTTTACTAGGCTTACTGTTCCCTCAAATTGTCACCAACTTCCGCTGCAAATCCAGCCATGGTGTTTTTCTTTAATGAAACCTTGTCTCTTCCTTCTTCATTACATTTGTATGTATATTTAAAACTTATATTTTCTTCGTGTGTCTTTCCCTTTTCTTCTGCAGGTTGGAGCAGTGTTCAATCTAGTGGGCTGCCTTCTCAAACCTGCAACAGTAAGCTCTTATTTTTCCATCTTCTTTACTTGATTCGTGTTTTTTCAAGGTATTACTTGAAGATTATTTACTTTTTTTTTTACTTCCTTTGAGCTTATTTTATATAGTTAAGTTATTTTATCTTGCTTTGGTTAGTTATTTTGATTGAATAATTTTGTTTTGTATTATCACTTGTAAGAAGTCAACTTTTTCTTGACTCACCTTGCTTTGATTTAGTACTTTACTTTTTCTTTGCACTTTCTTTATGGTCTTTTTTAATTCTTGGTTCTTCTTTCAACTTGAATTCTTTTGAATTTTGAAAATATTTTAGGGAAAAATGTAAGTATAGTTTCTTGATTTATTTTTTAACTGTATGGATTTAAATCTTATTTTGATCCACTTTTTTGGTAGTTTTATGTTACTTGATAATGTTTTTAATCAAACATGATTTCTTGAATTGTTCTTTGAAATCTTTTTTGAATTCTTTCTTTTTCTTCAAATCTTGATTCTGTTTCATTTTTTTTTTAATATTTTTTTTAGGTGTCTATGAAAAGAGTAATAATCATTCACCACCCTGTCATTAAGTCTGTAATATCATCTGTTTCATCAACAAAACCCATTTGTTTTCACTAACTATTTTCTTTTTAATTAAGGAAATTATTTGCTGAAAAACTCTGAAAAAAATGTGTGTTATTGGGGGTCTGTTCTTTCTCTTTATGGTCTTTTTGTTTGTTTTCTTGAATATTTCTGCAGTTCTTCCCTCTGTTCTCTCTATATCATGATGAAGTTGTTGCCATAGGGGTTGCAGTTCAGATTTTTAGTCTTGTTTGTTTCTGAAATGTACTTGGCTTTTATCATACATTAATGTGGTCTTGAGTTTTTGTGGCTCTATTCTTCTGGTTCTAGTATTCCATTTCTTTAGTTTTTAATGTAATTGGTGTTTACTTGGATTTAATTCTTTGTTAATGCTTTAGAAAAGCAAACAATGAATAATTATAATTCTACAACTAATCCAAGGGCACTAAGGGGACAGTCACTACATGTTTCCGTTGTAAATATTGCATGACCGATGTCCATGGGATATATTCACGCACACTCTATATATATGCACACGTACACACACTTACGCTATCAGTTATAAGTTTTCTCGTTTAATTTCAGTAACTTCAAAAATAGTAACAATGCTGTCTGCATACCTTTATGATGCTCTTAAGATTTTTCTTGTCTTGAATGCAAGTTTTTATTTTTGTTCACTGAATAATAATGCTACCACCATTTGGGTTCCTCTTTGTCATTATTCTACAGCCGTATAACAGTAGGAAAGATGATTGAGATTCTGGGGAGTAAAGCTGGTGTTCAAGTGGTAGGTTTCACTACGGTAGTGCATTTGGAGAGCCTAGTGGCATGCACATACAGTTGAAGCTATAAGGTAATATGTCCTTTTCAAATATTATCTGGTATGTTGTCCTTGTCCGAGGTTTACTGTTGCCTCTTTCTACAGTAAAACTCTTGTGAAGCATGGGTTTAGATGCAATGGGAAGGACTTCCTTTATTCAGGTTCTCAACCTTTCCTATTCATGTATATCACTAAATTCTACAACTATGATATGTGCAAGTTTTCTTTAGTCTATATCATATTTCAATGAAGAAGAAGATTTAATAACTTGGATCTCCCTCCTATTCCTTTTTAGTTTTCCCTCCCTGAAAATAGGCTTTACTATTGTTGTTGTTCTTGTCGATACTGATCAAAATCATCCTATGGTTGGGAAAGCTTCTGAACAAAATATGCACTATACGATTCCAAAATCTGTATGGTTTAATTTCCTCCGAAATGTTTGCTTTATGGAGAAAATTTTAATTCTGGAGTCTTCTAGGTTCTTAAATTTGACAACCATGCTATTTCTGAGAGAGAGTGTGTGTGCGTGCACGCATGTGTAATGCCTAGTTTGGGAGTTTAGAAGAGGAGGGGAAAGGAGAGAGAGCATAAGTTAGAATTGAAAAGAAAAAAAGATAAGGTGGTATGATTTGTGTAAAATATTGTTCGAAAGAAAAGAAAAGAAGTATTCTTTTTCCCACTTGAGAGATTAGAGGAGGAATAATACAAACATAATCTACAAAACTATGTTTTGAACTTTGATTATTTTTGCTGAATAACTTGGTCAATACAAATTCTTTTTTTAATATTTTATATGTGCATGGCCATTTTCTCATATTTACCTATAGGCCCCCCTTTGTCTATCCATATTTCTCTCCACTTTTACATGTCACTCATTTTGAGAAAATACAAATTTGTAGTGTTAAATAATAGAATAAATTAAGTACATGAAATTAAAATAATTTTAGAAAAATATAATTAACATATATAAGACATATATTTTTTGAATTGTGCTTTGCATCACCAAACTTAGGGGTTAAAATCCATCCTTGCTTCTACTGTTAGTGTAAGCTTTGCTATCTTGGGAATTTCCGTTTTTACTGGAGGATCTATCAATGATAATATTTTCGTTTCCCTTGTTCCCTGTCTGGCTCACATTTGTTCTTTCATTTATAAAGATAGTTAAATGAGTCATATTCCATCTTTTGTGTCTCCATCCTTCTTATCATCTTATTATCCATTTATTAGTATTGATGCTTTTTATTGATATTTCGGAGAGTGAAAAACGTCAGGGCATCCTAAAATTAATCATATGATCTAGAAGTGTATGACTCAGGAGGTTAGTGTTATTTTAGGAAGTTGCAATGTCTCTATTTCATATTATTATTGTATAAATTATATTAATACCTTTAGATGGATGATAGTTTATTCAGCATTACCAAGGGAGATGATCAATACGGGATGTCATCACATTCCTTGAAAATGATAAATACGTTGTTTCAATTTAGAAGTGCAAAATATATTTTTCTCTCTGTGAACTGATAATAGAAACAATATGCAAGTTCCTCACAAACCTGCTAAGACTGCAGAAACCAAAATATTTGCAACTTTTTTGTCTCCTTTTTTAACTTTTATGTTCTTTTATTTGTGTTTGATGATTCCATAAATTCTTGGTAAGGTTTATTTTCCAGAAAATATATTTGTGAAATGTGTTTAATTCCTAGACTAGCATTGTTTAAAGATGTTAGACGACTGGAGCCAAACATGCCATTAGATAAATTTAGAGCACCATTCAGATTTCAGAAGCATGATGTTAAGTTATTAAATTGTACCTCTCTCATTAGTTTCAGCATATAGATTTCCTTCAATAGTTCTTCCATTTTATTTTTTGATAAAGACAAAAATTTTTGGCCTTTGGGAACAATTTGAACACGGATGGGAGGGATTCATGTGGAACATTCATCAAGGTTCTAAATCTTTAAGTTTACTTAAAAGTGATAATTAATGTTGTCTAATTTTTTCTATTTATTATGCAAAGGTTTGATCCTTGATTTTGTTGTCAAACCTTCTTTTAGCTATTTTTGCTATTCATTGTTTCCTTTGCATTTTTTTAGCTTTACTTCTCATACCTTTCTTGAGCTCTTGCTTATTATTAATTTTTAATATTTTCTCCTTTGATTCTTTCTTTGTCTTTTAACATTATCTTTTTCCTTACATTTTTTGTGCCCCTTCATTCTCTTAGGCACTGAACCAGAAATTTTCAGCCAGTTCTTTACATTCTTTTGTAAGCAGTTCATCTATTAGCATATCAATATTCAAGATAAGTCATAAATTTTTATAATTATTATGTTTAATTCCCTAGATGTTAAGAGAATTTCTTGGTTGCAGGTAATACAATTTCTTAATTGATGATTGATGCGAATTTTTCTCACTGTTTTCCTTCTACAGGTGTTGCTTAAGATGCAGTTACAGTTTTGGGTGATGCTTCTTTTCTGTCTTTTTTTTAGTCTTTCTATATTTTGTTCCTTTCTATATTTTCACCAATGGCCATACAGGTATAAAAACACAATTGCAAAAAGATCAAGCAAGCAGTTCACCAATCATCCTGTATGCATGTGTAACCAGCTACAGGTCAGAGCTTAACTGAGGTTGTTGGCGATGAAGATAAAGCAAAAGAAACAGTTGAAGCTGCTAAGGTATGGGTATATTTTGCTAATATACCCATTGATACACTGATACACTGATACCCGTATAATCTGGATTGTCACCTTCTCTTGAGGTCAGGATTTATCATCTTGCTGAGTACTTAGGTATAGATAATTTTTTGTTTTATTTATCTATTGATAATTTTTATTTTTAAAATATATTAAATATAAGAGAGATTTTGGTGAACTTGCAATTCTTTGTGTTTGAACTTCTGCTAGACTTAGGATAATTTTTGACATGTTAGAGCTCCATGTTTATGTTTTTGAATGAGAAATATGATCATCCCCTGTTCTCTCTGTTTTCTGTAGTTGTTGCTTTTGTTTCTTTATTGGGGGACTTTTAAAATCCCCTTCTTTCATCATATTGAATATATACTTCTTTTTATTTCATTTCTCTTTTCAGTTTTTCTTTTGATGGTTGTTGGTGGATAGGATGGTTTTTTTTTCTTTTTCTTTTTCCCTCTAATTCTTGCTTTTCTTGGTTTAAGAGTTCTAAGATTATTTGCAGTGAATGTATCTTTGATTTCTCGCTTTTGATCTTGGTGTATGTTAATCTTTGTTTTTGTTTGCGTTGAAGTGCGGAGGGTGGTTTGGAGTCTTTTGTGATTGTTTCTTTTATGTTCATATTTCATTGAACCATGGAGTGCGATAGTGATATGAGTAGTTTGCATTTGTTCTTTGAGTTGCTATAACGCCTCCCCTCTGATTAATTCTACCAGAGGGAGGTGATATAATCTGATGGTTGGTTTATTTTCACAAGGTTCCTTAAAGAAAAAGGTATTTTCAGAAAAATATAAAAAAGATGTTCGCATTCCCTTTTCTTTCTATTTTATGTGCAGTGTTGCTCTTTTCCTCTTTTTTCTGGGTAAAGTCCTAGTGGAACATCTTATTCAGTCATCTCTTTTTTAATTTCAGTTCTTATTTGTTTATGGTATTTGTTTGTTGGATTCTGAAATAACTATAGGTAACACATGCCTCCCATCCACGTAGACAATCAAACAGCCTAACAACATTATCTATTCTTGTTTTGAACGGGCAAAACCAATATCTAAAATGGCATAAAGTTGCAGTGATTTGAGTAAAATTAGCCTGTTTTCTGTCCTCACCAACATTGAATGATGTATGCAGTTATCTAAAACTTAAAATGAGACTTCCTGGTGCCTGCAATGTCCAAACTCCTCTAATCAGCCAGTGCAATGGTACTCTTTTACTCGTTTAATTGAATTTAATTCAATCCATAATATAGAGTTTTGCAAATCAATATGGGGTGCTAAACAATTTTCTTTGCCTTGCCTTTTATCATAGAGCTGTTGGTAATGGACCAGCAAATTCTCCAGCATCTTCGCCTGTTTCTCCAGATGAATCTCCCAGTACAAACTCCAACCATTCCCTCGGGGTGTAAAAGAAATTACCAATCTATCTGTCTATACATATATATAAACTATTTTTGAGTGCAATGTATATCCAGGAACAGGATCAAAGACAGTCCCATCAACCAACACGAACACATCAGCTGGAAAGAAGAGCCTTTTCATTGCCATTCGCTTCATTGCTTCGATTTTGATCAACTTCTGAACCTTCCTGCAAGCCTTCATGCTTGATACTGTTTTTTTGTTGGTGGATAGTGTTTCCATATTCCTCTTCTCCTCCTTGTCCATTTTATATGATTGCATTTCTACATTTTCTGACTTTATTGTATGCCGGTGAAGGGATTTAATAGTCCATACATAACTGCTTCCACATAAGCTGCTGCAGATCTGAGATTAATTTTTTGGTTTTAAACATACAAATATTTGCAGTGTGATGAGTTGAAAGAGCATGGAGCTTCTATTGGGGAAACTCCTGCTGCTGTAGTCAAGAAATGCAAGTATACCATTGGAATGTTGTCTGATCCTCCTGCAGCTCTCTCTGTAAGTCCAAAGAGAAGCAAAGTTGAAGTTGAAAAATCCTATGAATGCAATTTAAATTTATATTTAATGCAATTTCTTTTTTCTTCAAAATTTTAGGTGGTGTTTGACAAAGATGGTGTTCTTGAGCAAATTTGTGAGGGAAAAGGTTATATTGACATGTCAACTGTGGATCTGTGAGCTTTGACATTTTTCTTTTGATAATTGCTCGTTAGTTTTATGTTTTATGTCTTATGCCTTTAAGTGGATAAAGGGGTGAGGGAATCATAATACTGTGTTACCTGTTCAATGGGGTCAACACAATGCAATTTATCATTTTTCATTGTTTCCTTTGTTCATATTTCGAATTTTGAAGATGGGATTTTATGTCTATCAAGATTTTGGCCAAAAGAAACTAAAAAAATAGGCTTTGTGTATTCCTAACATTTGCACCTTTTGCCTGCTTTCAGGCTGTTACATCGAAGGGTGCTTATTTCCTAGAGGCTCTAGTGTTAGGCAGCAAAAAGTCTGCTGAAGATGGTCAACTAGTTATCCTTGCTGTCGGAGAAAAGGTAAGAAGGATTTCATCTAGTAACTTTTTGGCTGCATTAGGAGCTGGCTTGCTTTCCCATGTAACTGTTTGTATTTTTAGTTTTCCATCCTCTCTCTGTATACCTTTACCCTTTACACCTTGAACCTAACAAACATAGGGTATAAAGGATTATAAGAAAATAGATGTGGAGCTGCTCTCTTGACCAAACTTTCGAACTTTTTAGAGAAACAGTCTGACTACTTTTTCCTTAATTTAGTGTTGTTCCTGAAAACCATCAGAACTCGGTAGAAAAGTCTGCATTCTCAGTTTAGACCAATCTGTATCCAACCATCCTGCCCGGATCCATCTTCAGTCAAATAGGGCAATGAGGAAAATCGTATCATTATAAAAAATGGAGTTTTGTGGTATTTTCTGTTGTCTTAATTTGTCTTTAACTGGTATACTTGCATAAAATTGTAGGCATTGCATGAGGAAGCACTTCCTGCCTTCGATGTCTTGGGAAAGAAGTCCTTTTTTCTTGGCCAGGTTGGAAATGGAGCAAAAATGAAACTTGTAGTGAACATGATAATGGGCAGGTACCTAATTGCACTTTCTTTTGCTCTTTTCTGAATTTCCCATCATCTGTTTGAACCTAGCATGTAGCTGAATTATATTAGAAGAAAACTTGTAGAGAGTAATGGATGGTTGCATGGACTGAGAAAAGTTAACACATCCATTCTTCTTTTGTTCTGTTAATCAAAAGTGGTATTCTATTTCCATGTTTTGTTCTTGTAATCAGGAGTTTTCTACTTCCATTCATATCTTCAATTATTGTTTTCAGGGTTCCTGAATTCTTTTTTTAAAGGTTCTCTGATAATCAGAAGTGGTTTTCTGTTGTAATTTTGAAGGCTTTTGTACGTGAGTTAGCATGGTGTGACTTGAAAAGATGCAAGCAGAGAGAAAAAAATAGGTAATTTTGTTGATTTCAAGATTCTCTAAAAATAAGAAGTGGTTTTCTTGCATTAAAAACTGGAGCTGGAAGGAAATCTTTTTAGTTCCATTTATCCTTGTAGAAGATCCAAATATATGCTATGTTTTTCTAAATATATGCTATGTTTCAGAATTCCATGCTAATAAATATTGTTATGGTGGCCTCTTGAATTATGACATAATGTGGGAATCATATAAAATCAGGGCACTATGGGACGTTTTGGCATGGATGTTGCTTGGAACTAGCTATTCAATCCTAATAATGCTATTCTGAAGTTACTTAACCTTCCTGTGAGGTATATAAACTCCTCTAAGTTTTAGTTAATGTTGATTATGATGCATGCCATGTGCCAACTTCGAAGTGTCTTTATTTCTACTGCATCTCGTTTTGTTGCATTCCCAAGAATAAGGTCTTAGACTATAACATTGGTAGGAGATGGAGTAGATGAAAAAAGTGATATAGACCCTGCTTTCTTATGCTATAAGGGTGACTTAATTTTTGGAGCATTACTTCTTTACATGATAAATATCTGATCTCCAATCATTCTCAGGTGTGAAGTGGACATGTCCAGTGCATTTCTCTCTCTTTTTCATATATATATATATTTGGTTTAGAATATTGTGCTAATGGAAATAATCACAAATTTTGTGATGCTATAAAACATGCTTATCCAGATATCAAAATAATCTCAAATTGTGCAGTTCTTTTAAAATGGACCCTATGGAGGAACTTTTAGACAATCAACTTATGCTTGAATGGCATGTAGTAAACTTATGAGGTTTTTTAATGAGAATTCTATGAAATGCTCTCCTCTGACATATGATCTTAGATTTTCCTAAAATTTTTAATTTAGATTGTTGTTACCCTTTGATTTTATATATTATTGAGCAACAGGTATTTGGTTCATAAGTGGAACTTGACAGCAATAAAGGAAGCTTGGAGATAAAGCCTAATGGGTGTGTTGAACTTCTTCTTGGGGAGAAAATATCTCCATGAAATGCTCACCAGACAAGTAATTTTAGATTTTCCTGAAATTGTGAACTTCGATTGCTCTTACCCTTATATTTTGTATAACTATTGATGCAGCAGGTATTTTGGTTCCTTAGCTAAATTTTGGAACAATAAAGCAAGCTCTTTGACAGAGACTCATGATGTATAACGTTCTCTTGGTGAGATAATATCTCCATAAAATGCTTTCCTTGACATGTAATCTTAGATTTCCTCAAATTGTGAATTTTGATAGCTCTTACTATTTGATTTTGTTTACTGTTGCTGCAGCAGACATTATTGTTTCTATGCTGAACTCCGGAACAATAAAGCAGGTTGTGAGAGTGAATCTAATAGTGTTGAACTCTCTTGGTGAGAACATCTCTTCATGAAATGTTGTCCTTGTTGACATGTGATCTTAATTGTGAATTTCAATTGCTCCTACTCTTTGACATATGATCCTACTGATGATGTCTCTTGTGATTTTTTTTTTTTCCAAAATTCAATTTCTTATGGGTTAGCTATCTTCCTTCTTTGCTTGATCATATTCTACAACTGTACATTTTTGTGCCATTGATTGAAGAACATTGATTCTAGCATGTGCTGATCTTTTTGAAGCTATAATGGACTTGTTTCCAATTAATTCCATAGAAGACCAGTTTAATCAATCCCCAAAGGCAGCCTCTTATTGGATAACAAGTTTATCCAATGACATAGCCCAAAAAGATGAGTTCTGTAGATTGCAACTTCTCCCCATTCCTGAAAATAATCAAGTTCAACTTAAAAATTTATGCATTATGGACTTTAGTTCTACTCAAGCTGATCCACACTATTTTATGCAGTTGTTCAAGTGTTTTTGAAGAATTGGATTGTACTTTATCTTCATGACATAATTTGAAAAACTTTGAAATGTATTTTCTCTGTATCATATTATCGTTGAAGGTGAAATGTATTCTCTCGATATCCTGGTGCCAAATAATCGCAAGAGTTCAATCCGATTTTTCAAAGTGTCATCTGTCCAAGGTGGCGCTTTTGCGTGTGAAAATCAAGAAAAATATGGCGGTGGGAGAAGAGGATCGCAGGCCCCGTAGCCGACGTTCGCTGAAAGCCCGTGTTTCCTTCAATAATTACTAGAGCTGGAAAAACAAGGTATTTTCCTGTGTTTTTGTTGATGGTTCTTTTGATTTTGCCACTTTTTTAGTTAAGAACCCATGCGATTGCACAATTCAAATATGAATATTTCTTGTTGCAATTTATTCTGTTGAAAATTAATGAATTTATTGTTTTTTATACTTTATCAATGGTAGTTTAGAGAAAATTGTTGCAAAAGGGTCCGAGAGGATCGAACCTGTTTGCTTTCGAGGTTGAGATTGTCTGATACCAAGGATCAATCACTTCTTTATCAGGTATAGATTTGTTGCTTTTTCTACTGATTTGAATATTTGAATTGTTTCACCTCCTGCTTCCCAACGCACAAGCGATTTGAAGTTTTTTAAAATTTTCGTCTATCATAAGGCTATTAAACTTGTTGTGTGTAAGATTGGGGCAGTTTATATCTCTTAGTTGCAGAAAGGATGTGGAAAATAGAATCATAACAATTGCTAATTCTTGATAGTAGTATCATATGGGATAGCAGATGGCAGTTTGTTTAGCATCTGCTTGTTACCCTTGGCAATTGTGGAGACACAAAAAAGGGTGTACTTATCTATGGAAGAAAAGGAGAAGTTATGTTTCATTGTCTAGTAATTTGAAATTTGTGATAGGACATGTAGTGTTGGCTTGGTTTAAGTGTGTAGGAAGAAGCTTCTAGTCTTGCCTAAATTTGATGCTGATACATTCTCTATGCTGTTGAAGGTATTTTACAGCTACCCCCACTTTAGATTTGGCTTACTTCTGCAACTCCATTACATACATCCCTTCATTTATTGTACACTAAGAATGAAAAATTGATGCTGGTTAGCCATCTGATAACTTGGCATGTTGCAATGATAATTCTGTTACTTATTGGATGTACATTTTCTACATGTGATACTAGAGGTATATTGATGGTGGTTAATTATGAGATACCTAATCGGAAAGTGGGTTCCTACTTCAAAAATAAAATAAAATAAGCAAGAATGCATTCCTTTCTTAAATGTTGCTATGTCAATGTTGTATACTAACCTTGCCACGTCTAATAAAAGTTTCTGGCTGCAGGATATAGTTTCCATTGAACTCAAAAGGATTACAAATTCTTCCCTAGATGAAAATTTTGGGAATTTAACTCTACATTGAAGCAATGATGATGACATATGGGAATATGATGGTCTATCAAGGTGACGGTGAAGAAAGATCTCGCGTAAGGGAGAATTTAGAAAAGGTATATAAAGTCTTAACATTGCAAAACTCAAAATTAGTGCTCTCTCTCTCTAGTTGATTTGTAGAATTGTCAAAAGATAAATTTTGCCAATTCCTACATTGTCAATGCTCCAGTGGAGTGTTTATGTGCTTACTACTATTGTTCTTTTTGTCTTTAATAAATGCAATATTGCATCACTGTCCAATTTCTTAACCTACTCTTTGACTTCTTTGTGTATAGTTGAAATGAGTCATGGTTAAGAACTTGCCACCTTTTATCTAAGCATCATGAACACGAAAAGATCCAAAAAAATTTCTTATTCAAGCAAAGATACTACAATCTAGCTTTAACTTTGAGAATTCTGATATATATATGAGTATTTAGTTCAATGTATAAGTCTTTCAAGGGTAATGTGTATTTCAGTAGTATTAATATTTGCAGTGAACTTTTAGAGTTTTTATCAATTGTTGTTGATTAGGGATTCCTCTTTGAAATAATTGTTGGTTTTGAAATTTTTGAAGTGTTCATAATCCTAATTTATTTTAGAAATTTGTATTTCAGATTAAATGAAGGAATATCTACTCATTATGATCCCCTTCCCCTTAGTTTGATTCTAAGAGTTCTCTTCTTATCTCTTCTTTCTTTCTTTACTTTTCTCTTTATGTTCTCTTTATTTACTTATTATGTAATTATACTTATAATAACAATTTTCCTATTTGTTCCTGAAATTTCCTTGAACCCAATCTCTATTGTCTTGTTTACTTAATAAGTTTAGCAGAATCTAGGGTGGTTTTTCTGTGACAGATTTTTGTTAGTGATGCCTTGCAGCAATTATCCATTCTATTTTCCTGATAGTTTAAGAATCAAATTTTCTAGTCATCATTTGAGCTTGAATTTAATTTAGCTTGTTGCAGAATCAAATGTCTCGAATAAAACTCGGGATGATGAAGAAGATGAATACATGGCCCATGCAGTGTATGAGCATATGCAGCTGAATGATGAACTGGTATGATTATGAGTGAAATTTCAATATCTTGTCTGTCAAACTAAGAATATTTTTTGTCTTACATGTTTTCCATTCTCCTCCACCTTTGAGAATCATCTCTTACTAATTTTTTGCACTAGTTATAAAACGTGACCCATAGTATTGCTCAAGTTGGGAGACTGCCATTCATCTCTAGACAGTCTCTTAGAACGTAGTGCTAATATAGTTCAACTTAAGGAGAAGAAGAAGAGGATTGAACCTTATGGTCATTTTGTTTTATTTATATCCCTTCTAAAATAAATTATCTAGGGAAACTTGGGGAAAGGGGTAATTCTGTAAATTTCAGGAGACAGTAGGAATTTCTCTCTTTCACATCATTTGATCGTACGGTTGAAATGGATTTTGAGAGTAGTCTCTATAACCTTCTTCCCTGCTCCTTTTACCAAATGAAATCTAAAAGTATGGTACTTGGCAACTAATTCCTTTGATGAAATTTCAATCTATCAGGAGGTTTGCTGCATTGATCTTGCAGTTATGTGAAGGCGCTTTGATGGTGCCTATTAAATGAAAGGTGTGAACATTTGAATACCAGTCTTTTAGGTAGTTAGGCAATTAACAGACATTAGAGGGTGAAAATCTTCTTAACTCAACACTAATTGAAGCTAAGCGTTCATCCTTGTTGAGCATGAGCCATACTGTGGAGAAATCAAGAGGATGACTTCTACTTAAGAATTAAGGTAATTTTGAGCACACAACACTGATTCTGCTTTTATTTTAGAAACAACTTTTTTAAGATTAACTTATTTTTTATCCCAGTTGTGAACTTGGGAAGCAACTATATCAACCTTAAGATTAGTATTGATAATTTGGAGGTGAGTTCAAGTTCAATCCAAGCTATTGGTTCCAGAAAGATACAGCTACATCTGGTAATGTGATGGATGAGAATTCTTTTGAAGAACCAAAAATGGTGAGATTATTTTAGTGGTTTTCATTTGTTCTTTGAGTTTATACAAGGCTCCATTCTGAATTCTACCAGAGGGAGGTGATATGATCTGATGGTTGGTTTATGTACACAAGGTTCCTTAAAGAATATGACATTTTTAGAAAAATTTAAAAATAGTCGTTTTCATCTCCTCCTTTTTCTATTTTATGTGTAGTGCATCTCTTCTCCTCTTACTTTGGTTTCTTTCCTTCTTCTCGAGCAATACATAGAAAAGGGTCATCAATGGATCTTTACAAGTACTAACTTTTCATCTCGGAATTGTTATATTGATGTTAATTTTGATGTTTTCTAGTTGGGTTTTTAGTAATGCTTAATGTTTCTTTTTGGCTTGTACTTTCTTGATGATGCGCATAATGTGGCTAAAAATGTTGAGGCTTTAGGACAGGAAATTTCATTAGTAATGTCATGTGGAGGAATGTCTTAGGCCAGGCTATATATATTAGTTTTTGCTCATATGGTTTCTTCAGGCATTTGGGAAAACTGTTTTTGGCCTTCATAGTGTTGAGAATCCTGTTTTGACACTGAACATTATTTTCAAAACTCCTTTCTTTTCTGTCAGGTAACTTTCTCTTCTCTAGTAGTATATACTCAATTAGTTGAAGATGGAAACTTTTGCTCAATTTGAGAACTTCTCTATTTTGAACTTGTGTGCAGATCTTTAATGAAATAAGCTCCCCCTGGGAGATGGAGAAGGTAGATGTATTCGAAGGGATTCTGGAAAATGAAGTCTTTGTTGGAGTTGTCGGTGCCTCTATCTTTTCTCAAATCATAATTATTGAATACCTGTGCAGTGGTTCTTCAGTATATTCTTTGGACTCCTTGGTATGCCAATATCTGCATACTTGAAGCTGATTCCAGTCTGAAACTCAGAGATCCCATTTCTGGATCAAACCCACCCTAGAGTTTGACACACACTATACTACTTACTAATCTTATCTTCACTGATGAGCTTGAGAAAGAGGAATTGACTTGGAACTCAGCTATTACTTATTGTGACTAACTGAATTCTTTTATCTTTTTCTCTCCTTTTCCTGGATCTTTTTTGAGACATCATAGATGATTTTAATGAGTTTGATTTAGATTTTTAGTATAATTAAGATGTTCTTTTAGTTTTAGCTAGGCCCAATATGTTCTCTACTTCAGAACTTTCTTTCTTGGCTTAATGATACGCTACCAATTTCCATTAGGTCAACTAAAATATTTTTACTCTTTTCTCCAGAATGAACAATAGCAGTTATATTCCCTTTGTATTCAATCTTTAAACTACCAAAAAAACAAATTGCTATCTTTGTCCATAAACTAGAGGTCATCCCTCAACTAATTGAACAACTGTTATGTACCAGTAATGTTTTTAAGCTTTTTATATACTGTGTCAATACAATATCCAATGATTACATATATATGAAACAGTCGTACATCTTTATTTCTCTCCCTGCAACCAAACAGGTTCAAGCAATAGCCTTACATCTGCCTACCTTGAACCAATGTTAACATCAGTTTTAAGTTCTTCCCAGAGACCTTCATGTCCAACTAACCTCATGCAAACGAAATGCAGAAGCCCCAATACAAAATTAAAATCCCTTACACCAATGGCATCAAACACAAGAAAATTTGCTCTTAACTGCTGAACCATCATTTCAGCTAGTTTATTGAAAGCAGAAAAGCACTGTGGTCTAGAATCATTGGTGTCAATTTCTTGCAATTTATATTCTTCAATCAGTTTTAGCCAAAATAGTTACCCAAAATCAGACACAGAAGGAAAGCCATTCTGCATTGAATCATGTTTGAGCAATTGCCAGTATCCCAATGCTAAAATCAAGTCCGGCATCCAAGGCTTCAGTGCAGAAACAAAGCTAGCTGCATGTCTCGAGCCCAAGCATTCTTCAACCAAAACAATAAAGTCAAACACGTAATTGACTAGGTTGTATAATGTTGCTAAAATTAAGGAAGCTTCAGAGGAATTTCTAAGCAATAAACCCAAAAATTTGGCAACATATGTGATGGAACTCCTTAGACAGCAAAATGTTTCTATTAAAATCATCTCCCATAAATTGATCCTGATTGTTGGCATGTATTCTTAGATTGGAGGACATGAATTTGACATATTCAAGAGTAAATCCAAGCACTTTTCTAGGCCATGGTACGGAAGTTTCATTGAGCTAGCATCAACAATGAACTTGAGCACAACAGTTAGCATCTTCAACATATTTGAAGTCCTCTTTTGCTTGGTAAAGAAACCCTACATCAAGGTCATTAAAATAAATGAACCTTTTCTTTTTGCAATATCATGTGCTACAAAATTGTGTCAGAATGTTACACTGAGTGGACCAAAAGTGATACTGTAATTCTATTGGTTTCATAGCATTCATGTAAAAGAAAATTAAGATGGACCAAAGAAACCAGTTATAACTCATAGAAACAAGAAAATAGTAACAATTTTAATTCATAAATATGGTAGAAAACTTGATGCCATCCCCATTAAAACACCACATCAGAGTAGTATTGCATATTTTATGTTCCACATTGAAGAGAACAGACACAAGTGTGGGCAAAAATAACTATTATGCTCATTGATTAATAAATAAATACGTTTTCCTTTTGGACCCATTTTAAAACATACCCTTCCTTTACTGCCTAGGTAACCAGTCATAAGCAAACTAAGAGCAAAACTTACCATCATCTGCTTCTGTTTCCTGCAGACAACCATGGGTTGCCTGGTTACTATGTCTTGACACCGGAAGCAAGTCCCCACAAATCTCGCAAATTTTAGTTGTAAGCAACTTATTTGAACAATTAAGGAGATGATCCATGTGAAGTCTATAAGGGATTTCTGGGAACAAGACTGCAAAATAAGATGGAAGTAAGTGGTAAAACATTGTGCAAATATAAGCAATGAGTGACAAAAGCAAATTTGAATCAATTCCTAGTACAAAAGAATTGAATCCCAGAAAACAAGGAAAGCACATGCTTTAGAATACTCCAAACTCAAGCATCATATCATCCACTTGATGCACTTCCCCTTTGAGAGAAGGAATAAATCAATTTATTTGTTTTTATTTTTCTTCGTATAACAAAGAAATAACCATATTGTTCATATGTTGTTAGAATATTACACTAGTAGCAATAGTGTAAAGTAATGTTTTCCAAATTGACAATATCCTAGAAGGTTATTAATTCTTCCTGTTAAGAATGAGTAATGAAGGAGCCTGCTTGCTGCTATAGCCAATGCAACCCAAAGCATAGTTAGTGCACAAGTATGACAACTTTATGTAACCTATCCCAAGTGATATGGAATAGTTAAGTACCTACTCTTGTATAGGAACGAGACTAAGTACATGCAGCTAGAAAATTATATTTGCTTGCAAGATGTAGAAGACTGTGAAAGAAGAAAAACGCCAGTTATTGCAAATAATTATGAAAACCTCTTGGCAAAATACTCTGTTAAATCAAGCCCCCCGGTGTGAAGTGATCTGTTACATTCCCCTAATGTTGTTTCATTTCATTCACATAGATGATGACATTTGCTCACATACGTAGTTCTTCTATAATAAGACACAAGTTTTTGGAATTATGACCCCACTTCGAGTGATAAAACAAAGTCCGATCCACGTGTGTATATCCGACACAACCAGGATATCAAGGCATCTTTATTCAACTTAATTGGCAGGTTATGCTTTGATTTGGGTTTCTATAATTACAGTTTGAACATCCTAAAACTTTCTGTGACTTATTTTCCTCATGCAATATTATGATAAGATAAACATTCACCAAGAAAGGAAAACCGTTTTAGAAAGAGAAACAAAACCCTACACATGTTCAACGGATCGGAGAAGAAATGCTCTCATTACAACATTAAAAGCTTTTAACACTTTACTTGCCTCGGAACTCAAGCTTGATAAATTCAAACATTCCCTTCTTTTGGTGTCAAGATTTTTTTTTCGGCTATGGTGACATTTTGGGAGAGGCGTGTAGAATAAGAGCTGAATATGCCAAAACTATGAAGTACTAAAGAATCACACCGAAAGCATTGCTTGAAAGGTAGCTTCAGAGATGACCGTTCAACGCAAAGAATGCAGTTCCTAAACTTCGCAACCTAAAATAGCTTTACGAGTACTTTCAGAAGGAAAGAAAAATCCTTTATTTGCCATGCCATTCCTGCAGCAATCAAGTAATCCCTGTCAAAATTTGTGTTGGAGGACTGGTTTCCTTTTGGCATGACTCAACTTTGATGAAGTCCTGACGGTTGATTTTGTTTTCCTCCCTCTTCGTTGATGGGTTGTTAAATTCAGATTGTTCAATGCCAAATTTAGAATAGCATCCATGAGCAGTTTTTTCTAGATGTTTTGACATAGTTTCAAACATGTGATCAAACCAATCACGGGGGGCACCATCTTGTGGGCAGACCTCACATCGACTTGTCGCTGTCTGGCTCGGTGCATAGAACACTGCAATTCATAATCAAATTCATGCATTCTTCAAATAGGCGAGTTCACAGTGTCCGGAGAAATTGATGTAAAAAGCTTGCAGACAGAAGATTGGGCATGAGAAGCGGTTTCACCACTCAATTCCACCTTGATTGCACCATGTAAGTAGCATCACTTGCTAAATTCTCAAGAAGGTGGGAAGCTGCAGTAAGTACACCGTCAATATGATGAGTGTCAAGTGTGCCGGGTGACAAAGCCAAATTGATTAGGACTCGGAATAGTTCCCTAAGGAAGTGCAACCGCACCTTCCGATGCAACGAAACTTACGTAACCTTGCTCCATTCTGTGGTGACCTTCTTATAAGTGCAACAAATCGGTTACATGCTTACCTTCTTATTATTTTAGAGGAATATAACTAAGTTAGTAAATTCATATAGGTTTTATTATTATTATTTTATTTATAAAACAATAAACTTAATATATACATACGTATAAATATATATATATATATATAATATGCGTGTATGTATATCGAAATTTGGAATTCAAATTTTTTTTTTTCATTTTTTTTTTTGAGAAAATTCCTCTCTTTTTTTTTCTTTTTTAAATCAAAAACAATATTTTTCAAATCAAGAAAAATCATATATATATATCTAACAGATAATAAATAAAAAAATTTTAATTCTACAATAAAAATCTAAGAATCATAAAACTATTTTTCCTAAACAAAACGGATTTAAGATTTGATCAAAATATTGTAATAATGTTTATTATTATTATTATTATTATTATTATTATTATTATTATTATAATGTTTAAATAATTTTGTTTTTATACACTTTCACTAATTCAACTATATAAATATTTAAATTTTTTTAAAAAATATTAAACATGTATGAAAAAATTTACCGATTTAACCTTTATCTTATAATTTTTACTTAAATAAATTATTTATATTTATTTTTAGTCAAATAAATTTTCATTATTTATATGAATTTTTGAAAATTATATTAAGTAAATTTTCTTTTGAATTTTTGTGCCTCTATTATGTGCATATTTTGGTGATCTATAATTTTTATTCACTTTCACTTGATTTTTTTTTCTTCCTTTCATTTTTCTTGAACAATGTATGTATATACAAAAATGTCTAAAATATTATTAATTAGATCGGAAGGACTAATAAGGCAGTTGCTAAAAAAAATCTATGAGGATTTATGTGACTAAAAATCATTATATTTAGGGACTAATTAGTAAATTTTTCAATGTATACTTGAAAAAATTAACTATTTAAATATGAATATAAAATTTTCTAATTTCAACAAGATTATGGTTCCATCATAGAAATTAAATTAAATCTTAATTTGTTTATGAAGTTCTCTTTCACTTGTTTTTTTTTTTCATTTTTCTTGAACAATATATATGTATTAAAATGTCTATAATATTATTGGTTAAAAGTGATCGCAATGATTAATAAGACAACTCCTAAAAAAATACACGAATGAGACTTATTTAACTAGAAAATTATTATCTCGATGGACTAAATTAGTAAATTTTTCAATGTATATAATTGTTTTTTTTTAAAAAAAAAAAAAGAGTTTAAATATGAATATATAATATTCTGATTTAAATGATATTATGGTGCATCATAACTAATGTATACAAATCCATTAAAACTTGAGATCAAACATTTTATCTCACGAGTTTATTAGGGGTCTATACAATTATCAAATCAAACTAAAATTAATATAAATATAACTAAATATAATTTAAAAGATATTATTTAAAATTTAGACACGTAAAGATATCTTACATGTCCGACATAGAAAAGAAAGAAAAAAAAGAATTTCTTCCATAGAAATTAATTCTAAATAAGGAAGATTGATACGTGTAATTTCTAAAATATTTATGTTTGGTATATAAGCTGCTAAATAATATTTTTTAATTTTTTACAAATGGATAAAAAAATTATAATATTTTTCCTTACTTAAGTAAACATTTTTTTTTGCCAAAAACTTGAACATTGATTTGGATGATATTGAAATCCTAATTTGAGAAAAGAGGAAGTAAAAAATAGTAAAAATTTTAAAAATATCTAAAAAATATTTTACATTAAGTCAATGCTTATAATTTTTAAATTAATTAAATTACAACATATTTTATTTTTATATTTTAAAAATATATTTTAAGGAATTCGTGTCACATTATTTCAATTATTTTCTAATTTGTAGGGAAAAATCTCTTTTTTCCAGTTTTAGGAGAAATGTGAGCATAAATATCATTTTTTTTTTTTGATTTACGGAAAAATATTTCAATTAAATATTTGAGCTTTTTTTTAGTGTTATCTTTCTATAAACAAGTTATTATTATTTTTAATTAAAATATATAAAAACTAAACCCAAATTCTTGAGGGACTAAATATACTAATATTTGGGTAAATAAATATTGTTTATTATTTATGGTAATCGTGTATGGAGGTTTCAAAAATTAATTTTGGTCACTTTCTTTACTCTTTTTATTTTTATTTATATATATATACAATTTACTTAGATACAAAATAAAAATTATTTTTTTCTTTGAAAACGTGTTCCACTAGTAAATGGTAATTAATACCAAAAGAAAATATAATTATAATCTCACCCCAAGATGATAAAAATTGGTAGTAAAATTGATATATGATTCTTAAGTGAGATTTCTTGAAATCGAACAAATTTTATATTGTATTTTAAACTATATATTGTAATTTTAAATATATATATATATATATATATATATATATAGTTGTAGATTTTTATTATCTAATTGTGATAATTTTTTCTTCTTTCTTAATTTTTCGGAAATATCTTAATTATATTAAGTAAACATCAATTGAATACAATTTCTATATTAAATGTATTTTGATAAATATCTTAAGAATATATAAATCTCAATTGGTTTTTATTTTTCTTTTGTTTTTCAAAAAATATATATCTTAAATACATTTATCTCAATTGATTTTTTGTTTTTTGTTTCTCTTGAGACATTAAATGAATGTTTTTTTTTGAAGATGTAAATACGCATTATATCTTATATATGATATATATAAGATTACAAATTTGTTATTATATTTCGTATCAAAATATGTAATTATGATGATTTTAAATTTTTAACCTTTCCAAAAATATGAGCAAGAGATTAAGTTTAAAATTTATAAAGTATTTTTTTTTTATATATATATATATATTTATATATTTTGTTATTATAAATTATTTTATAATTATAGATCTCCAAAATCAAAATTCAAAACAAATCCAAATAAAATCAAAATAAAATTATGGGGGTGGAGCAAGATAAATAAGATAATTGGGGATTATTACCAAAAAAAAAACCACTATCTTTGACAGATTTATTACAAAAAAAAAACACACTATGTTGTTCAACGGTCACTTTTTTTTGGGGGGTTTTGACCAAGTCAATGCCCCAGTTAGTTTGAGAATCTATAGAGTTACAACACCCTCTTTCCTTCTTCTATCAGTCAGAGCGTTTCATCATTTCCTTCTCTTCTCTTCTCTTTTTGTAAAATTCTTTTGCGGCAGTTTCAATCAGATACAAGCCGCCGGTAAATACAACCCGGGACAGCGAAATTTAATCCCAAGAACTTTGGGATTCTTATTTTGGTGGATATACAAGATAAGAATTCGTTCAGGTGGGTTTTCTTTTTCCATTTATTTCTTTTCTTTCCCTCTTTTTTCACTCTTTCTCTGCATGCGCCATTTGGGGTTTTCTTTTCTTTCTTTCTCTGCAATTAATGGCGCCATTTGGGTGTTTTGTTTTCTTTCACTCTGAATTTTCTTTTTTTATCTGCAATTGATGGCGCTGGGGGTTTTGATTTCAATCTTTTCTCCCAGAAAAGAGGGTTACTGAAGTTCGAATAGATTGATCTTTTTATGGTAGCTCACTGTGTAAGTACTAATAACCCTCTTCCCTTCCTTTTTTTTCTCTTTTCTTTAATTTCTTTTCTTTTTTTCTTGGCTTTAATTATAATTAAACCCAAAATATTTCTTGGTATATGAATGTAAGAATTCAAGAATCCGTTCTGCATAATAAACTGAAATAATCTTTTGATAATAAAGAAAAATATCTTTATAATAAACTAATTGAATGGATTTACTGGTAATGGGGAAGAAAGAAAACAGTTTATTTGATATAAAGTTTTAGTAGATTTACTGAGTTTAGGGTTTCTGGTTTGTATCTTTTTCTTTCTTCTAGTCTTTATTCTGGGTTTAGATGATTTCATCACTTCTCCAAAAAAAATTGAGGTTTGATTTCTTTGGACTTTTCAGAAATTACTCTCTTCCTTTTTCTCTTTTCTTTTTTATTTCTTGGTTGTACTTCAAGAATTCAACAATTGATATTTGCATAGTTAACTGAAAAATTCTTTTTTATTGATAAAGGACAGTATCTTGATTATAAGCTAAGTGAATGGATTTGATGGTGATGGGAAAAGAGGAAACTTTTTATTTGATATAAAGTTTTAAGTATTTTTATTGGGTTTATGGTTTCTGCTTGATCCTCTTTTTCTTTATGTTCTTTGGAAATAATTTTAGTAAATAATTCTTTATTTACTGATTTCAGTTTAGATTTCTGATAAATAAATATGCCTCTAATTATGAACATATATGTCTTTGTGGTTAATGGGGTTCACCATTGACCACCAATTTGAACTTCTAGTTTTTATGTAATTTTAAATCGCCTTCGTCATAAAAAAATGCGTTCAGCATAGGGATCAATAAGGGGTTTCTTGCTGCTCCCATAAAATCTGCTGTTGATAAGTTTTATCTGGTTCCAGAATTCTTGAAGGTATATTAGAACTTTGAATTCTTATTTTGTTAGCTCTCTATGAGTCAATTTACCCACAGAAAATAATTAAAATCCAAGGCCAAACTTCGATTTTACCAATTAATTTTTTTTTTTTAAACAAAAATATCATGAAAGACACAGAAACTTACAGAAAGTATCAAACCAGTTGCTAATCAAACCCTAAGAAGCAATAAAAGGTTACAATAAAAATGTACTTGGGGATATTTTACATGGTATTATATTCTCCTTAATCTAACCAAAGTCATTTTCCTTTTATTTAATATCTTTTCATGAATTCACCTTGTTGGAACATTAATCCCTTTAATTTGTCTTATTTCAGGCTGGTGTTGTGGTGGCGGAATAAAACTATGCCAGTGCAGAGAAAACCAGAAGCTAACCGAAGTTTTGATCCTGTTTCAATCTTCATCTTGAGGATTTGAATGGATACTCCAAATACCTTCTTCACATTACTGTTGTATGGTTTGGGATGTCTAATGTAGAAAATCAATTAATTTGTTTTTTATATGAATTGCATATTCTTTTATATGAAAATCACATTATTGTTTTTTATCAAAATCACTTTTGCTGTCATTATCATGGTTGTTGTCTTCATGCTTGTTGTTGCTTTCCTTCACCAAATTTCTATGTGTACCTCATAGCTGTAGGACTTGTGTTTGTTATACTTTTCAAGTTTCAGATGTGCCAGTTATTGCTGATGCAGGTGAAGCGGGAGGAATTACTCAAATTTACGGAAGGTGCATTTACTGGGTTAAAATTAAATGCATACGTTGGAAGGTATTGGGTAACTTTCATAATCATGTCATTGAGCTTTTGCTGCTTCATTTTTGTATCTTATCATTGATTCCTTTCCTGTATCACCATTCTTCATGTGATTTATCTCTCTCTCTCACATTTTGGGGGTGCCGGGGGTTTAGGTATATGATTTGTGATTTTCTATTCCTTTTTCCTTGTACTCAGTCTTCTCAGGTCTGACAAATTTCTGAAATTAGTGATGAACCTTAAACAAATTCATGGGAAGTACTCGACAACTGCCCTCCCAAGAGAAGGCATAAAATTAAGTAGATAGTCACAACCTCATAGAAAGCTTTATAGAGGTAATCTGTTTTTGTTGCATTTAACTTTCACTGCCTTATGAAACTTGTTGTTGTGTGCAGGATTGATTCTAACGTCTCTGAAGAAAAAGCTTGATGAACTGAATGTGTCAAAGGAACTTCATGGTGATAGTAACCAAACAATCAGAAAAGACACTAGTGGTACTGCAATTGGGGTTGCCAACTTATCTCCTCTATAAAATTTTGAAGTAAACTAATCTGTTTGGTTGTTGAGACCAACTGGCTAGTCAGATAAGGTGTTTCTGTATCTGACCATGTTTCTCTTGAATCACATAATTTATTTTAAGGGCCTTGCTTTAGGGAGTTCCTTTTATGTGCATTGCTTAGCACATAAACAGTAATATAGGCAGACCTAGGGTTTCTAGACAGTGGTTAATGTGTGATTTAGAATGGATAAATTATATTACTTCGAATTTAACACTCAAGTTCATCTGATAGGCTCTAAAAGAAGCACTTGCACGTATCCAAATCTGTTCCAAAATAGAGGGAAGAAGAAAGCTTTTAAATCCGAAGACAGACCTGAAATTCATGCACAAAAGGTATAGGTCTTCTCTCTCTATCTGTCTTTGGGGTCTGTGTGTGTATGTATATGTGGGTGCTATTTGCATATTTCTTCACTGATTAAATTGTTTCACTTAAGCTCTTTCTCTAATGAGTGGATGTCATACATTGTTTTTACAAGTAGTAGCACCTTTTTAGTGCATTATCCTCTGCTTACGTTTGCTGCTTTCCTGCTGATTCCTTTTATGACTGGTTTTATTTTTTATCATTTTTGTTTCATCCCTTTTCTGTATTATGAATTTCATCTTGCTCTTCCTTGATGGGAGGAGTTTATGGAAATTTTGGTCATTTGTTTTGGAATTTGAAAGAGTGGAGATCTGAATGCATTTTCTGGAGCAAGTGGCAGTACTTTTCATTATTCTACAATAAATTTTAAGAACTAAAGAATCATATATTTTTCTTACATTAGCTTTCACACTGTTTGCAGAAACAATTTTCTTGCATTAACACTATAGAAGTACACACTGGAGCTGGAAAGCAATTTTTTTAGTTCAAGTTATCCTTGAGTGTGCTCTGAATATTTTTTGGTACCTAATCTTCTTCCATTAGGATCACTTCCATGCAACTAGCTATGAGTTTCAGTGTGATATTTTACTATTTCTTTCCCTGTAATCGTGCACATAGATATACTAATTAAATGTTACATATTGTTCTTATATTCTAAAAAACTTTTGAAGGTATGGTTTAATCACATGAGAAGTTTCTGTGTTGAATTTGATGATTTCTTTGAGGATGATTAGAATAGGTACTATGGCAGTTTCTTTCTCAGTTGGTATTCTCAGGTTTTAGTTGATGATGGAGATCGGATGCTTTCTCTAGCAGAGTTAATTTCTGAGGATCTTCTTCCTCTCATAAAAGATAAATTTTTTTTTTGCGTTAGATTGATCACTATCCTTTTTTTTTCTGTTTAAGTCATGTGATTCTCTTTGTTCAAGTTCTTGATTCTATTGTTGACTGCACATGGCCCAAATACAGTTCACATAAGTGCTTCTCATGTTATAATCAAGATTCGCACGGTATGTTTTTCTTTATGTTGAACTTGGAGAAGATCCAAATATATGCTATGTTTCAGGATTCCATGCTCATAAATATTGCTACGGGTGGCCTCTTGAATTATGATATAATGTGGGGGATAATATGAAGTCAGGCACTTTGGGACGTTTAGGCATGGATATTGCTTGGAGCTAGCTATTCAATCCTAATAATGCTATTCTGAAGTTTTGAATTTTGTCTAGACCTTTTATTTTTGTGGATATTCAACAGAACTATTTTAGTTTTATTTGATTCCTTGACACTGAAATGTAGTTCATAAGGGTCGTCAATTTCCTATTAAAGTTATGCATGGACAAGTAGATTTTTTATTTCCAGGTCTGCATGGAAAATCTTTGCATGCTTTTAAGATGGACTACTTGGAAAGTTTAATTCTTTCATTTTAGTATTTAAAATTAGTAACTAATAAGTCTTCTCAATTTGGCAGAAAAATAAGGAAGTGTCCATTTAAGAAAAACCCTCTCCCATTGTATTAGAAAGCTAATTTTCTTTTTAGCATGGTGCATTAGAAGTCTCGGAGGGGCTCTTGGGGAACACGCCATCCCAGGGAAGCTGTGTATATGCATTGTATGAGAATAGGATATATAAAAAGCACAACATGTAGAACAAGTCCATGCGAGTAGTGTTTTCATATGGAACAAGTCCATGTAGAACAAGTTTTGTGTATTCTTTATGTAATTTTTCCCAGTGTTTCTCTTGTCATTCTCTTGGCATTTGGACCTGATAAACAGGTGATGTGGATGTGTATTTTCATATTTCTAACCATAATTATTCCCTAGTTCTTTCTTTTAAATCTTCTCCAAAATTTCATCACTGCTTTTGCTCAATCTTAGATTTCAATACTTGTGTTCTCATTCATTTGATAAATTGCAGGGCCCTAACATTTTGTTAGATGATACACTTTCAAGTGAAGTTGACAAGGGCTTGCTGAATGTTGTGAAAGACTCCATTGTGCAAGGGTAACCTTATTCTGTATTCCTTTTTCTAATTCATTTTCAGTTGTTTCCCACAATTGATTGACATATGCTGGACAAGTTTCAGTGGGGAGCTCGTGAAGGACCCATCTTTGATGAGCCTATCAGAAATGTTAAGTTCAAAATTGTTGATGCAAAGATTGCCCCTGAGCCTTTGCATCGTGGAACTGGTCAGATCATTCCAACAGTTCGCCGTGTTGCTTATTCTACTTTTCTGATGGCAGCCCCTTGACTTATGGAGCCAGTATATTATGTTGAGGTATTTGCTTAATCTTTTTATGTTTGAAAATTTCTAAAATAGGAAAAAATTCTTGAAGTTGCCTTATTTTCACTGAGCTTTATCAGTTGGTGACTAC
>JAHSUH010003663.1:0-27401 GCA_025388415.1 Cynanchum wilfordii | reverse complement strand
TGCATCAATAATATCAAACCAAAGATATAATCAAGATGTTAATCAACAGTGAATTTGCAGATATTGATCCAAATCTCTTTTTACAGTTCTTAAAGTAACCGGGAAACATCAGTAGCACCAATCTTAATAAACTTGCATATATCAGGCTATATCCCAATAACCAGATACTATCCAAAAATTTTAATATATATGATGTAGAAAAGAATGAAGAAGGAATGAAAAATACCTTTAGCCAAGGAGGGCTCCGAAGTCTTTCACGTTCACGACTCCGAATTTTGGAAATTCTAGAAGATGTATCCATCTATGTTGACATAAAATGCAAGAATGCTTAAGCAAGTGAGATAGTAAAACACAAAAATAAATGCTCTAACATCATATTCAGGAAAACCAGCACTAGCTAAAGGTAAAAGTACACTGAGATATACATTTTTTAAATCAGTTTAATAATCTATGGAATGCATGGTCCAGACAAATAAAAAGGACAAGTAAATCTTCTGAAATCTCAAGAGCACATTTGAAGTGCACATCTTGATATCTTACCAACTCTTGTCCTGTAGCCCGACAAACATGAATACCTAATGCATGCAGTCCCAGAGAATAAAACCCCGTAGCATCTAATAGATACAACAGCTGATATGCAAATGAGAACCCTGCACAATAGAAGATGAGCTGTATTCAAGATTTATCTCCATCATGCAAACATAAAAAAAGATTAAACATAAACCCCAACTCCTATAAGCATACTATATAAAAGAAATGAGGAAATTTTCCTGATGGGTCATAATAAATTCTCACAAAAAATGTGTTAGCACGCATTTGCATGGCCTTGTCAGATTTTCTATAAAGAATAATTTCCAAACTAAACAGCATCCTAATGCCAACCAAGAAAACCTGGACAGACATTTTTTGCCCCTCTAAACCTAGCAAATTCTAAACAGGCAAGCTAGATAGACTAAATGAAATAGTTACAAATATTATTAGTATAATAGAATTATATTGGGAAAACAACATAGATGATGATGATGATAACAATAACAATAATAATAAAGAATGATACAAAAAACAGGGTAAATCTATCTTACCAACCAGCCCAAGAGGACAGAATGTTTATCAACACCAAGAAATTGATTCTTGATAAAATCATGTTGATGTACATGAGTGACCTTGTTTTTTAGCACTGCACATCATATTCAAGAAAAATAAATCATCGAAAGCTCAAGTTTCAATCTGCAAAATATTGAGTTTCCTCGACAAAAAGAGTATGATATACCCATAAGCATTTACAAGATGGTTCATCTCTAATAAGGGAGAAACTCAAGAATATGTACCTTGTTGAGTGTCATAATTATCTTTTATAATTGAATCCTCCAAATGCTTCCATTAACGTATCTATATCATTATATAAGAAATATCAACAAAAATGCACAACAAGTGTAAATATGCTACAAATGTGAAAAATTACCTTCATCCCACCAAACACAACACTAAGAACTGAAAATGTCACATGTACAATGGCTAGAACAAAGATGAAGATGATGAGAAGATGTGAATTGCTTCAAGCGATAACAATGGAACCTTATGCTACAAAACAAGAAACGATAAAGTAGTCAGATCCCAATTTTCTATCTCAACTCAAATACTTCATACATTGAACCAGACATCAAATTTCAAGAGCACAAAATATTCTTATTAGAAAATACAATGGAATAAATTCAAACATTATTTAACACCATTCCATAAAGATTTAAATAAACGATCGGAAATCTTTTCCGAGAATTATTTAACACCATTCCATAAAGATTTAAATAAACGATCGAAAATCTTTTCCGAGAAGGTAAAAAAATCTTTTCAAGGGTAACAAATCAATGAACAGAAAATTAAATCGGCGAGAACTGAGATTAATTACTTTTTCATAATAATAACCACCATTAGACTCCTCTGACATCAAGAACCGATGCTGAGAGTGTGTCTCCGACTTGGGATCAATTCTGCAACCACAAGATCAAACAAACAAACAATTTTAGTAGTTCTACAAATACCAAACTCATTATTGACAATTTTTACCATTCTCTGCAATTTAGGAAGTATAAAGAAACTATTACAAGAAGAAAAAAATGACATTCAGTGGGGTTAATCACGATTTGAATGGGACGATTCCAGCAGAAAAAACCAGAGAAGAATGTTAACAAATGAAAAAGAATGTTTTAAGAAAGAATGGAAAGGAGAATGAAAAGGAATGTTTAAGAAACAAATGGAAAGGAAGAAAAACCAGAGAAGAATGGACGATTCCATGGAAAGGAGAATGAAAAAGAAAATCAAGAAACGAGAATGAAAATTAATGACTGCTTAGGTTTTTCGACCGTTAAACAATGTTTTATTATATTCTTTTAGGATTTGGTCAAAACAATGTTTTGACCAGAATAGATATTGTATTGAATTCAAATATTATTATTTTTATTTGGACATGATTCAATTTTCTTGAAAAATATATATATATATATATATATTATAGTTAAAAGTGCAACTATTTTTTTAAAAAAAAGATATATAAGGATCTATATAACTAAAAATACACTGAAAAGAATTTAATTGACTAAAAATTTATTATATTGATGGACTAAATTAGTAAAATTTTCAATGTATATTTTTTTTATAAAAAAATAACTATTTAAATATGAATATATAATCTTCCGATTTAATTAAAATTACGGTTTCATCATATAGATTAATATATACAAATCCATTAAAATTTTAAATGAAAATATTTATCTCACAATTTTACAAGGGACTTACACAATTATCAAATCGAATGAAAATTACTATAGTAACAAAAAAAAATTATTAAATATAATTTATCGAAACAATTTTTAAAAAGTTGTATTTTGATGAGTCAAAATGTAAATATTACATCTCTCATATGATAACATTTTAAAATTTAAAGCTTTAAAAGGAAAAGAAGAAAAATCTTAAATTCTTGGATTCTTGAATCATCATATCTAAAATATCTAAAATCTTGACGGTTTTTTATAGTGGAAGTGAAGAAAAAGAAAAAAGAAGGCTTAGAACTTACTTACATTGTGCACGATATATATGAACTGTCATTGAATTGAAGGAAGTCAGTAGCAGCCAAAATTCATATCAATTAAACTTCCGTCAATATCGATAGAGAAATCACAGAAAATATTTGAAATCCATGATTTGTTTTAAGAGAAATTTTGGAATTCACGCGGGAGGCTCCGACCGCAATGGCGCCCTACTCGTTCGTGCAGAGAAAGAAAAAAAATTGGGGGAAAAAGAAGAATGAAGAAGGAGAAGTGAAGTTTGAAGACTTTAATTATAATCACGTCACCGTATCCTTTCCAACGGTAATAAAATCACACGCGGACAATTGTTTCGATTGTTTTTAAGGAAAGAGTAATTTCAATTTTTAATTTTTAATTAGAATAATATTTTGATGAATTTTGGGGGTATTTTGAAGTTATGTGTTAAAATTATATATCTATTTTAATATTATTATACAACAAAGTTATTATCCTGTTATAAAATTTATTGTTTACATTAAATGTAAATAAAATATAAAATTATTTCATAATCAACCCAGTGAGAAGCATTATGCTTGCTTGGTTGATCTTTTGGCTCGTGCTGGCAAAGTTAAGGAAGCTCAGCACATGACAAATTGCATGACAACTGAACCAGGCTAGCAGTTTGGGTGGCTCTGTTGTCAGGATGCCATAACTACAAGAAATTTTCTACGGGCGAATTGGCTGCAAAAAAAAATAATGGAGTTGAACCCAGAATTTACAGTCTTCTTGCAAACTTCTTTGCTGCAGCAGGGAAATGGAATGAAGTAGCTGAAATTAGGAAGGTAATGAAAAAGAGAGGGATGACAAAAGTGCCCGGATACAGTATCGTTGAAGTGAATGGACATTTTCATGCTTTTTTAATGGAAGATAAATGTCATCCTCAATATGAACAGGTAAAATAAATAAACAGAGTGAATGCTGAAGCACAGGTATATATTACTTTACACCCTTTTCATTGCTTATCCTTGAACCAAAAAAAAAAAAAACAATTTATAGAAGGCTAAAACTTATACATACATTGATCACAAAATAATCTGCCTGCAAATCAATCCTACAACAATTTTATACTGAAAATTTTGTGATATTTTAAAGGTGAGATGAAGAATAGTTGGTGAAATTGTGTTCTTTATGGAAGAAAGCTCTAGTCCTACCTTAAATTATAGGACCAAGTTTCATGATCATACAATCACAAAGTTTATAATGATATATATATGATCCAAAATCAACTTAAGGTAACCATTGCAAGTCATCTCCTAAGAAAAAAGGAAACTAAAGAGAAAGAGGTTGCAACTTCTTGTTCAATTAAAACACAACTTGTAATAAGGCTGAGTAGTTACTCATCAACTGCTCATCAACTTCTTTTGTGCTCATTTTACCTCTGTACATTGCTGATGCAGTGAGGTATCGTCCATGGCGTGGATCAGCTGCACACATCATGTTCTTGGCATCCCACATTTGTTGTGTCAAGTCTGAAACAGATAGAGAGCGATATTATTGCTGTGATCCTCTTGATGTAAGGGGTGCAAATCCCACCATGAAAAAGTAAAATCTTGGAAATGGAATCAGGTTTACTGCTAGCTTTCTTAGGTCTGAATTCAACTGCCCTGGAAACCTCAAGCAACAAGTCACCCCACTCATTGTTGAAGAAATTAGGTGATTCAGGTCCTCAACTACAATACAACAAAAAAATTTAAAAAAAAGAAAAGAAAAGAAAACCTCTGAAAACAAAAAAAAATTTCAAGATTCTCATCAGAATTCTTACAGCTTGGGGTGGTGAGTTTGAGGGTTCTGAAGCAGATGTCATAGAGGGCTTCATTGTCAAGGACCATACATCATTCATTAGCATCTTCCACCAGCTAATTAACTGATAATGTGGCATTATAAGGCTCCACAATGGTGTCCGATACCTTGGGAGATGGGAAAACAGAGAATGTAAGCATCATTCTATTTGGATACTCTTCCCTGATCTTGGCAATAAAAGCAGAACCCTCATTCCAGACTCAGTTCCACCTCCTAGAGAGTGGCATACTAGAAACCCTGTTTTTTACACATCAGGTTAAAGGTAAGAACTTAACCAATGAGAAAACAAGCCTAGTTTATGATATAGATTATGATGTAGTTTATGTAGAATGAGTAATGCTTTAGACAAATTTTTCCTCCAAATGTTCCAAGGGAAAGGGGAGAAGGCTGCAGAAATCCTAGTTTATAATATAGTAGTAGCAGAAAAAAAGAGTAGTTTGACTCTAAAAGAGTTATCAGAAAAAGTAGCAGAGAAAGTAGCAAGTAAGGCTGAGTAGTAAGAACAAAAAAGGGAAGAGCCATCCGCAAGCAAGATATGAATGAATCTATCAATGTGATCGCCATCACAAACCTGAATATAGTTGGCAAAAGGAAAATATGTAGAAGGAAAATTGTGAAAGAAGAGAGAACATTTTCTCAAGCAGTAAGAAGCTGCAGCAAAGCAGCATTTAGTGAAACAAAGCAGTAGAAGCATTTAGAGAACATTTTTTGCTTCCAACTTCCTTAAACAAAGCAGTTAAGAAGCTGCAGCAGCAACATTTAGTTAAACTTGGTCAAAAGAAGGCACTTCTTCTTACTAATGCAAGCAAACAAATGCAAAGTACTCAGAAAAAATAAATAAATAGTACCTAAAGAAAAGAAGAATCTTTCTTCTTTACCAGCAGAAACTTGCAGAGGTAAACATATCATCAGTTAGCCCCCAACAATTTCTGAAAATAATCTCCTTCACTCCTCTTGACAGACAAGAAACAATGCTTTTGCACTCTGTTTATCTTGCAATTGGGATTTCTCCAAATGCAACCTTTCTAATGCAGGACAATTTTTGATGTCCTCATAACACCAGAGATTCGAATCAATGCCTTTACACGACAAGAACCTTAAAGTCTTCAAGTTATCGCAATAACAAACAGCTGACAACACCATCCATGCTCCATTTTATGGTTAGAAAAAGTTAATTCTTCAAGCAAATGATAACATTGCCCAATAGCTCTAATTCCTTCATAGCTACCCTGACATCCAACCATTTCAAGCTTCACCATCCTTTTACGACCTTGTGCTAAAATATAGTGAGCCCAACATCTGAGACAACTTGAGGTATAAAATCCATCCACATTAGCAATTCAGCTCCTGCAAGAATATCTGAAAGAAGAGATTTTGAATCTGGCTTCCATTGCAAATCTTTTAGACCTGAAAACAACCGACAAAGCATGGGACTGATCTCCACATCTTTTATTTTATTACATGACATCGCTTTGAGACTCTGAAGATCCATCCAGGAAATGATAACTAATTCCAGCCCAGCTGTTGTAAGCAATGAACAACCTTAAAGGGACAGGTATTTTACTCCCCTGAGAACAGAATTGCATGAATTGTGGTAAGAAAATAGACAAAAAATAAATAAATAAATAAAAATAGTACATAAAGAAAAGAAAATCTTTCTTCTTTACCTGCAGCAGTGAACATATCATCAGTTAGCCCCCAACAATATCTGAAAATAATCTCCTTCACTCCTTGACATACAAGAAACAATGCTTTTGCACTGTGTTTTTCTTGCAATTGGGATTTCTCCAAATGCAACCTTTCTAATGCAGGGCAAGGTTTGACGTCCTCATAAAACCAGGGATTCAAATCAATGCCTTTACACGACAAAAACCTTAAAGTCATCGCAATAAGAAACAGTTGATAACACCATCCATGCTCCATTTTATGGTTAGAAAAAGTTACTTCTTCAAACGTCTGATAACATTGCCCAATAGCTCTAATTCCTTCATAGCTACCCTGACATCCAACCATTTCAAGCTTTCACCAGCCTTTTACAAACTTGTGCTAAAATATAGTCAGCCCAACATCTGAGACAACTGAGGTATAAAATCCATCCACATTAGCAATTAATCTCAAAATCTGTAAGTTCTGAAAGGCTGCAATTCTTTGCAGAACCTGATCATTGCACTTCTGTAATTCCAATTCTTGCAGCGTAGGAACACTTATCAGCATCACTCAATAACCCCATTTCACTAGCATTTATCACCAAAAGTCTCCTCAAACCCAAATCACTTTCATTCACATGCAGCATAAAATTTTTACAAAAAAAAGCCCCTTTTGGCTCAACATTAGTGTTTACACAAAAAGAAACTATGTTATGAGTGCAGAAAATACCCGAATTCCTTTTACCTAACCTCCATGATGCTAAACACAACCCCAGAAACGTTAGCAAAATCCCAGAAAAGGCAAATTGAATTACTGTAAGCCCATCTGATGTAGAGGGCTCTGCACCAGCTTCATAAATACAACTTGATATATTTTTTAACATGACAAGTAAAAGAAAAAAAAAATTCTTCCTATCCAGAAGGAAAAGTGAAAAAAAAATGAAAAAGTATACATACATGTATATATATTCAAGTTCCTACTTGAACAACGTTAGTAGATTCAAATTCCTAATGAAAAGAAATAATATTCTTGAGAAAAAAATAGAAACATCAAAATTCATAATGAAAAGAAGATATATATATTGTTGAAAAAAAAAAGGAAATATCATTGCAATATAAAAATATTGTCAAATTCATTTTGTAAATAATGGATATTTTAAAATTGGAATTAGAGAAAGATTGCTTAGAGATTTGAATTTAGTAGTGCAAGTTCGATGCAAGTACGATTGGAGCGCAAGTTCTATGAAAATACGAATGGAGCACAAGTTTGATGCTACGATTGGAGCGCAAGTTCGATGCAAGTACGAATGGAGTGCAAGTTTGATGCAAGTATGATTGGAGTGCAAGTTCGAAGCAAATACGATTGGAGTGCAGGTTCGATGCACGTACGAATGGAGTACAAGATCGATGCAAATAGGATTTGAGTGCAAGTTCAATGCAAGTATGATTCGAGTGCAAGTTAGATGTGAATTCAACTGGAGTGTTGCAAGTTAGATGCAAGTTGGATGCGATGGGAGTTGGAGTTAGATTGGAGTTTAGAGTTAGTCTTAGTTGAGGATTGGTCTAGTTGGAGTAGAAGTTTGAGGTGGAGTTTGACTTACCTGAATGAATTTAGAATTCATTCCCTTGATGTTGATCTTTTGTTGTTTTCTTTGTTCACATCTAGCATGCTGTTGAAATCGTAAATAACTCTTGTATAAGAATTTAAAATTTTAATGAAAATTTCTACACGTAAGTAACCAAAGTCTTACCAAGAGATTTTAAAAGAAATGGAAATGGAGGACAAAAAGAAAAAGAAATGAAAAGCATGCAAAAGAATTAAAAACAAAAGAAAAGGAAAGCAAATGCAGTGAAATTGAAAATTTGGAAAACAAGCAAATCGGCTACTGCCGGAAACAGGGCAAAAACAGAGTTATTTATGGCATAGCTACTGGAATTTCTAGTAAAAACAGAGGAAGGCACCATTTAGCTACTGGAATTTTTGTGAAAAACAGAGGACTAAAGGGGCTGCCTACTGGAATTATTATGAAAAACAGAGGATAGCATGCAAATGGCTACTGGAAACGTAAATGCAAACAGAGGAAATGTAAATGCACCTACTGTACTACACGAAAATGCAAATGAAATGCACACTACATGCAATATACTACTGACATGGAAAGTGAACAAAAGAAATTGCAACCTACATGCAAACTTAAAACTACCAAACAAAACATGCAAACTGCCTAAATGCCATGCAAACATGAAAATTACATAAAAACCATGCAATTCATGCAAATCAGAAAACACATGAAAAAACAAATAATGAGCATTTCATGAAGAAATTTTCTCACCAAGAGAGTTCAACATCATTAGACTCAGTCTCACAACCTGCTTTATTGTTCTGGAATTCAGCATAGAAACCAAAATGCCTGCTACAGCAACAATAAACAAAATCAAAGAGTAACAATTTCAGGAAATCTAAGATTACATGTCAAGGAAAGCATTTTATGGAGATATTTTCTCACCGAGAAAAGAATGTTATACATCATGAGTCTCTGTCGAAGAGCTTGCTTTATTGTTCCAGAATTTAGCTTAGCAACCAAAATACCTGCTACATCAATAGTTATACAAAATATAAGAGTAAGAAAAGAATGTAAGAGTAACATTCTCACCAAGAAAAGAATGTTATACATCATGAGTCTCTGTCGAAGAGCTTGCTTTATTGTTCCAGAATTTAGCTTATCAACCAAATTACCTGCTGCATCAAAAGTTATACAAAATATAAGAGTAAGAGCAATCGAAGTTCACAATTTGGAAAATCTAAAATTACTTGTCAGGTGAGATATTTTCTCCCCAAGAAGAAGTTCAAAACACCCATTGGGCTCTGTCTCCAAGCTTCCTTTATTGTTCTCAAGTTCCACTTATGAACCAAATACCTATTGCATCAATAGTATACAAAATCAAAGAGTAAGAACAATCTAAATTAAAAATTTTAGGAAAATCTAAGATCATATGTCGAGGAGAGCATTTCATAGAAATATTTTCTCACGAAGAAGAAGCTCAACACCATTAGGCACTGCTTCACAGACTTCTTAACCATTCCTGAGTTCAACCTTAAGAACCAAAATAAATGAAGCATTAACAGTTGTATAAAATCAAAGAGTAAGAGCAATCAAAATTAAACTTTTAGAAAAATGTAAGATCACATGTCAAGGAGAGCATTTCATTGATATATTTTCTGACCAAGAAGAAGTTCCACACCAATTAGGCTTTGTTTAATAGCCAGCTTTATTGTTCCTGAGTTCAACTTACGAACCACATACATGCTGGATCAACAATTATACAAAATCAAAGAGTAAGAACGATCAATATTCAAAATTTTAAGAAAATCTAAAATTACATATCAAAATGCAGATATTTAATCACCAAGAAGAAATTCAAAACCCATTAGGAGCTGTCTCTTTGTTGTTCCTGAGTTGAGCTACGAGCCAAATACCTATTGCATCAATAATATAAAAAATCAAAGAGCAAGAATAATTGAAATTCAATATTTTAGGAAAATCTAAGATTACATATCATCAAGGAGTGCATTTTGTAGAAATATTTTCTCACCAAGAAGAAATTGAACACCAATTAGGCTCTTTCTCACAGCCTGCTTTAATTCTCTTGAGTTCAAGCTTTGGAACCTGAAAACCCTGTTCCATCAATAGGCATACAAAATCAAAGAGAAAGAACACTTAAAATTCAAAATTTTAGGAAAATCTAAGATCACATACTAAGCAGAGCATTTCATATAAATATTTTATAACCAAAAGAAGCTTAACACTGTTAAGCTCTGACTTAATTGTTCCCTATAAACTTGTTTTCCTATAAGAGGCTGCCTTTGGGGATTGATTAAACTGGTCTTCTATGGAATTAATTGGAAACAAGATCATTGTAGCTGCATAAAGATCAACACATGCTAGAATCAACGCTCTTCAATCAATGGCAGAAAAAGGTACAGTTGTAGCATATGATCAAGTAAAGGAGGTAGATAGCTAACCCATAAGAAATTGATTTTTTTTTTAAAAAAAAAAAAATGACAAGAGACATCATCAGTAGGATCATATATCAAACAGTACGAGCAATTGAAATTCACAATTTCAAGAAAATCTAAGATCACATGTCAACAAGGAAAGCATTTCATAAAGAGATTTCTCACCAAGAGAGTTCAAAACTATTAGGCTCAGTCTCACAACCTGCTTTATTGTTCCAGAGTTCAGCATAGAAACCAAAATGCGTGCTGCAGCAACAATAAACAAAATCAAAGAGTAAGAGCTATCAGAAATTCACAATTTCAGAAAATCTAAGATTACATGTCAAGGAAATCATGTCAAGGAAAGCATTTTATGGAGATATTTTCTCGCCAAGAGAACATTATACATCATGAGTCTCTGTCGAAGAGCTTGCAATATCATACAGGTCATGTAAACGTTATGGAAACACAAAATAAACTGTGCTCAATGCAGCAAGATCATTTGTAATGCAAAAGAAAGCGAGAAAAAAAAACTATATATTTCAGGACATGCATAATAATGGGATACATAGCCCATTACTAATAATAGACAAAGTAACAACAAACCAATATCTTCAAATCACTCCCTTCAAATTATAAAATAAGACAAACATCAAATAAGCATAAAATATGGTGGATAGTAAACCATAGAATCTAGGCAGGTTAATGGTAATAAAGCACTTTGATAGACTAGATGTTATTATTGGATCAAAGAGAAGATATAGTAATTAAATTTGTCCAAAAAAAAAAATCTGTAACTGACATGAAACTTATCTTTTGCTACCAAAACCTGGACAAAAACAAGACTCTCAATTTAATTTTATTGGATAAAGTAATTGATCATGGCATATAGCAGCATACTACAAAGAAATAGATTGGATGGGAGAACAGACTTCTGTGTCAATCTCAGCTGATTCAACATGAACATTGATGTCGTCCATGATTTTGACGATTTCTAATAGCAGGCCTGGTCGATCAGCTGTCTCAATATAGAGCAAGCTGAAATCACAAGACAAATGGATTAAGAGTGAAATATTGTGTAGAGTGGAATAACATGTCAATAACTAGTTACAAGCATCCTTAAAACTGAATTAAGAACACACCTCTTTTTAGGTCCATCCTCCTTGACATGTTCATATGAGTTGCAATGTCAACATCAACCTGTCATGATTTAAAAACAACTCGCCATAACTAATTTGCAATTTGCTTAATCCTCAATTTTAGTTATAATATGAAAATTTATTTGGAAAATAGGCATCTGCTTTATCGACACTTCTTATGCAAGGTAACTAAACTGGAATCAATAATAAACTAAAACTCATCACACATAAAGGTGTAATGGTCCATGAGCAAAAAAATAAATATATAAATAAAAGCAAGCAATCCATCTATTTTTAACTATATATTAAACTAAAAAGGCAATAACCAAGGACAAAATCCTCGCTACATTCTAGAAAAACATACATACTTGAAAGAACGACTCCAAAAGCTCATAGTAGAAAAGTATATACAAGCATAGAGGAAGAAATTACTTTCCCAATGAGATCCAAGCAGTCCTGATTGTCTTCATATTCAACCTTTGTCCAGTCAATTCCATCCAATTCATACTCCTGCCTAAGAAATAAAACAATTTACAAATTTTTATTACAGCTGATGATGCAGGAAGATAGCAACAATTTTTTGAAAAATAAAATCAAAATTAAAAATCAAAACAAATCTGAAAGCCAAGTAATTAGTGAGAGAGAAAATCAAAACCCTATACCTTCAGCCTTAAACCCTAAATGCTAAAAACCTAAAACCTTAAACTCCAAACCTCATACCATATATCTCATACCTTAAATTTTAATTCTAAAATCTTAAACCCTAAAGGTAAAATGCAAAGGGCTAAGGGCAAAAAGGACAAAGTGCAAAGGGCAAAAGGGTGAACGGCAAACACCCTAATCCCGATACCTTTATACTCTATACCTTCAACCTTAAACTCCAAACCTCAAACCATATATATATCTCATACCTTAAATCTTAATTCTAAAATCTTATATCCTTAAGGTAAAGTGCAAAAGGCTAAGGGCAAAAAGAACAAAAGGCAATAGACAAAGGGCTAAGGAACCAAAAATGATTATCAGAAGCTTGTAACACCAATTCGCCTTCTATAGCCACATGTATTTCAGCAACCTCGTGAACCAACAAGGAAATAACAAGTTGTGATCATTGCACTTCTGTAATTCCCCAATTCTTGCAACATAGGACACAATTCTAGATTAGTTTCAGTCCAAAATGACTACTCAATATCGAGAAAGGTTAAAAAAAGAAAGATGCAAAACAATATCTAACTTTCAAAGTTATGAAAAGATTTAGCTGGTTTAATGACACAAGCAATCAAGTAATATAGTGCAAGGAAATAAGAGTACTAAGACCTTCAATCAAGAGTTACACAATGATTTTTGGTAATATGATATTCTCACGCAAAGGATATATAGGAAAAACCATAAGGAGAGATACTTAAGTAAGGAGAGATACCCCAGAAACTTCAGCAAAATCCAAGAAAAGGCAAATCAAATTACTGTAAGCCCATGTGATGTAGAGGGCACTGCAACAGCTTCATAAATACAACTTGATATATTCTTAAACATGACAAGTAAAAAAAAAAAAAATAAATCTTCCTATCTAGCAGGAAAACTGAAAAAAAAAGAAAAAGTATACATACATGTATATATATTCATGTTCCTACTTGAAGAACGTTAGTAGATTCAAATTCCTAATGAAAAGAAATAATATTCTTGAGAAAAAAAAATGGAATCTTAACACATTAAAATTTATAATGAAAAGAAGATATATATAATGTTGAAGAAAAAAAAAAATAAATATCATTGCAATATAAAAATACTGTCAAATTCCTTTTGTAAATAAAGGATATTTTTAAAATTTGAATTAGAGAAAGATTGCTTAGAGATTTGAATTTGGGAGTGCAAGTTCGATGCAAGTACAATTGGAGTGCAAGTTCGATGCAAGTACGATTGGAATGCAAGTTCGATGCAAGTACGAATGGAGTGCTAGTTCGATGCAAGTATGATTGGAGCGCAAGTTCGATGCAAATACGATTGGAGTGCAAGTTCGATGCAAGTACGATTGGAGTGCAAGTTCGATGCAAGTACGAATGGAGTGCAAGTACGATTGAAGTGCAAGTTCAATGCAAGTACGATTTGAGTGCAAGTTCAATGCAAGTATGATTAGAGTGCAAGTTAGATGTGAATTTGACTGGAGTGCTGCGAGTTAGATGCAAATACGACTGGAGCGCAAGTTCGATGCAAGTACGAATGGAGTGCAAGTTCAATGCAAGTATGATTCGAGTGCAAGTTAGATGTGAATTCAACTGGAGCGCTGTGAGTTAGATGCAAGTTGGATGCGATGGGAGTTGGTGTTAGATTGGAGTTTAGAGTTAGTCTTAGTTGAGGATTGGTTTAGCTGGAGTAGAAGTTCGAGGTGGAGTTTGACTTACCTGAATGAATTTAGAATTCATTCCCTTGATGTTGATCTTTTGTTGTTTTCTTTGTTCACATAGCATGCTGCTGAAATCGTAAATAACTCCTGTATAAGAATTTAAAATTTTAATGAAAATTGCAAACTATAAGTAACCATTTATAAGTCTTACCAAGAGATTTTAAAAGAAAGTTTAAAAGAAATGGAAATGGAGGACAAAAAGAAAAGGAAATGAAAAACATGCAAAATAATTAAAAACAAAACAAAACAAAAAGAAAGCAAATGCAACAAGCAAATCGGCTACTGCCGAAAACAGGGCAAAACAGAGGAAGGCACCATTTAGCTACTGGAATTTTTGTGAAAAACAGAGGACTGAAGGGGCTGCCTACTGGAATTATTATGAAAAACAGAGGATAGCATGCAAATGGCTACTGGAATCGTAAATGCAAACAGAGGAAATGTAAATGCACATTACGTGCAAATATACTACTGACATGGAAAGTGAACAAAAGAAATTGTAACCTACATGCAAACTACCTAAATGCCATGCAAACCATGCAAATGAAAATTACATAAAAACCATGCAATTCATGCAAATCAGAAAACACATGCAAAAACAAATAATGAGCATTTCATGAAGAGATTTTCTCACCAAGAGAGTTCAACACCATTAGGCTCAGTCTCACAACCTACTTTATTGTTCTGGAGTTCAGCATAGAAACCAAAATGCCTGCTACAGCAACAATAAACAAAATCAAAGAGTAACAGCAATCCAAGTTCATAATTTCAGGAAATCTAAGATTATATGTCAAAGAAAGCATTTTATGGAGATATAAAATGCAAATGAAATGCACACTACATGCAATATACTACTGACATGGAAAGTGAACTAAAGAAATTGCAATCTACATGCAAACTTAAAACTACCAAACAAAACATGCAAACTACCTAAATGCCATGCAAACCATGCAAATGAAAATTACATAAAAACCATGCAATTCATGCAAATCAGAAAACACATGCAAAAACAAATAATGAGCATTTCATAATATTTTCTCACCAAGAAGAAGCTCAACACCATTAGGCACTGCTTCACAAAAAATTTCATCAAAAAATGCCTTCTCAAAATATTGAAGAGAAAGGATAAGAATAAGGTACATGTTACTCATCGGAAAAGGGCTCAATCACTTTCCCTAACTCCCATGTTATTAGAAAATGCTGCAATCTCAACAAGGAAGGGATCCGAAAATTGATGGATCATCCCCGCATGCAACATCCCCCATGTCAACTCAATTTGCACACATATGTTAACATAATCAAAGAGTAAGAGCAATCCAAGTTCACAATTTCAGGAAATCTAAGATTACATGTCAAAGAAAGCATTTTATGGAGATATTTTCTCACCAAGAGAATGTTATACATCATGAGTCTCTGTCGGAGAGCTTGCTTTATTGTTCCAGAATTTAGCTTAGGAACCAAAATACCTGCTGCATCAATAGTTATACAAAACCTAAGAGTAAGAGCAATCGAAGTTCACAATTTCAGGAAAATCTAAAATTACTTGACAGGTGAGATATTTTCTCCCCAAGAAGAAGTTCAACACACCCATTAGGCTCTGTCTCCAAGCTTCCTTCATTGTTCTCAAGTTCCACTTATGAACCAAATACCTATTGCATCAATAATATACAAAATCAAAGAGTAAGAACAATCTAAATTAAAAACTTTAGGAAAATCTAAGATCATATGTCGATGAGAGCATTTCAAGAAGAAGCTCAACACCATTAGGCACTGCTTCACAGCCTTCTTAACCATTCCCGAGTTCAACCTTAAGAACCAAAATAAATGAAGCATTAACAGCTGTATAAAATCAAAGAGTAAGAGCAATCAAAATTAAACTTTTAGAAAAATCTAAGATCACATGTCAAGGTGAGCATTTTGTGGTGATATTAAACTATTAGAAAAATTTAAGATTACATGTCAAGGCTACGTATCATAACCTGCTACAGCCTGCTTTATAGTAGTTTAGCTTGGGAACAAAAATACATGCTGCATATATAGTTAAACATAATTAAAGAATTAGGGCACTCGAAATTCAAGTGGAGTTTGACTTACCTGAATGAATTTAGAATTCATTCTCTTGATGTTGATGTTGATCTTTTGTTGTTTTCTTTATTCACATTCTGGAGCATGCTTGAAATCTTAAGTAACTCCTGTATAAAAATTTAAAATTTAATGAAAATTGCAAATCGTAAGTAATCATTTATAAGTGTTATCATATGTTAAAATGAATCATGATGTGCCCTTAAGGTAGAATAGAAAAGGAATTGAAAGTCGCATTTGAACCTTTCTATAAAAAAGTATATATATCTTGTAAGCATATATATATATATTTATATATTCAAATTGGAATGCTAACAAAATCAAATTTACTTATCTACTCTAATTCACAAAGACCCTTTGTCATAGAAAAAGAGGACCTTCATATTGGAATAGCATCATCAAGATTACATCTTGAGGAATCATACCAACCTAGAAATAAATAATAAGCATGACAAAAATCAGCATTTGAAATTTAAAATTTTAGAAAAATCTAAGTTAGAATTGTCAAGGAAAGCATGTTATTAAGATATTTTCTCGCCAAGAAGAAGTTCAAAACCATTAGGCTATGTCTCACGACCTACTTTATTGTTCTCAAGTTCATCTTAGGAACCAAAAAGCCCTGCTCCATCAATAAGAACAATCGAAATTAAAAATTTTAGAAAAATTTAAGATCACATTCCAAGGAAATCATTTCGTGAAGATATTTTCTCACCAAAAACAAGTTAACACCATTAGGTTCACTCTCGCAAACTGCTTTATCCCTGCTTTATTGTCAAGGAGAGCATTTCATGGACATATTTTCTCACCAAGAAGAAGTTCAACACCAATTAAGCTTTGTCTAATAGCCAGCTTTATTGTTCCTGAGTTCAACTTACGAACTACATAACTGCTGCATCAGCAATTATACAAAAGCAAAGATTAAGAACGATCAATATTCAAAATTTTAAGAAAATCTAAGATCACATAAGGAGCGCATTTTATGGAGATATTTAATCACCGAAAAGAAATTTCAAAACCCATTAGGCTCTGTCTCTTTGTTGTTCCTGAGTTGAGCTTACGAGTCAAATACCTATTGCATCAATAATATCAAAAATCAAAGAGTAAGAACAATTGAAATTCAATATTTTAGGAAAATCTAAGAGAACATATCATCAAAGAGTGCATTTTGTAGAAATATTTTTTCACCAAGAATAAGTTCAACACCAATTAGGCTCTTTCTCACAGCCTGCTTTAATTCTCTTGAGTTCAAGCTTTGGAACCAAAAAATCCTGCTCCATCAATAGGCATACAAAATCAAAGAGTAAGAACACTCAAAATTCAAAAGTTTAAGAAAATCTAAGATCACAAGGAGAGCATTTCATAGAAATATTTTCTAACCAAAAAAAGCTCATCACCACCGTCTGTCTTAATTGTTCCCAAGTTCAACCTTTGGCACCAAAATGACTGCTACACCAAGAAATTCAAAATTTTAAGAAAATCTAAGATCACACGTCAAAAAAAAGTATTTTATGGAGATTATCAAATGCAGGGTAGGAAACATGCATGAGTATCAATTAAGGGCAGAAATCAAATGAGAATATTATTAATCAGATTGTGTTCATATGGGGCATCCAAACTTATTTTCTTCATTCACTTTGCTTTAGTAGTTGTTCTCTACACTGCCCGGTGTTTGAAGAACTGCATAAAATAGTTTGGATCAACTTGTGCAGAACTAAAGTCCACAATGCATAAATTTTTCAGTTGAACTTGATTATTTTCAGGAATGGGAAAAAGCTGCAGAACTGACCTTTTTGGGCTATGCCATTGAATAAGCTTGTTTTCCAATAAGAGGCTGCTTTTGGGGATTGATTAAACTAGTCTTCTATGGAATTAATTTAAACAAGTCCATTATAGCTGCAAAAAGATCAACACATGCTAGAATCAATGCTCTTCAATCAATGGCAGAAAAAGTACAGTTGTAGCATATGATAAAGCAAAGAAGGAAGATAGCTAGCCCATAAGAAATTGAATTTTTTAAAAAAAAAATGACAAGAGACATCATCAGTAGGATCTTATGTCAAAGGGTAGGAGCAATTGAAATTCACAATTTCAAGAAAATATAAGATCACATGCCAACAAAGACAGCATTTCAAGAAGAGATTTTCTCACCAAGAGAGTTCAAACTATTAGATTCACATCTATAGGTATTAAATTAGAAACATTCTCCAACTTCTGGTACTTGAAGTTTGGTGCAGGAGACTCTATGTATCAAGAAGGAAGAGGAACTCAAATGATTGTATAAGAATATTGATAGTAGAAAAGATAAATGAAAGTGGCAAAGAAATAAAGAGATAGAAACTCCAAAATCACCGAGTTGTTCTGATCAGTGATCTCTGCCCCTATAACAGAAAATCAATCTTATGCGCTAAACAGTTGCATGATTTGATCATGAATCTAGGAGGGCCTTCTGTTGTTTTGTCATTTTGCAGTAGTATACAATATCATCTCCTCTGAAAAAGAAACAAATTGCATCTACAGAAATGGTGACTAAATTGATAACAATGAACACACAGGTAATAGTAATAATATTGGTACCTATAGATTCAAGCCTGCGTCCATTTCTAATGGTTGCCCTATACTTGATAATACTTCAAATGCAGAAAGTGATTAGATAGACATCCAAAACTAAAAAAAAGAAATATTAAACTCCCTTCATCCCAAAAATCTTGTTGATTTAAGACATGAAACAAGTATTAGGGAATTCTTAAAACCAGAAATAATATAACACAAAATGTCTAATATCCTCAAAAACATTCAATTTAGGGATATGTAAGTTGATGGATTAAGTAGGGGTATTTTTGGAGAGATAAAAAAGGTAATTACTATAAAATTTCATCAAAAAATGCCTTCTCAAAATATTGAAAAGAAAGGATAAGAATAAGGTACCTGTTACTCACCGGAAAAGGGTTCAATCACTTTCCCCAACTCCCCTGTTATTAGAAAATGCTGCAATCACAACACCAAATAGCAGAACTATAAAAAGGAAGGGAACCGAAAATTGATGGATCATCCCTGCATGCAACCAACCCATGTCACCTCAATTTGCACACATGTTAACATAATCAAAAGGAATGCATTTTTTTTGCTTAATGGGAGGGAAAACCAAATATGTGCATCAGGAAAGTATAATATTTTAGGTACAACTGGATTCTTTAGACAATATATCAAGTCATAAAACCAAAATGCACATTTATACCTCAAAAACAGTATTTGCAAAGCATACCTTGATTCTATGGCTACCAAAGTATTTGGTGTCCTTTTCTTCAGATTTTGGAGGTATAAATGACAAAAACACGACAGTCCCACATATTTTTCAGCTTGTGGTAATTTTGTCATGCATACAAAAAAAAAAATGGATAAGTATATAGATAGATGAGTTGAGATAGTGAATAAAGTACTTAGATTGTTAGAATTTATGGAATGATGAAAGAGAGAAATGGTCATTTTTTAAAATAAAATAATTAATAAAAGAATTTAAGGATATACAATGATGAAGTTAAAATTGAAAAATAAAGTAGTTTAAAAAATGAAGGTTTTTATTTGATAAATAATAATTATAAATTATGTGGGATATAAAATAATGAAGTTAATATTAAAAATAATTAGTTTGAAACTAATAAAATTTATATGCAAATAAATTTGATAATCCTAAAAGAAAAAATAGTTAAAATAATGGAGTTAATATTATAAATAAATAGTTTGAAACTAATATAAAATATATATATATATATATAAATTTGATATTCCCAAAGGAAAAATAGTCAATTTACTTCATATTGTATTAAAAATTCTATAATTTAGTCTCTATATAAAAATTATAGACTATTCAAAATAAATCACATGAAAACATGACCAATTCTAGAGGGCAAAAAAAAAAAAGACTTGTTTTTCCTTTCCCACAAAATGGAACGGAACGATAATACCCAAAATCAATTGGTTCTGCACGTTCCACCACGACTTCTCCATCATTTCATTTTTCATTTCCCACAAAATAGAACGGAACGATAGTGCCCAAAATCAATTAGTTCCGCACGTTCCACCACAACTTCTCCATCATTTTCAAGTATTTTTTGCCTCTCTAAAATTTGGCACGTCTTTCACGTGATAAATTTTAATATAAAATAATTTTAAAATAATTAAAACGGGATTAAATGGTATAAAAATTGTATAGAAGGACTAAGCTATAAAATTTTTAATAGTATAGAGATCAAATTGGCCAATATTTCTATCCTCAAAATATTGAAAAAAAAAATTAATTTGAAAGAAGAAATAAAGATGTAAAAAATAGTTCATTTGAAAAAAGTGAGAAAATATGTTTTTCAATTTTATAAAATAATAATAGTAAAAAAATTATTAGATAAGATATGAAATGATGAAGTTAAAGATAAAAAAATAAATAGTTTAAAATTAATATAAAATTTAGATATAAAAAGTTTAATTTTTCTAAAATGCTGAAATAAAAATAATATTTTGCAAGAAATAAAGATTTTAAAAATAGTTCCTTGAAAAAAAAAATTATGATTTTTAATTTAAAAATATATATTATATATTTGAGGGATATGAAAAAGTTTCACCATAACAATTCAACACTAACAAATTCAAAAAGCAATTCAAACAAATTAAAAAAAAATAATAACTTAATCAGAAATTCATTAAAAGGCTCATATGTTACCAAAAAATAAACATACAGTGAAAACAAACACACATAGCACAAAAGATCAAGAAAATATTCAATTCCATCAAAAGACAAATAAGATTTTATGGATGAAATGAGATGAGATGGTAAAGAAAATACTTGATTGTCCGAATTTATGATTGCGAAAACAGTATTTGCAAAGCAAACCTTGATTCTATGGCTACCAAAGTATTTGGTGTCCTTTTCTTCAAATTTTGGAACAAACAGGGCAGTCCCACATATTTTTCAGCTTGTGGTAATTTTCCATGCATAAAAAGAAAAACATGTAGTTAGCAAACAAAAAAAAATGGATAAGAGTTCAGTATAATATATATATATATATAATAGATGAGATGAGGTAATGAATAAAAGTACTTAGATTGTTAGAATTTATGGAGTGATGAAAGAGAGAAATGGTCATTTTCTTAGAAACATATATTGAAAAAAACACACATAACATAACATAAATATTCAATTCCACCAAAAGACAAATAAAATTTAAGTATAAAGAGGGAAAATGAAGAATTTTATTTAATAAAATAATAATTAAAATTTTAGTGGGAGAAATAAAGATTTTCAAAAATAAATCACTTTAAAGAGAGGAAAAATGAAGATTTATTTAATAAAATAATAAGTAAAAATTTTATGGAATATATGAAATAATGGAGGTAATATTATGAATAAATAGTTTGAAACTAATATAATATATAAATATATATATAAAAAATTTGATATCCCCAATGAAAAAATAGCTAATTTAGTTCCTATTTGTTATAAAACTATTGTTACTAAATTGAAATATAGCACAAAATGTAAGATTGAGATCAAAGGGAAGATAAGCTTTCTTGAGAGAAGCTTTCTTGTATATTTCATATATATTCTTGTGTGTTCAAAACTACACATTTTCACCTCTATTTATAGGGATGAAAAGTAGTAGAGATAAAATAAATAATGTAAATAATAACAATAATGGATGAAGATAGTGAAAGGAATTAGGTATAAAGATAGTGAAAGTAATTAGGTATGAAGATAGTGAAAGTAATTAGGTATAAAAATAGTGAAAGTAATTAGGTAGAAGATAGTGAAAGTAATTGAGATAATTTAGGTATGGAGATAGTGAAGGTAATTGAGATAATTTAGGTATGGAGATAATGAAGGTAATTGACATACAAATATTCATAATACTCCCCCTTGTTTGTATGTCCATTGTAAATAAATATGTCTCATGAAAACCTTATCACTTCCATTCAATGTGATGAATCTTCAGGGTTCACTTCTCCTTGGATATCCATTACATAAAGAATATGCCTCGTTAAAAACCTTATCAGATAAAAACCCAGTGGGAAAAAATTCTGATTAAGGAAAAGAGTACAATATTCTTTTTTTATGTACGCACAACTTTAACTCCATTATTTACGACTTCTATGTCGTGACCCAACTGCTTCATCATCGATTTCGTTACCATCACATTAATTTTATTGTCTTCCACAAGAAGAATCTTAAGGAAGATTTGACTTCTACATAAGTACTGTTGCTAGAGGAACATTCCGAACTTCCGTTCGATTGTAGTAATAATTTCATCCGATGCGCAGGTGAGAAACCGTAATTTCTGAAATTACGCCTCCTTCATTGGTCATTCTCGAGGAATATGAAGAATCCATACATCAGCGGGTATTAATCTCAACACTCCCCCGTTTGAGATGAACTCTTGAAATCTTTGAACCGACGCAAACCAAGTTTATATCTCAATTTCTCAAATGTTGCGATTGGAAGAGCCTTAGTGAATAAATCTGCAAGATTATCACATGACCGGATTTGAAGTACATCAATATCACCCTTCTTTTGAAGTTCATGAGTAAAGAAAAATTTGGGTGAAATGTGTTTTGTCCTATCTCCTTTGATATACCCTCCTTTCAATTGAGCTATACAAGCTGCATTATCTTCATATAGAGGAGTTGGAATCTCACTTGGGGGAGATAAACCACAATTCTCTCTAATATAATGTATTATTGACCTCAACCATACACATTCTCGACTTGCTTCATGAATGGCTATTATCTCAAGCATGATTAGAAGAAGTTCTTTGTTATAGTTTGCTTTGTAGAGCGCCATGATATAGCAGTATTGCCATATGTAAATAAATAGCCGGTTTGAGAACGTGCCTTATGCGGATCGGAAAGATAACCGGCATCCGCATACCCAATTAATATTGGATCATTTTTATTTGAATAAAATAATCCGAGGTCAATAGTTCCTTGGAGGTATCTAAGGACATGTTTAACACCATTCCAATGTCGTCGTGTTGGTGAAGAACTAAATCTTGCCAATAGATTTATAGCAAATGCTATATCGGGTCGAGTGCTATTTGCTAGATACATTAATGCACCAATAGCACTTAAATATGGTACTTCAGGACCAAGTAGTTCTTCATCATTATCTCGAGGTCTAAAAATATCCTTATTTACATCCAGTGACCTTACGACCATTGGAATACTTAATGGATATGCTTTGTCCATGAAAAATCTTTTCAAAACTTTAGTTGTATATGTTGACTGATGAACAAAAATTCCATCTTCCACATGTTCAATTTGAAGCCCAAGACAAAACTTGGTTTTCCCAAAATCTTTAACTTCAAATTCTCGCTTCAAGCAATCTATAGCTTCTCGGAGCTCTTCCGGAGTTCCGATGAGATTAATATCGTCAACATATATAGCAAGAATCACAAAACCAAAATCTGATTTCTTAATAAATACGCATGGACAGATTTGGTTATTTTTATATCCCGAATTCAATAAGAATTCACTAAGACGATTGTACCACACACGTCCAGATTGTTTAAGCCCATATAATGATTTCTGTAATTTTATAGAATAGTTCTCACGAGGGCCATTAGAAGCCTTTGGTAATTTTAATCCTTCAGGGATTTTCATATAAATTTCCTTTTCAAGGCTTCCATATAGATAAGCTGTAACAACATCCATTAGACGCATATCCACCTTTTCATGAACTGCCAAACTTATAAGATATCGGAGTGTAATAGCATCAATAACGGGTGAATAAGTTTGGTCATAATCAATTCCCGGCTTTTGTGAAAAGCCTTGTGCGACGAGTCGTGCTTTATATCTTACGACTTCATTATTCTCATTTCGTTTTCGCACAAACACCCATTTATAACCAACAGGTTTTACACCATCTGGCGTTTGGACTACAGGTCCAAAAACTTCTCGCTTTGCAAGCGAATTTAACTCCGATTGAATCGCATCTTTCCATTGAGGCCAATCAATTCTATGCCGACATTCTTCAACCGATGAAGGATCTAAATCCTCATTATCCTTGACAATATCAAGGGCTACATTATATGCAAAAGCATTATCAATAGAAATTTTACTTGATCCCAACTTTTATTCAAAGTTGTATAATTAATAGAGATTTCCGAATTCTCTTCATCATTTGGAATCTTTTCATCGATTTGTCCCTTGGTTTTCATCATGATCTTCCGGATCATCTAATCCTCTTTTCTTTGGAGGATTTTTAATTTTTAGAACCAGGGTCGGCGCCACGCTGTGCGTGCCTTTGATTCAACAACTATAGGATTTACTTTTTGTTCTTCGGAACTTCTATTCGTATAGGAGCATCTATAGGCTGGAATATGCGATTTAGTGACTCTTCTGGGGCGCAAAAAAAATCGCAGATTGATTTGCAATTTGTTGCAAATGAATTATCTTTTGAACTTCCAGTTCACTCACATTTGTGCGTGGATCTAAATGATTCAATGATGTTCTCCACGCAAGTTCAATTTTATGCCATTTATTCTCTCCCCTAATTTGGGAAACAAATTCTCATCAAAATGGCAATCAAGAAATCTTGTTGTAAAAACGCCCTCTCAAAGGTTCAAGATACCTTATAATAGACGGGAGTCATACCCAACATATATCCCCAATCTTCTTTGAGGACCCATTTTTGTTCGTTGGGTTGGTTCAATAGGAACATATACAAGACACCCAAAAAATTCTCAAATAAGAAATATTAGGCTCGAACCAAAAGCCAATTGTAGTGGAGAAAATTTATGATAACTCGATGGCCTTAAACGCACAAGTCGTTGCGGCATGTAAAAAATAGCATGCCCCCAGTCCGCTGTAGGGGGAGTTTTTTTTCATCAATAATGGTCTAGCAATTAATTGTAGCCTTTTGATAAATGATTCACTAGACCATTCCGTGTGTGAACATGAGCTACGGGATGTTCCCACAATTATGCCAATCGACATGCAATAAGAATCAAATGCATGCGAAGAAAATTCACCAACGATTATCTAGACGGATTCGTTTAATAGGATAATCGGGAAATTGCGCTCTCAAGCGAATTATTTGGGCAAGTAATCTCGCAAACGCGTGCGTGTAGGGTAGATAATAAACAAACATGTGACCATCGGGTCGATGCATCAATCAAAACCATAAAATATCGAAGCGCCCACAAGGTGGACTAATCGGTCCACATATATCTCCATGAATCCGTTCTAGAAATGTAGGACTTTCAACTCCTACTTTTAATGGTGATGGCCTTATAATCAATTTCCCTTTTAGAACATGCAAAGAAAGTTTATCGGCGTCAAAAACCCTTTGATTTTTCAAAGGATGACCGTGCGTTGTCTCGATAATTTTTCGCATCATAATTGATCCCGGATGACCCAAACGATCATGCCAAATTTTAAAAGTAACGGATTAGTAAACTTCTGTTTACTAAATGATGCGCCTCAATGTTATTAATTTTAGCATAATATAGGCCAGGAGGATAAAGATGGTAGCTTTTCCAACAAATGTTTATTAATTAGGAGGTCATTTTCGTAATAGCCAAATATTCATGACCGTTATCTTCCATAGTCTCAATATGATATCCATTATGTCGGATATCCTTAAAAACTCAATAGATTTCTTCGAGACTTCGAGGAAAATAGTGCTTTATCAATAGCAATCATAGTTCCTCCCGGTAATATTATATTAGCTCTTCCCGGAGCCTTCAATAAGTTTTACACTACCATTTATTGTGGTAACACTTGTTTCTCCCACATTCAAATGAGAAAAATATTTCTCGTATTTCAGGATGGTGTGCGTCGTTCCACTGTCAATTAGACACACACTTTCAATGTCATCATTTAACCCATAAAAGGGGACTATAGCCATTTGGTAATCTCACAAACTTCAGGTTGTGAGTTAAGAATATTCAATGTAAATAATCTCACAAACTTCTAGTTGTGATTTAAGCAAATAATCTCACAAACTTCAGGCTGTGAGTTAATAATAAACTCATTAATAATAATAAAATAACAAAATATTTATAAATAGAAACCGGAAATATAAGATAATAAAAATAAAAAAAATTTCTAAAAAGATGAAATATATTACATTAAAATATTAAATAAAAATAACATATTACATATCATATTATATTCTAATTTTTTTGAACACTTCCATCCCCGATTAAATGATCAATTTTTCCTTCCGGATGTTCGAAAAAGTCAGCTACATCCAGGTGAGCCACGTCAATATTTTCAAGATCATCATCATCATCATCATTATTTCTTCCATACGTTGAATTTTGAGAAGTAAAATTTACTTCGACATTTTTGCCTTTCTTGTCAATAGATGCTTGATATAAATCAACAAGATGTTTTGCCGTATGACAAACACGGGACCAATGACCTTTCATACCACATCGATAACATTTATCTTCATATTTTTTTCGAACAATATTTCTTTTCTCATTATTTTTTGTCCATTTCGGTGGTCATCATTTTTGGCACCTGAATTACGAGTATAAGGGCCAAATTTATCACGAGTTTGTCCATGATTATATGTACGACCACGACCACGGAAACGACCACCGACCACGGCCACGACCATGATCTCTTCTGGGATCATGTTTTCTAATAGCATTCACTTCCGGGAATGGAGTAGAGCCTGTTGGTCTAGTTTCATGATTTTTCATCAATAATTCATTATTTTGTTCCGCAACAAGAAGACAAGAAATTAACTCAGAATATTTCTTGAAGCCTTTTTTCACGATATTGTTGCCGCAAGATAATATTAGTGGCATGGAAAGTAGAGAATGTTTTCTCCAACATATCATCATCGGTTATATCAACTCCACATAATTTCAATTGTGAAACAATTTTAAACATCGCAGAATTATAGGTACTTACGGTTTTGAAATCTTGCAACCTCAAGTGCAACCCAATCATACCGTGCTTTAGGAAGAACGACCATCTTCCTGGTGGTCGAATCTATCTTTCAAATTTCCCCACAAAATAAGGGGATTTTTCACGGTAAGATACTCATTTTTCAAATCCTCATGAAGATGATGACGAAGAAAAATCATAGCTTTGGCACGATCTTGTCTTTGTTGTGACATTATTTTGTACAATGGTGTCTCCTAGACCCATTGCAAAAGAGATGCATCTCGGCATCTAATATCCATGATAAATAATTTTTTCCCGTAACATCAAGAGCCACAAAGTCAAGCTTAGTGAGATTTGCCATAATAGTAAATA
>JAHSUH010003660.1:88126-100179 GCA_025388415.1 Cynanchum wilfordii | reverse complement strand
ATACAAGCACATCACAATAAATCCTTATTGGTTTAGCAATGGTACCAACGATGCCTAAACCATCAACAAAATTGTGCAACAACAACAATTGAATTGTAGCTTCAAAACATGCTACAAATTCAGCCTCTATAGTGGAAGTAGTAATGAAAAACTACTTATCTCTCTTCTATTTGGACCTTCGGATATCCTTATATCCAGAATAGTCCGAGTCCAAGTAATTAATAACTCCAATATTACTTGTTCTTCTATATGTGAGCATGTGATCCTTAGTGCCTTGTAAGTACCTTAAAACTTACTTTGCGGCTCTCCTATAAATAGACTGAAATTGCTCCCTTTCCGAATGGGAACTAGACTAGGTGTACATGATTTCACCTTAACATCATGTAATAACTCACAATATCTCTAGCGGCAAGAAGAATATCATCTACATACAACACAAGGATTACAAACTTACTTCCCACAACCTTTATGTAGATACACTGATCAACGGTCATTTCTACAAACTCATATGACAATACAGTATCATTAAACTTCAAATACCATTGTCGGGAAGTTTGTTTAATCCATAGATTGATATCTTCAACCTACATACCAGATTTCCTTCACTTGTCGTCTCAAAACCTTGAGGTTGATCCATATAAAGCTCTTCTTCCAAATCTTCAGTGAGAAAGGTTGTTTTAACATCCATTCGGTGAAGCTCAAGATCAAAATGAGCCACCAAAACCATTATCAATGCTCAAGTGCATAAATTATATAATCGTTTAAAATAGCTGATCTTTTCTCTCTAATAGACCTCCTTAATGTTATTTCTTTATGAGGTTGCACTATTCATTAAGTTGAACATTTTCCTCCTCTTCTTGAAAAATGGCATCCATAACTGGGTTTGGAGCATCCATTTGTTGTTATTCCATATTCATGCCTTATGGTTGTACTACAATAATAGGAACATCAACTTGAGATGGATCACTTGATAGACTTTGATCCATCAATGACTCTCTTATCTCTACATTACTTGCTCCCACACTCCCACTGATATTGCCATTTTCAATGAAGTGAGCATTTCCAAACTCTACAATTCTCGTACTATGGTTAGGACAATAGAATCTATACCCTTTTGACCTCTCCGGATATACAACGAAATAACCAATAATGGTCCTGAAATCCAACTTCTTTTCATGTGGATTATATATCCTCACTTCGGTTTGATAGCCCCATATGTGAAGATGTCTTAAATTAGACTTCCTAGATGTCCCCAGTTTTAAAGGAGTCTTAAGAACTACTTTACTAGGCACCCTATTCAATATATATGCAGTTATCCTCAATGCATACATCCACAATGAAATAGGTAACTAGACAAATAGTAAAGGATAGAAAAACACTAACTTGAAGATTCTATATCCTTCTCTGTTATTCTTTGATCAATCCCAATGATATGTCGATTTATATCATATTTTTAAGGGGTAATTATGTTTAATTATGTTTAATTTAAAGTCTAATTTGACTTAATTAAATGGAAATTACGCAAATTTGCTATGTTTTCTCTTTTTGGAAGTTTCAGGACTGAAATTGAAAAATGAAGAAATCATGGACTAAAAGTGCAATTTTTGGAATAAAAAGGATCAACACGGGCGTGTTCCCGCCCGTGTTACTGGCCGTGTTGCGCTGGCATAGGCGTGTTGATGGCCGTGTTGAGCCCGTGTTGATGATACGCAACACGGGCATGTTCCTGCTCGTGTTGCGGCCCGTGTTGAAGACAGATTTGGCGTCCCACATCGAATTTTCAATGTTTTCAGCTCCTTTTCTACTCCTATAAATAGAGGCAGCAGCCAAGCCTTTGCCATCAACCAACAACCCACCAGAGAGTGTAGAGTGCAGAGAATTTGAGGGATTTTGAGTCTCCACTCCCGTGGATTCTCATAAATTTCCCTCATAGTAAAATATTTTCTAGTTATTATATTTTTCTTCTTAGCTTAGGGTTTGAGCCTCCACCATAAGGGATAGCTCTATAGCTTAGTTGAGAGGTGTGATTCTAGAAGATTTCGTGCGCAAGACATGGAGGGAGGCTAGTAGAATTCGAGAAGAATCGGAGGTCAAGTCCCACCGTCGAAGTAGTGACAACCAAACGACAACTTTTCTTTTCCCTCTTCTCAAGTCTATTATTTTTCATTCTTTATTTACTTTATCTCTGTCTCATGGGATTCTTTTATTATTAATGATACAATTAGAGCTTTTATTAATTTCTCGGGAAGGATATTGATTGTGATTATCATTGTGATTATTATTGCTTTATGCTTTCAACTTGATTTATTATTCAAGTATTGCTATGAGACTTAGGTTTGCATCTAGTTGAGTATTTATTTGGAATAATTTATTATTTTGACGGTTTGTTAATGAGACTCCACCATAAGTGATTTAATGAATTGCCGGATTAGGTGTAATAACTTGCAACCACCATATTGAGGTTAGACAACCTAATAATCTTGAGTTAATGCTTAATGCAAATCTTAGGATTACTTTATTAAATTGACGCCTTAATAAATAATCTAAAAAGATTTAGAATTACTTTCAACCACCATATTGAGGTAATTATCATAGATAACTTGGGTACGATAGTAAAGTTAATATTAATCACAATTGCCTTAGATCTGTTTAAAATCGTTGATGCTTCCATGTTACTATCTGCATACGATAGGTACTCTGCCTTAGATTTTGGTTATTTAAGTGACAACCTATTTGTTTTGCTTGAATTAATCTCAATCATAATCTTGCTAAAAATATAGTAACCAAAATTCACATCGGATTTTTTGCGCCGTTGCCGGGGATGGAAAATTCATAAAATTTTTAGAATTCCTGATCAAAATTTTAGAAGTTTTATGATTGGATAACTGTAGTAATTATTCTTTATGACATAATTTGATTAAGAAAAGTAAACTCAATCCTCCTAAGTATAGGATTTCCTAAAATTTTTAATTTTAGATTATCTAGATTTAATTAAAGATAGGAATATCTAAATTTTGGAAAATACATTCTAGAATCATACTAGGAGTTATTCTTGATATCATCCAGAGAGCTTCATAAAATTTAAAAAACCCATAAAAAATAAATATCCTAAAAAACCTATAAAAATCTAAAAAATTCTTAAAAACTATAAATTCTAAAGCCTTGGAAATTTAATTACTAACTCTTATTCTTTGCTTTTGATAGGAAGATGACTCGGACTACTACAAGCAAGTTGGGAGATATGTTTGATAACCCAGAGCAGCTAATTCGCAAGGCTAGGGCAAAGAGGAAATTGGAATTACCTTATAAGGATAAGGATAAGGATAATAAGTATGTAACTAAAAGTTTTGACCATTCTAAAAATGAACATTCCTGCTGTCTCATTTTTCCATCAAATGAGAAGGAATATGAAGAAAGGTATGTGGCACTTTTAGACAAACAAATAGCGCAAGGTCGTAGGATTGATTGGGGGACTGCTTTCTCTCTAGGAATAGAAACTGATCTAAGGAGAATGATGTGTGTTCGTCCTTATGCTCGCATTTTTATGGTAGATGAGCCTATCTATACCGAGCTGGTTTTCGAATTTTATTCGACATTTAGCTATGAAAACGAGAGAGTTAGATTTCGTCTTGATTATTTGGAACATAATATGAGTACTAAAGAGTTTGGTGTGCATTTAGGAATTTGGACTCAAGAAGAAGTTACATCATGCATTTATCATAGTGCAGTAAGAGAATTCTCGGACAATACATCAATGTATTGGGATCATATTAGAGCTACTCAGAAAGAGTATAATGCAGATACAACAAGAGTTTCGGATATTCATCTAAGCCTTCGTTATCTACATACTATGTTTCCATATATAGTTACTAGGAAGATTGAAAGTAAGACAATTCTTAGTCCTTTGGAAATAGTTGTCTTCTCTCATATGTACCATGAAAAACCTGTTGATTTAGGCCAAGTTTTTGCTCATATTATTAACACAAATGTTAAGAAATCTACAACACAACCTTTAGGTTTTGGACCTTTTGTTACAATACTTGCAAGATAAATAGGAATGGAATTTGAAAAGGAGAACTTGACAAGGGTAAGTGATTCCATGACGCCAGTCGGTTCTCGTATTCTGCAGGATATTGGGATAACCCATGTAATCATGCCCCTAAGTCCCAAGGAAGAAGAAAAGCAACAAAAGTCGGACAAGAATATATCTTATATTCCTAAGAATGAGTTCGAGAAATTTATGATGGATGTTATTGATGATCAAAAAGAAGTAGCATATCAACAAGATATTCGCCTAAAGAGGTTAGAGGCAAAAAGTATGAATAGTTATTATAAATCTTTACAACCAAATATGAAGCCAAAAATAACAACTCCATACTACGATTCTGCGAATGAAGATGTGGAAGAAGAATATTCTCCTGCAAGTCCTTCTCCAATTAATTAGTTCCTTTCTCTTTCTTTCCCGTTATTTCTTAGTTTTCGTTATTTCCTTTGTTTCGTTTTTGGATTCTTTCTTTCTTTTTGCAAATAAGTATATCCGATGAATTATTCTTTACATTCTTTAAAGAGTCTTATTTGGTATTTTGGCGTAATTCATGACTACTCTGTTTTATTAGAAGACTGGATGCTCCAGTTTAGGGTTTTCATGAATAAAATCTGGATATTCCAGATAGGACTTATGTGCTATAAATTGTTTGAATTGCTGGATGTTCCGGACAAATATTTTTCTAGATAGATATTGAGTGTTATGAAATTATTGTGAATGCATGCACAACTTGATTTCATTTACAGGCTATATCTATTGTTGAGGATACTTGTCATTATAATCAAAGTCATTATGGATAAAATTGCAATCAATTGACCATACAGGTAACTTAAGTAGGATATTCTTTCATTATAGGAATCTTATTGAGAAGACATGGTAATGTTCTTCTACTTTTGAGGCTTCTAAAAGCTTTATAGGAATTTATTATTGAAAGAATTTTGAGTTACTCTATAAATCTCTTGATCTATATTTCTCCAAATTATTTAGTATTAGTTTATCCTCCGATATTCTCTCTTTTTAAATTGTTTATCATTTGATAAAAAGGTACTAAATAACATCACCATTTTATTCCGAGAATTTCTTAGGTAATTTTGTGATATGACTTTGAAGGACGATATTCGGACAACAAGAATCATCATCGGTTCCCGGATCTTTTTCCTTCCCTTTTCCTTTTCTTTTTTTTTTTTTTTTTTTTTTTTTTTTTTTTCCGGTGTTTGAATAAGTGTGGGGTGTCTTAGAATGTTTCTGCTTGTCTCGAAATTTTTCAAATTCTTTTTGAAAAAAAAAAGTTTTTCAAAATCTATCCGGAATAAGTATTTTATGCAGAATGATTATTTACTCAGTCTATGATATAAATTAACTAATTCAATGCTTATGTCTTTTGGAGATGATGAGAAATCTTTATAGAAGTTTGATACAAGTCCTTTTATAGGAAATTCCTGAATGATTTTTTAGCACAAAATTTTGATTAACTATTTGATTGATAGATTATTTTCGGACACTTGAGGTCATAGCATGATATCTTTTGGAATGCATGATAACTATTGTGGTTGCTTGAAAGAATTTGAGAAGATTGCCATTCGTTTTGTGTCAATTTATTTTTAGTAATAAGAGTCTGTTTGCATGTATCCTTTGCTACTTGAGAACCATTCCTAAAGGGAATTAAATGCCCGGTGCTCTAAGGTCTTTAAGGTCCGGGAGCCACCGGATTGGGACTCGTTACAAGGGTAGTTAAAGTTGTTATTGTTAAGCAACAACATTCTTTTTACATTTAGAGTTATTATTATTAAAAAAAAAAAAAAAAAGTATTCGTGCAAGAAAAGAAAAAAAAAAATTAGATTTTTTGGCATTCGACTTGGGTTCCTAGAGTGATTATGATGAGTTGTTGTGAACCCTAAAAGATTGACGTGCTATTATTTCTTGTTGTTTAGGGAGAACCTATTGATTGAATTAGTAAAGTCAAAATCACCCACTACACCTCGGAGAAATTCTATGGTTTGACATGTGTTGAATGAATATAAGTTTCAAGTTGTTTCTATTTGATCTTTGCAAAGAATAGTTTATGAGGAAAGCAAGAGTATTATATTCTTTGTGCATAATTGAAAAATCTTGATAGAATTGATTTTCTAAGGAGTAAATTTTTGGAAAATTTTACTTTTTAATTTCATGATATATGAAGTTTGGAAGATTATTCTATGTTTAAGTAATTTGCTTGAGGACAAGCAAAAGGTTAAGTGTGGGGTAATCTGATATGTCGGATTTATATCGTGTTTTTAAGGGGTATTTTTGTTTAATTATGTTTAATTTAAAGTCTAATTAGACTTAATTAAATAGAAATTACGCAAATTTGCTATGTTTTCTCTTTTTGGAAGTTTCAGGACTGAAATTGAAGAAATGAAGAAATCAAAGACTAAAAGTGCAATTTTTGGAAAAAAAGGATCAACACGGGCGTGTTCCTGCCCGTGTTGATGGCCGTGTTGCGCTGGCACGGGCGTTGTTGATGGGCGTGTTGAGCCCGTGTTGATGATACGCGACACGGGCGTGTTCCTGCCCGTGTTGCAGCCCTTGTTGAAGACAGATTTGGCGTCCCACACCGAATTTTCACTGTTTTCAGCTCCTTTTCTACTCCTATAAATAGAGGCAGCAGCCAAGCCTTTGCCATCAACCACCAACCCACCAGAGAGTGCAGAGAAATTTGAGGGATTTCGAGTTTCCACTCCCGTGGATTCTCAGAAATTTCCCTCATAGTAAAATATTTTCTAGTTATTATATTTTTCTTCTTAGCTTAGGGTTTGAGCCTCCACCATAAGGGATAGCTCTATAGCTTAGTTGAGAGGTGTGATTCTAGAAGATTTCGTGGGCAAGACAAGGAGGAAGGCTAGTAGGGTTCGAGAAGAATCGGAGGTCAAGTCCCGCCGTCGAAGTAGTGACAACCAAACGACAACTTTTCTTTTCCCTCTTCTCAAGTCTATTATTTTTCATTCTTTATTTACTTTATCTCTGTCTCATGGGATTCTTTTATTATTAATGATACAATTAGAGCTTTTATTAATTTCTCCGGAAGGATATTGATTATGATTATCATTGTGATTATTATTGCTTTATGCTTTCAACTTGATTTATTATTCAAGTATTGTTATGAGACTTAGGTTTGCATCTAGTTGAGTATTTATTTGGAATAATTTATTATTTTGCCAAGGATTTAATGAATTGTCGGATTAGGTGTAATAACTTGCAACCACTATATTGAGCTTAGGCAGCCTAATAATCTTGAGTTAATGCTTAATGCAAATCTTAGGATTACTTTATTAAATTGACGCCTTAATAAATAATCTAAAAAGATTTAGAATTACTTGCAACCACCATATTGAGGTAATTATCTTAGATAACTTGGGTATGGTAGTAAAGTTAATATTAATCACAATTGCCTTAGATCTGCTTAAAGCTACATATTCGAATATGGTCATTCTAATTGAATCATCGAACTGAATAAGAATCCTAAGCCATATCTGTTTCAATTCTATTTATGTTCTAGCAACAATCTCATGAATTGATTCTTATCCTAGGGTAAACTTTTGTTAATAAATTTTTGTCATATTTAATAATTTCTTATAACTTGTCAACGTCTTTGGGTCTATACGATATTTTATAAATTTAAAATCGTTGATGCTTCCATGTTACTATCTGCATACGATAGGTACTCTGCCTTAGATTTTGGTTATTTAAGTGACAACCTATTTGTTTTGCTTGAATTAATCTCAATCATAATCTATGCTAAAAATATAGTAACCAAAATTCACATCACCCAACTTTTTTCTTATTCCAAATCCGTAATACTTCAATTTACCCTTTGATGACATAAAGATTTGTTAAAGATTCAATCTTTAACCCTTAAAGGAGAGAGTTCTTGTGTTTTCAGAAAGAGAGAGGGAAGAGGAAAACCTTGTGTGTATATACAAAATATGTCTTTTTATAACTTAATGTCATATTTTGTTCTATTACCAAAATACCCCTTAACTTTTACCATTATATAAAACACCCCTCAACACTTAAATTTTAACGAATTGGCATAGATGAATTTACATCCAATAATTGTCTCTTCAATACTACACTAATCATCGTTGTGCGTACAACAATAGCAATTATTAATTACTTCAATTATATAAATCAATTGGAAATTAAATTTCTAACATCATATTTTTAAAATATAATTTTTTTTTTTTTTGTGTGTGTCTTGGATAAGTTACATATATAGATGGAGCCCTTAAGATATATCATTATATTGACTAACGCTCAGTTGAACAAGTGCATAGATTTTTTAAGTAGGAAATAAAGTTTGTTCTAAATTATAGATGCTACATACATGAATATAGAAATGAGTCAAAAATATAAACGTTTATTCACGAAAAAGCACAAAATTGCTTTTTTTTTTATTAGAAAAAAAAAAAAAAAAACACATACAAAAAAGGAAGCTGGAATTCATCAAATTACTGCAGCCTTCTCAAACCACATCTGATTACTATTACAGCTTTATTACATCATATACTCAAACAGAAACACACAAACTTGTTCGAAAAAGAGTTATTATTTCAACTCCCAAACATATATATATATATATATATATATATATATATATATATATATATATCAAACAGATCACTGATCATCGTTCGTGGATGGATGATTGAATCGATCAGTAATATATATTTTCTAATTATTTAATTAAGAGTGGTGAGCTTCGATATCTTCAACCATGTGAAGGAAGAAGTTGAGGAGTGTTCCTGGATGTGGGTTGTCATCTTTCAGCTTCTCGTACTCCAGTGTCCACGTCACTAAGCTGTCCGGACCATTTGTATCCACGTGATAAATTATGTTCATCGATTTGTATAGTTCCATTAGATCTCCTTCAATCATCTTGAACTTTATCGATTGTTTCTGCTCATCGATTTCTTCTATTATCTGTTTTGCAACTCTATCTTTTCCATCTGCATGGGAATTTATCATAAAAAATAAATAAATAAATAATATGTTGGAAAAGATAAATGCAAATCTTGGAGAAAGAAAATAACGTTCATCTTTAAAGTCAGATTTTTTTTTTTCCCCTTAAATAGACTAGATACGTAATTACTTTAAATAAACTAATCAGAAGTTATGGTATCAATTATATTATTAGAGATAATTGGTCTATATAGTCCGTAAATATTCAATGTATATAAGATTTTTTGTGTTAATTTATACAATTATACCATCATTATTAGATTAACAAGTAATTTTTATTTTTTTAAAGTAAATAACTTTATTCTTTCAACTCGAACTAATTAGTATGATTAAATGTATTCAAAGACAAAAAAAATTTTACTAGGTTTTGTCAAGTCAAAATTAACTCGATTTTGTGAGGCTGATTCTTTGAATAACGATGGATGGGATTAATTGAAAAATTATTCAAACACTCATCGAAAGTTATATATATATATATATATATATATATATATATATATATATATATTGTCTGTGTGGTATATAAGAAACATATATAATTAAGGGTTTACCATGTGTGTAGTGCCAGAAGATCTTTGATCCAACCTTACCAACTTCACCTTCAAGAAGAGTGAAAGCTTGAACTTTACCAGGAGTCATTTTGGAAAGATCGTGAGGTCTCTGTTTGAAAATGTCATGGAAGACATCTCCACCTGCTTTGATCTCTGTTTGACCGATCATTTTTCCCTTGATACCCATTTTCTCTTCCCTCAAAAATCTTTTTTTTTAAAAAAAATAAATAGTAAGTTGAACTCAAAACAATTGAAAATTTCTATTACAATGATAATGATAAAAGTCTGTGTGGAGAGTTTGTCTAGTTGTTGCCCGCTTTATATAGATCAATATTGACTGTATATGAGTAGGAGTTCAATATGAGTAGGAGTTCAATCTCATAACCTCACCTAAACGATTAATTTTTGTTCCTTATTGAAGGTATGTTCTTACTCCAAACTTTAAACGACTATATATGAGTAGAAGTTCAATTTCATAACCTCATTTAAGTGAAGAAAACCCACCCTTATTAACTCACGTTTATCTTGGATTATTTATTATCTGATTCAATCAATTATATAGAAATACAAAATCGTGTTAAATATTGTTTTCTTTTTTTATTATTTTAAATTTTAAATATATTGCATGAAGAAGGATCTGGAATCGATATCTTGATCGGTTGCAAATAATTTATATAGAAGGATCTTGAGCATTGAAGAATAATTTATATCGATATCTTGAAGAAGGATTTGCATTGAATGCTGATTCAAATCTTATGGCTTTAGCTATCTTGGAAACAGTTGATACTTACATTGTTTGGTGAGCTTATTTAATTTTTTTATAATCATTTATTTAATTTTGTTTGATGGGTTGAATGGAAAGCCAGTAATGCAAGAAATGATTTATCCTTCTTCTCTCTCTTCTTCTTCTCTGCTCACCCCCCATTATTTTTCTTCAATTTCAAAAATTGGTCACGGGATTTGACTGCAGAAATTAGAGAAATTTGTTTGAAATTTTAAAGAAACAAACGATGTTGCAGTGAATCGAAACTTTTTTTTCTTTTTGGTTTTTTTTTTAGATTTTATTGTGAATCTGGATTTTAATTTTCCATAGTTTTTCTTGGAATTATTATTATTGCTATTAATGTTCTGTTCTTCAGTATTTGTGTTGAACTTTGTGACCTCTTCCCTTCTTTCTTGCTTACATGAACATGGAAATTGAAAAATATATCTTCTATTTTTTGAGCAAACAAATGAGAGAATATTTTTAATAAAGAATGTGTGGGAAAAGATATAAATTTTGGAAAAAGATTTGAATTTTAAAAAATATAAAATTAAATTTTGAAATGAAATATGAATTTTTGAAGAAGATATAAATTTAAAACATATAAATTTTGGAAAAAGATTTGAATTTTGAAAAATAAAAAAATTGAATTTTGAAAAGAAATGTGAATTTTGGAAAAAGATATAAATTTTGAAAAAAAAAATTAAATTTTGGAAAAAAAAAAGTAGAAAGAAGAAGAAAGAAGAAGAGAGAGACAGAAGAAGATGGCGGAAGAAGTACAAAGAAGAAGAAAGAATAAGAAGAAAAGAGAAAAGAAGACGGCAGAAGAAGAGGGGAAAAAAATTTTTTTATAAAAAAACTGTAGCGGACAAAAATGTCCCTGTCCAGTACAGTGAAAAAGGGGATTTGACAGAAAAATTATTCACCTAACGGTCAAACTGGATGGAAATGCTAAATCTAAACGTTTTGAAAGTTTGAGTGTCGCTAGAGCAACAAAAAAAGTTTAGATGTTAAACTTGAATTTTGAGATTTTAAAGGTGTTAAGTAAAATACTTTACCCTTTTAAATATATTGCATGAAGGATCTACAATCGATATCTTGATCGGTTGCAAATAATACTGCATTGAATGCTGATTCAAATCTTATGGCTTTAGCTATCTTGGAAACAGTTGATACTTACATTGTTTGGTGAGCTTATTTAATTTTTTTATAATCATTTATTTATTTAATTTTGTTTGATGTGTTGAATGGAAAGCCAGTAATGCAAGAAATGATTTATTTATTTATTTATTTTTTTTTTGATGTTGATGATGGAAATAGAGGACTTTTATTTATTTATTTATTTATTTATTTATTTTTCTTCTCTACTCACCCCCGATTATTTTTCTTCAATTTCAGCGGGACTTGGGCGGCGGGGAATCTCTGCTCACCCCCCGATTATTTTTTTTCAATTTCAGCAATTGGTCACAGGACTTGGGCGGCGGAGAATTGGGGAAATTTGTTTGAAATTTTAAAGCGAGCAAACAGTGTTTAACATCATCAATGAATCAAGACTTTTTTTTTTCTTTTTGTTTTTTTTGTGCAGATTTCACATTAAACTGGAGTTATTATTACTATTATTTTTCTGTTATTCAGTGTTTGTGTCAAACTCTATGACCTTGTCCCTTCTTTCTTGCTTACATGAACATGGAAATTG
>JAHSUH010003660.1:0-74572 GCA_025388415.1 Cynanchum wilfordii | reverse complement strand
AAATGATTTCTTCTTCTTCTTTTCTTTTAGCGAACAAATGAGAGAAATTTTAGGGCTTTTAGGTTTTTTATTTAAATTACAAAAATACCCTTCATAATAAATTTTGGAAAAAATATTTGAATTTTGAAAAATAAAAAAATTGAATTTTGACAAAAATGTGAATTTTGGAAGAAGTTGTAATAAATTTTGGAAGAATATTTTTTTTTGAAGAAAAAAAAAACAATTTTTTTGGAAGAATATAAATTTAAAATATATAAATTTTGGAAAAAATTGAATTTTGAAAAGAAATGAAAATTTTGGAAGAAGATATAAATTTGGAAAAAGATTTGAATTTTGAAAAAGAAAATTGATTTTTGAAAAGAAATATGAATTTTAGAAGAAGATATAAATTTAATAAAATTTGGAAAAAAGAAGAGAAGAAGAAGAGAGAAAAAAAATTTAGGATTTTTTATTGAAAATTACAAAAATACCCTTTATAAAAAATTTGAGTTTATTTTTTTAATTTTTGGACAAAAATGCCCCTGCCCAACATAGTGAAAAAGGGGATTTAACGGAAAAATTATTGACCTAACGGTCAAACTGGACGGAAGTGCAAGTTCCGGACGATTTAAAAGATTGAGTGTCGCTAGGGCAACAAAAATAGTTTAGGTGTTAAACTTGGATTCCGAAATTTAAAAGGTGTTAATAAAATATTTTACCCTAAAGAGTAAAGCAACACCAGAAACAACTTTTTTAAGCTACTTTTTCTTGTTAACAAGACTAATCCGGACTCGGCCTGCGGAGCGCTCGCAAAGTTCAACTCTTACTCGAGGGTTAGGGCCTAGCCCAGAGCTTTTAACATGACGCTAACCACCCCATGGGATTCGAACTCTCGACCATCCGCCCTGGAGGAAGCATTAGGAGTCCGCTTACCAACTTCTCCAAACTACCGAGTTTAACATCAATTTAAAACAATAATAATGACAAACAAAGATAAGCTTAATATCGTATTGTATTTGAAATAAAAATTTTGGAGATATTTTTTTTTGACTATTACAACTCAATTAATTTATTTTATTTTTTTTTTTTTTTTTTTGATGTTGATGATGGAAATAGAGGACTTTTAAGGAGTATCCTCTATTCTCAATTTTTTATTTTTACAAAAATAAAAATATAATATTTTTGTTTGATAAAGTAAATTTTGTTGATCCAAACCGCCAAAATTGGCCTATTTTTCCTTTAATAATTTTGTTATTATTGAATATTTGCAGTACAAAAAAGTAGGAAAATTATTAAAATATATTGTAATCTAAGATAATCTAAATATTATTTATTTAGAATGTATAATAACATAAATAAATTATGTAAGAGTAATTTGATAAATATTTTATCTATTAATTATTAAAACAATTGCTAATTATTTTAATTAAAACATATTGATATGATTTATTCAAAGCGATTAAACAATACTTTCCAATTTTGAAATATAAATAGGAGATCGTAATGAAGGAAAGTAGTACTATCTGCCATGTTCAATAATTGCTTTAAAATTAATTGTGTCAAGGCACTCACTTATTGATTGCTGTAAAGTACATTTTTGCTTTAATTATTGAAATTATTGGACTGATCTCATCTACAACCGGTCATATCCATAATAGTTAATGCTAATTATTATGATTCAGTAGAAATTAACAATAACTATCTAAACTCAAGGTGTATTACAACACTATTGGAAATAATATATAGATTACAAATCTTTTCCTTAAACAAATCTAAGACCTAATATGTCAAATTATTAAAGAATTAATCAACCAATAAGTTTGCGGAAGCGTACCTGAATTAATCTTCAAGATCTAAATCTTTAGTAATCTTGAAGTTCTTGATATTCTTGAAATCCTGTATGAAAAAGAAGGACTATGATCTTCTAAGAGTTCTATCGGAGTATAGGGTTCCGTTCTACTGACGGGATATAGAATAGACAACTCAAGTGGTGACCAAGAGTCCCAAAAAAGTCTCGCCAAAGGAAAATCTGAAATAGTTGATTACGGAAATGGAGGAGGAAACTTCCACGCAAAGGGGATGAAGGCAGCGGAAAAGACAGGAAACGGAAATGAGCACATCTCATTTTCAAATGAGATTTACCTAACACGAAATCTTCGCAATAAATGTTGGCAAAAAAAGTGCTTCCAACACGAAACCCTAGGCGACACAGACGGCTGCCAGTCATGATGATGTTCAAAGTCCCATACTGCAAATGTCGGAATGACGTGAATTACACTCCAGTCCTCCCGGATACGCAACGCCCGGATAGAACCATTTCGCGCGTCGCAAGGGGTTACTGATAGTATTCAAAGTCCCGAAATGTCCACGTAAGAAAAGGTCGTCCGAAGTAGATTCCACGTCCGGGTCACCGGGAGAGATCGTCCTCGATCAGTTCCCAGAGTTTATGTTAGGAACTTCATGGGGTGTGGATTTATAGAGTTCTTGAAACAAATCTCCATTGGACTTCACTTCAATCTGTGTAGCAAGCTTGCCTTTTAAGCTCATTTTTTTCCTTTCTCTTTCTTTGGCTTGCTGCTTCTGATGACTTCGATTAAAACAGAGTTCTTAATTTATACTTTGCATTATAATCAAATAATTAGAGGAATCATCATGATTAAATGTGTTTACTATTTTATGTTTGTCATATATATATATATATATATATATATATGTTATCTTGTTTAAAGTTCATGACATAGGAATCGAAGCTTTCCATATCTAAATAATTTTAACCAAACACTATGCAAAGAATCGTACAATCATTAAATTGCGACAAAAGTGAAAATATTTAACTAATCCTCTGTCTGAAAATATCTCCACTTTCAACTACTTTTGAGTCATAAAACCTGATTTTTTATTATTATTAGTTTTTTTGGGGTCCTCGAGGTTTTCAAGTTTTGTTAAATAAAGAAATATGAAAAAAAATATATTATTAAATGGTGATTGAATCTTCAATGCTTGATTTCGTAATTGTATTATTATTAGTAAAGAATATATATATATATATATATATATATGAACAAGTTATTATTGGTTGTTAAATATTAGGTAACCGCTCCAAATAATTTTGTCTCCTCCTCAAAATTGAACATATATTATAATAAATATTTCGAAGATATATTAGTTGTCTCGTACATTTATTATTATCTTCTTTTTTTTTTTTCATTTTTTTTTTGTTACATGAATAGTTCCCCGCATCAGATGAACTATAATTTGTATAGCATTGGCTTGATGTTATCAAATAAAAAAAATATTAATGAAACCTAAGACAATAGATGAGTTAATTAATTTATTTTTCTCACTACTGGAAATATATATGGATTATAGAATCTATTTCTTAAATAAATCCCAAGATCAATAAAATAAATATTTTATAAATATTTTATTATAATTAAAATATTTACTATATCAGATTATCAAAGAGTTTATCAATTAAATTGTTTGGAGAAGCGCACTTGAATTAATATTGAAATTCTTTAGTAATATTGAAGTTTTTGAGTCTTTAACCTTTGACGATTTGAGTTGTTCTTGGAACCTTTAAAAACAAGTGATTATGATCTTCCAAGAGATCTATCGTAGGGTTTTGTTCTACTGACGAGATATAGAATAGAAAGCATTCTATAGTCTCCAAGACTATAACCAATATATTATTATATTCCTAACTAACTCATCACAGTGTAAGAATAAGTATCTACATTTGTGAGTGTACTTATTCTTGATGCATATTAATCCATTAAACTTTATTAGACCACTTTAATAAAGTTTAATTAAATATGATAGTCTTAAATACATAATTGACGCATAAACGCACAAGATTTAATGAAATAAATCCAACACTCTCAATCTTGAATAGCATTTACAATACCCTTTCCTATCGTGCCAATTTAATGACTTATATAATTCTTTAATATTTTTAATGGATATATTAATTTTAACAAAGCAATACTCTAGTTGAATGGATAAATATCTTACCTTTTTTTTTTTTAATAGTTGTTACTATTCTAGATTTGGTCACTTAAGTTTTTATTAATGTAAGTTTAAAAATGAATATAGTAACTTTTAGAGTAAAAATTAGTAAGTTATGAAGTTTGATAAACATCTTTTTCACAAATCATACCATTTTTTTCCACAAATTTTACTATTGATGAAAAAATCAAAATATATTATTTTTTTTAAAAAAAAAAAAAAAAGTTTACTATTTCAAGAAACTAAAACGTCTTAACCACATTTTTCACAAATCTTATCATTTTTTTTACAAATTTTACTATTCTAAATTTTCGTGGCTTAAATTTTTATTAGTGTAAGTTGAACAAAAAAATATAGTAATTTTTACAACAAATATTGGCGAGTTCTAATGTTTGATAAATATCTTACCATTTATTCAAATTTTAGTTTTAGTAGTTAATATTTTAATTAAAGTAAAAATATAAGTATTAAATATAATATTTAAATTAAAGTAAAAATCAAGTACTACAAATAAAATTTGTATGGTGTGAATTTAATAAAAAATATTTTTTAAAAAATACTAATTTAAAATTAATAATTTTATTGATAATATCTTAAAACTATAAACTTTTAAATATTTAAATTAAAAAATAAAATTTTAACTATTTGATTTAAAATTTTAACCTACAAAACAACAGACACAATTATATAGTATCACAAATTTATTTTACTACGATTATTATTTTGCTGTAAAAAAAAAAATAATTAAAAAGAAGTAATGTTGTAGACAATAATTTCTTTTATTTCCTATAAAATCAGAATTACAAGAAATATGGTAATTGAATACAATAATTATATTTTAATAAATTTACAGGGTCCAATCTCTATGGATCTGTTGATTCAATTCGTCGTGGATTCGATGAGCGTTTTGGGCTGGATCTCGAAATGGATTCGATGTCGAGGGTTTTTGGGCTTGATCTCGATCTATCGAACAATTTGATTTTCTTCTTCCGAGGGCTTTAGGACTTTGTCTCGGAATGAATTTGGGCTTTGAGAGGAAGGGCCGATTTCGACAGAGGTTCGGTATCCTTCGAATATCTCTCAACTTTCTCAGCTTCTTGAGTGAGTGAGTGTGTTGTGTGTCTGCAACCATTTCTTGAGGAATTTGCCATCTATTTATAGATGGAGTGAGTGATAATCAATGACTATGATGTTGCAACGTGTCACTCATCTAAGGAGGCAAATCATTTAATATCCAAATATATAAAAATAAAATATAAATATATATTTAAAATATATAAATAATATTTAATTATATAATTAAATATATAAATAAAATTTATATATCTACAAATTGCCCCTTTTTGGGACTTGTTCCCGAGATTGAAGAATTTGTATCGGGAATAAGTTCCAAAAATCTTGGAGATATATATATCATATCAATTTTGGATATAGATAGATATAAAATTTGAATCAATTATTTGAGTTTATTTGAATTTAACTCAAGATAAATATGATTCGAATTCATATTTATATGAAGATAATATATATGTATATATATATATATAAGGGTCCCTCCATCAGAAATTTTTTTATTCGGAACTTGTTAAACAGTAAGTTCGCCTTGATAGATTCCTTTCTGCCAGAATTCCAAGAAAATTTTCCTTCTCTTTTTCAAGAAAACTTCTTTTCTCCTTCTTTTTTTTCACCTCTTTCAAAACAACTCTCATGGCAGTCTAAAAAGAGAACTTTTTATTATTTTTTTTTCCTCTCTGCCTCGGCAGTATCAAAAGACTTCTCTTTTTTTTTTTTTTTTTTTTTTTTTTTTTTGTTTCAAAAACAACTCTCTTTCGTTTTTATTTATTTATTTATTTATTATTTTTTTTTAATAAAAAGACTAATTTTTTTTTTCCAGATTATGGATATTAAGGATGCTGACGAACCTTACAAACATATCGTCATTCTTGATCGTCGTAATGAGTCTCGAATGAAATCTTTAAACTTAGAAGTACATGAAGCTGGATTTGGTCCATTCGCGCCTACGTCCCAAGGAGTCGCAAGCTACCACTGTATCACCAATTGGTCTTCTACCGCGACTCGTAATGTTCATCCTTCATCCCCTCCTCAAGTGGTAAGTTTGTTGTCATCTACTACTCATAAAACAGATCTCCTCACCCCCTCTCGGGATTGCAACTGTTCAAACGGTTTCTCCGATGTCTTCCTCCAGCTTGAGGGATTCCCAAAATTATAGCTCCGATAGCATCTTCAGAGATATTAATGAATTCCAGTCTAGTTCACATGAGACTCTCCGACGTGACTCTTCTCATGGACCCTGTGAAGTTGCACCGATCGATTCCGATAAAGAGGAGGTCGAGGATGAAACTCCTTTGATTTTGAGGCGAAAGAGGAGTGCTGAAACGAGCACGCCCGACCCTGCACCGAGTGACGTTCCAATTGTCAAAGGGAAATCCAAGGCTAGTGGGTCGCCGTTCGCACTTGGTCCGAACAGGATAACCGACGTCGAGGTGTTGAGGATGTACAATGACTACAATATTAGGCCAAGCTTTAAGCTGGGTTGGCCCAGGTTGGCTGAAAAGATGTCTCGGACCTTGATGCGAGCATCTGTGGTCCATTTTGAGGCTGGTCTGCGGTTACCTATGGAGCCCTTATTGGGCGAGATGATCCTCGTTCTGGGGGTACAACTGAAGCATCTTCACCATAATGTCGTTCGCTACATCACTTGTTTCACGGTGTTGTGCTTTGGCGAGTGGGAGTGGAGCTCACTTTCAATCTGTTTCGGCACTTCTTCTATCCTCTGTCCTCGGGGTGTACTCTCGTTTCTCTGAGGACCCGCAAGAAGATTTTTTATCCTCCCCCTAGCAAGCTGGATTTTAAGAATAAATGGATTACCATGGAGAGTACCAAGGGGTTCCCCTTTCCTCCCGATCGCTTTGGGGACGGCATGATGGAGCCTTTTGAAATTTCCCAAACCTTCAATGCGACCGAACATGGTCTTGTGTCTTTTGTGGAGGAGACTCTAGGGTCCGCCGAGAAGGAGGATCGACTTGTGTTTTCTTTGGCTGAACTGCTGGAAAAGGAAATTCCGGAATGATGCGGGATTGGCAGTTCCTCTTATAGAAGGGAACTTTTAAGGCTCAAGGAGGAGATCTATCCCTTTTGGGTAATCCATCCCGGAGGGGTATTTGAGTCCGAGTGTCCTAGTTGTTCGTCTGGTGTGTCTTCTCAAAGGTGCAAGGCCGAGAGTGGTGGTGTGGATCGAGCCTTGTTGTTTGGCCTGGTCTTCTTTTCCTTTTACCTTTGATTTCCTCTGATTTTTTCCTTCTCCCTTTACAGATATGTCCTTCAGGTCACTTCACCAAGGCTTTAAGAAGGCTAGTAAAGAGCGGTAGAGGCGTTTGGATGTGTTGGAAACCAATCCGCCCTCTCCCGCTGGGAAGGCTGCTCGTTCAAAGGTTTCCACCGTTGCGGGTGTTCTCATTCCTGGGCTGTCTTCTTCTTCACCCCCTTCAGGTCGCGGGGTAAAGCAGCCATCGGAGGGTTCCTCTTCGCAACCTTCCAAGAAGAGTTCTCGGTCGCAGATTCGTTCTCTTATCAACTTGTCGGATGATCCCGCTGTCCCGCTGGCACCATTGTGGTCCCTAGTCCGCCACAGCCACCTTCTACTTCGAGTAAGGGGAAGGAGAAAAGTGGAGACCCACCTTGTCGTGATCCTTCCGACTTGGCCTCTTGGCTGGAGTCTTTGAGATTTCCTTCCGAGTCATCTCGAGGTGGGACTGTTAGTTGGCTGAAGGAGGGGTTCCAAGTTCCTCGGGATACCGATGCTTTGAGGGAGCTCCGAAGAGAGATAGTGACCTCGGCTCCGCCTTTATCCGGATTGAAATTTGCTCATCGCGACTTAGCCAGCTTTGTGGGATTGGGTTCGATCATTCTTGCTGTCGAAGTCCATCATTTATTCTCTCTTGACAAGATCTCCCACGAAGAATCCATCAACCGAGCCGTGGCCTTATTGACTAGGGTAAGTTGTGTTTCCTTGGGGTTCTTTCCTCGGTTATTTTTCCATGTTGTTCCTCTTACCTACTTTGACTGTTTTGGCGGTTCTTGGCCTACTTCCTGAGTCGGGGGAGATAGACGTCCAAAGGGCCAAGGCTGAGGTTGCCGGTCCTCCCGGTCCTCCAAGAGGTGCGGTCGAAGACCACTCGTGTCGGTGAGCTGGAGTTGGCTCTGGAGGTTCACAAGAAAGGTGTCGAGGACCGGGCTAAAGCTTTGGAGGATGAGGTTGCTCGACTGGGTTGCCGAGTCTCTTTCCTTGAGTCCTCCGGCTACCGTGACCAGTTGATCGTGGAGTATAAGGTCTCTACTTAATATGATGCCGCTCTTGGCGAGGCTGCCGCTCCATTTCTCCGTAAGGGTAGCGAGCATATCGTGTGTCAGGTGCACCATTTTGTCGTAGACAAGTCTCTCCCGATAGATGCTTTTAAGGGTTTCTTTGGCGAGCCGCGATTTCGTGGTGGGGCGGACTTCGTGCCTTTCAGCGAAGAAGATATGGAGGGGGATCACTCATTTGATCGGAGGGCTGGTCGTCCGGAGTGTATTCCGCTTGCCCCATTATCTCCCACCTTCTTTGACTTGGTGAATCGGCATCTGTTGAGGGTTCTTCTCCTGGGTCCGAGGCTACAAGTCTTTCCCCATCGCTGGTTGATCTCGGGGCAGAGGTCGCTTCGGACCCTCCTTCCGGTGAGACTCCGCCCATTGTCCCTTCTCTTCCTTCCGAAAATGTTGGTTCCGAAGATACTCCTGTACCTGCCAACGTGGATTCAGGGGACGGTGAGGCCCATGTTGTCCCGGTTATGGGAGACTTTCCTCGAGATGTTCCTGCTGTCAGGGAAGTTTCGACTTAGCTGTAGTTCCGGTAGGGAATTCCGATTCTGCCATGGGCGAGGCTATTGCCGAGGATGCTGGGGGGAAGGAAGTAGATGCTTGACTTCTTGTAATAGCTAGGTTTCCTTCCTTTGTGATCCCATTCATTTTCTTGTACTTGGAACACTCCATTTTACTATTTAATCGGATCTCCTTTTCGTTCTTCATTTTCAATTTGTTCATAATTTCCGTACTTGTGAGTATTTGTGTGAATAGTTATGTAAGCACTGGTGGGGCCCCTCGCAATTGGTGTGAGGGTCCGACCTCGCAGCATTGCGGAATCGGCCAGATTCGCCGAGCGTCGCATGGACGAGCTGCTGGTTCTTTTCACTTCAGGATGTTCTATCCGGGGTGAATTCACCTCTCTTCTCGTCATGTGGCTATTCAGTGGTGTCTACTCGTGTGGAAAATGAACCGCTTTGAAGTTTTTGAATATCCTTACTTGTGTTCATGTGTCGTTGACTCTTTGTCCTTTGCGATTCATCTCTGCTTTTTCCTTTGCTTTTCATACTGTTTCTGGGGGAGTCTCCACGCGTCCTCTCCCGATGGGTTGCATTAAATGCGTCTCGATGGTTGCAGGTTGCGTCTGTTCAGCTTTCGCGAGAGTTTCAGTCTGTAACTTCCTTTTTCCATAATGGCAAATCTTTGGGGAGTCGCGCCACCGAATAAGCACGGATTCCTCGGAATCACTTTGAGGCTTTTGCGTGTGACATCCCTTCACCTTCCGCCTTTCTGTCTTCTTCTTTCGGGTATAAGAATGGAGTTGAGGGCATACTCATGCCTCACGTCTCTTTCTTTCGAGAAATTTCTCTTCTTCTCTTTTTTTGTGACATTTCCTCCTTTCTTTATTTTCTAATTTTGATGGCTAGCCATTCTTCCATTTCTGGGAAGCGTCCTAGCGGGAGTGGGACCTCCTACGACGGTCCCCTAGTAGGCGGTACTCCTATTTCTACACCTCGTTTCTCTTAGCAGACGTTGATAACATCAAATATGATCATGTTTTGGGATATTAATTGTGCATGATTTATGAGTTTTATTGTATTAAATTGAGAGAAATTGATTGATTATGGGTTTAATTGTGTATTTTACATTTCGGGTGTCTTCCGCGGTAAATTGGCTAGAAAAGATAAATTCGGAGGTAAAAGTGTAACAATCTGGAATTATGCTACGCCCCTGGAAGACTGAATACGCCCTTAGAAAATAACCACCTACTATACGCTCGTTACCCTTTGGTGCATCACGGCCATATCACACAGCAAGGACATATAGTATATCACTAGCTCAATACTCATGGTATATCACCGGAGTTTCTTATTAATAATTCATTTCCAGCCATAAAAGCACCAAATGTCTACAGATTATCAAACTTTGGCTTTCATCTATGGATAAGTACTCTTAACATTTACAACCTTATGTGACATCACTTACATTATTCCCATGTCAAAAGAGGTAAGTTGTCTCAATCAATGAAAGTAATTAGCAGGACTAAGTTGTATGAAATTTTACTTTCTCAAATTCTTCCAGGTTGTATGGAACGAGCTTTTTTAAGGCTTCAGCAGATGTCTCGACATCAACTTCATCATCATCACTGGTTTCGATCTCGCTCGGTGTTGCTTGTCCATTCATCTTCATTAACAGTTTCATTTTCATCTTCAATTTTTGACTCTGAAGCACAGTCTTCACCCGATTCCGCATTATCTTCATCCGATTCACTTTCGGAAGTGCAATCCTCCCCAAAAACCTACATGTAGTCAATAATTTTGAATACGGTTATGGTCACAAATAGAAGCAAGAAAAGGAAAATTATCCCCAGACTCTTTAATTCTGAAACAAACTTCACCATTAATTCTTGTAAACTTCTACAACACTAAACTATTCTAATAAAGGACCTATGTCACCCATGGTTCACAATATCGGCCGATTCGTATCCGGAACAGCGTCCTCCGATACAAAAACGACACAAATTTTCAACTCGTTACAATATCGTTTCGATCCAGCCGATATTTACCCGATATCAGCCGAAACGATCGATATTTGCCGATATTCACCGATATCGGTGATATCATCAACAGTACATATATATAAAAACATTAAATTGATGAAAAATTGGTGAAAAAAACAGTAAATTTCAACTATAAATACACCCCATTACATACCATTCAATTGCCATTATCGTTCTTCCATTCTCACAATCTTACTTGGATTTTGGAAGGGAGAAGTCGAAGAAGGAGCAGAGTCGGGCCTGAGAGGCCGAGGAGAAGAAAGAAACAAAAAAAAAAAAAAGAGAGAGAGAGGAACAGAGGAGCCGACTGTCGAGGAGAAGAAGAAAAACCGAAGCCTGAGGAGGAGAAGAAACCAAAAAAAAAAAAAAAAAAAAAGTGAGAGAGAGAGAACAGAGGAGCCGAGGAGAAGAAGAAGAATTAAAAAAACGAGAGAGAAGGAAGATAGGTATACATATATTATATGTATATATATATATATACATATACATATATACATATATACATATATTATATATACATACATTATATATACATTAAATATATTATATTATTATTATATGTGTACACAACCTACTATCGGCCATTTTGTTTTTCAAAACAAATTTTTTTTTTTTTTGAAGTTTTAAAAGTAACATATTAATTATTATTATTATTATTATTATTATTATTATTATTATATATATATACATATGTATATATATATTATTTATAAATATTTATATTAATAATATATATTACACTTGTGTTAGATATTTATATTCAGTTTAATGGAAGACTGAGCCTCCTAAGTTTAAAAGATAGGTATGTCATATTTTTATTTTTATTTCTTTCAATTATGTTTATATACATCTAGTTTAAATTTTTTTAAAGTTTTTTTCTTTTAAAAATATACATTTATGTATTTTTTTATATTACAGGTTGATTATTTATGATAATTGGAAATATGGATAAATTTAAAAAGTTTATGTTGCATGTTATTAAATATGTTATTACATGTAAATATTGATATATTATATTAATACTTTAAATGTATTATATAAAAATTATTGTAATTTTAATATTTTTTTAATATTTATTATAATATTATAATAATAAATTATATATATTTTTTATCGTCCGATATATTTCGTATCGTCCGATATTTGACCGATATTCCAAGACCAATATGGAATGGTGCCATTCGATACCGCGACGGCGAACCATGATGTCACCTACATTCACATCCCTTCATATCAGCACCCCAAACAATAACCCACACTAGAAAGAACCCCAATCACCATCCTCGGGGGAAAACAAAAACCCAGCATAGAAATGAGAATAGAAAAGAAACCCATCATGCTCAGTAACATCACTCAAAACTGCCTTCTTCACCTGATTTGCTTTCCCAAAATTAGATAATTCCAATCAACCCAAATGTGAGCACGAGCAAATACTTGTGTGCTTTCCTTTTCACCCTAACCAAATTAAGCTGCACATAAATATGGACAAATAAAATATCCTAATATAAAATTAAGAATTCAATGGCCAATCACATAACAGATTGTAGAATGAGCTGTCTATGTGGCTAGAGAAAGCAACAAATGCTAATGTCTCCGAGAATTTTCCTTCTCATACAGGAAAGGAATGATAGCATTACCTTGGAGGAGAAAATTGATGAATCTAGGGCAGAAATCAAAGTAGCAGAGAGCAGAGAGGAAGAGAAGGAATGGACGCTGATCTTTTCTGTGGAGAAGCCTTCTCAGACCTATTTTATTTTTCTCAAAATCAAAACTTTATTTCCATTTTTTATTTTATTTTTTTAAAACTTGCCTAATTCCCAGAGAAAAAAAAATTAGATAAATATATTACGGACTCAAATATATATAATATACATATTAACGGCATTATTCACATTAAATTTTTTTTTAAAAGAAATGTTAATTAAAGTTTATGAAGAAATATTATTATTATTATTTAATGCATTTCTACCTCTAAATTATTCCAACTTATAATTATCTTAAACAAGTATAAAACTTTTATTGTAAATATATAAAAATTTATTTGTTTAATTGAATTTCATTATTATTATTATTATTATTTTAAATTTGATGTATTTTTATAAATTTTGAGTCATAAACATATTACTATCAATTGAATTAATATTGGAAGATTTATTTTTTCTAAAAAATATAAAATTTTTATTATAAAAATCTTATAAAAGTAAAATAGATAATTTAATATCACAATTCAATTATTAAGGTGTTGCGTTTAATAATATCATATAAATCCCTTATTATTATTTTTTTTGTTACATAATTTAATTTTCGGAGTCATTAAAACTTCAACTAATCCAGATTCAATTCGAATTGCACTTGTAAAATTAAATTTTTACTCGAGGGTTTCGGAGTCATCACAACTTAACTAAGTTTGGGTTGCATTTACACAGTTCAACTCTTACTCGAGTGTTAAAAAGTCATCACAACTCAAAATAATCAAGTCCAAATTACGCCCGCAGAGTTCAATTCTTATTCAAAAGAATGTCTCACTTTGACTATTACATGACATTCATAACGAATGTTGAATCCTAACATTTACAACTTTGCAATTTTGCCAAGACAAGGATTAAAGGGAAAAAAATCTAAATAAGAAATGTTGTTGAAGCAAATTTGAGTGTCCCTATATTTAAATAATAATCTAGTTTATTTTCCACCCAATATAGTTAGGTATAAAATTGTAAAATCCTTTATTGTATTAGATCCTATTCAGAAACTTAAATATTTTCTCTCAAAAGGAAACGTTAATAAGATAGGAAGAAGGAAAAGAAGGTGTTTTTTTTTTTCAGTTCAATTTTAAGAGTAATAAAGAAAGAAATAAAAAAGATAGAATGACCTACCATTAGTATAAGATGAGCAAAATTTAATAAGAATGTATGAGAAAATGAGCAAAGACTGAAATATTTCTTCTCCTAGAAGCAACAAAAGAAAAAATTAATTGAAAAAGATAACTCCTTCACAATTATATTCTGTAGGAAAAAAAATGGACAATATGCCAAACTAATAGAATATGGAAATGGAATCTTGTTATATTGCCATTTATATATATATGTATCGTCAGCTTAATGCACAAAAAGCTGGCCAGATTTTCAACTCTACGCTCTGCAACAAAAAATCCTTTTAGGCATATATTGTATGGAATAAAAGACATAAACACAAAGAGATTTACGTAGAATGTGGGGATCTCAAGTGAAGGGGTAGAAGTTGGAGAAAAGCAAACTGTCAAGAAGAATGTATGATGCACAATATGTCCATATTATATACTCCCACCTCCTGCCAACTTTTGGAGTAGCCATGACATTTGAAGCAAACCAATAAAGAGATGGACTGGATGATAGGAACCGAGTTGCAATATGTATAATGACCATCGTCAAATCAAGTAAAATAAATTATTCCATATTAAAAAAATAACTCATTGCATTCAAACATCCAAAAGATTCCAAAACTGAATGTACACGTATCATTTATGGATTTTCAGCATAGAACATACACTTTCCTACTACAAACATCTTTTTCTCCATTAAATACCACAAATATCCTCTTAATATAGAAGGGTCAATCCCATAAACACATGGATCCAACTACATAATTAGGATAATGAGGATAACTTACCTACTTTGCTTCATTTTTGTACTAAATGTGAAGTGGACAATCATCTATGGATAGGAAAATAAGTGTATGTCATTAGATCCTCCAATATAATACCTCAATGGTTTTAACCATTATTAGTAGATTAGTCTTTCTCCATGAATCATCATAACACTTTGGTCAGGCTCAACACCATCCCCAACCCCAATAGGAAAAGGGGCATTGTACGAGGAAGATAACTTCATAGATTATCAGACTTCATGATCAATATATATGAACAAAATCAACAAAAGAAAATATTTGGTTCATTAAACTCATTTCATGGAAGTTCCTATCTCTTTTCATTGTATTGCACAACAATATCTACTATAATATGTTTAGACAAGTGCATAGCAATGTGCAGATAGCAGTTCACACATAGGTACAAAAAGAAATTGTAAGTTAAGCATAGCAACCACAAAACTTTACAATTAGGATCAAGGTTAATAATTAACAAATCTTTTATTCCCATTAGTTGCTATATACTTTCCAAATTAAAAAAGTTAAGCAACTAAACATCTTAATTGACGACTCCTATATCAAAATTCACTATTAACAAGAATAAAAAAATCAAATTGCATAAATAACTTTTCCTCATCAGATAACTGAGTATAAAATGTGAAAAAGAAGTGATATATGCCAAATGGTTTGCACAAAATTGTACTACCATTCTGGCCCTTTTATGGCGCAAATGCCAATTTGGCAAACTTCAGAGTAAGAATTAGGAAAAAGGCCTGTCTAGAATAGTTGAGGAAACTCCATTCAGTTTAAGCTCCCCTCGACAGTGTAATTCTGCTGCAAAGGGTTCTACTCAAAAGTTATCTCCTATTTCCTTATTCAACACATACTACCTACTGAGTCCCTGAAAAAGAGATTTTGTAGGCTGCTATCCCCACCACTCTTGAAAAAGTAGCAACAAAATAAACAAAAAAAACACACACACGGACACAGCTATATAGATATATTTTTTTTTATAAACAAAAGTAAAAAATAATAAAAATAAAAATAGAAATTGTGACCTGCACATGCATCACAAAAAAAGTTGTAGCAGCCATGAAGCTCAGGTGTAGAATAAAAGGAAGAATAACAACTGGCAAGTATTCAGGTCCAGATGCTGGTTTATCCTTTGACTGCCTCCTAGTAGCCGTGCTTACTCCCTTAGTTGTTCTTTTCCGGAGTTTGGTTGAGACAACATCCACTATAAAAAAAAATACTAGACTAAGGTAGTTTTCTAGAATCTATAGCTTTATGATATTAGAAAATAAAACCACAAAACATCCTTAGATATCAAAAGTAATAGAAACTTTGGAAAAAGATGATGAGATATGTTATGAAACATATTAGTTTTGGTTCTTTTCAAATACCAACACTTATTTCCAAGAAGGGAAAGAAAGATCTTAAAAGCACCCTATGTAATAAAAGTAAACTCCTATGCTACCTTGTTGTGTGCTTGAAGTATCACTTTCTGAAATTTCAGCAGACATGGATTTCTTATCTGTCCCCAAAGAAAAGACTGAAGAAGACAGTTCATCATTAGCATGGAGTGATCCCATGCCAAGAGAGAAGAAAGTTTCTGGTCACAGTTTTACATAATAGACGATTGACCAGAAAGCTACAAACAATATTGGGGATGCGAGAGCAAAGTTTGGAAACTGCTTCACTTAGAAATATCTCAAGAAGCCTACACCCCTGATTGAAAGGATTTACTAAATATCAGTCTCAAATCATGAAGAGATCACATGATGAAGTCCTCCGAGAAAAGGTTCTTCAAACTCAACAATTACGAGAATTCTAAGGAAATTAATCTGCTGGATCAAGATATGTGCATCATGGATAAACACAGTCATCAAGAAAAGAAATATTCTATAGTAATTTCAATATCTTTCTCCAACTTCTAATTAGTTAAAGAATTTTTTATCTTGAGCATGACAAAAATATAGTGATTTTTATAAGAGAAGAAACATTGTTACATACCAGTAGTGACTTTGAATGTAATTGTAGAGTAAAGGAGGTCTTGCCTTGCACCAAGTCCTCATTCCATCCTTGCAATGTCCGCTGCAGATATTGTGATATCCATATGCTTGAAAAAGGAGAAAAGGAAGAAAGATACAAAAGAAGCGAAAAACTCTAGAAAGAATCATCCAAAATGCCACCTGCATGGAAAAAGTTACAGTCAACGGAGAACTAGGGTTTCGCTCAAAGTTCTTCTGATATCTTAAGATAATTGATATAAAGGTTTAAATAATTGTTTGTTTTATACTATCATACACAACACAAAAGTAAGAAAGTAAAAATAAAACTAAATGTCAGTACTAACAGGTCATCTAACTGAATATCTTTGGATCTTAATTAAGGAGTCAACAAATAGTCTATAAGAACTAGCAAGGTTAAAACTTCCATTATCTATCCACTAAGTTTATCATGGCTGCTAAATAAGGCAACATATGTAGAATGGAGAACTTAACAAGTAAAAAGCAAGAAGGATGCAACTTGCAAGGAAAAACTCAAACTAATACGATTCATAATAGATTGGTAACCAAAAAGAAGTTACAGACAAATTTAAAGAGCAACAAGATTGAGAATAGGAAAATATAAGAAATGAATGAATGAAAATACCATGAATTCTGAAATTGTTCAATCATGTGAAATTCACTATTGAAGAAAACCATAAGGAGGGTCAGAAAGAGGATATCTACTCATTCAAACATTTAAATGAACCTAAGAATACACTTGAATTCTATGAAGCATGGACCAATTCTAATTCTTCTATAAAAACTCTGAAAATTGTCATGTGGAAAACACAATTGTCCATCACAATTCAAAAGTCTTCTTAACCATGATCAATCAAAGAGAGGACAACAGTTATCCAGCCAGGTAAGTGTGATTCCCTAAGTCAAGAATTACATGTTTTCATACGGACAGAAATAATAAGAGTATAGAAGACAAAACAAAAAAATTATAAGTACTTATGTAAGTACAGACACACATCTGTCCATGGCAAATGGGTAAATATGACCTCACATATATATAGAGGCAAGAGAAAGGGGACACAAACTGGACTAGCTTCAGGAAGATAAATTGGCCTCAGTAATGTTCATAATGTCAAAACTCATCCCAATAAAAGATAAAAGATTTACTAAAGATGCATTCACAGCATTCCCGATGATCATCAACTTCATATACATATAATCTAAAATGGGTATATATTTATATGTGCAAACGTTAGTGCTAAAGGGCATGGGGATGAAGAAATTCAGGCTCAAAGAAACATTATTCTTTCTTAACCGGTGTTAATTCAAATCACTCTAATGCTTCATTTATATTTCTACAGTTTCTGAAATATGAGGACAATAAAATTTCTAAAGGGACAAAAATTATTAGCAAAACAAAGACATAGAGAAGTCAAAGTTTTTGTGTGTCAGAAGTAACAAGTTTAAAGGATGACTAAAATAATGGAGAAAGAAGGGACTAACAAATGCATGTTTCTTCAAAAATATGGCATAATAAGCTCTATGCATCATCTGAAAGCCAAAATAGACGGCATTAAGCACACCATTTGACCGAGCAGCCCCAGAGAGAGAAAACCAGAGTGTTGCCATATTATTTGCACCATGAATAAAACTATACAATCCTCCAATTGACAAGAGAGCATACAAGCTCTCAGAATATCTGCAGAATAAAGAGCAGGCTATGCTCAAATTACATGCTTTCATTAGTTATACTGGACGAAATGTACGACATATACTATAAAGAAAAGGGGATGTGATGATTTATCCATAAATATATAAATAATCGATAGATATACTAAAAATAATAAGAATCTCTAAGATTAAATAGGTTTGTCACTAATAAACTAAAAAAATTGTCTAATTTGCACCCCGAAATAGTTTAGTAAATCCGGTCGTAACTCAAATTTTAAATTTATAAAAATCTTTTCCCTAAGGACTTCTAGTCATTTCCTATTTGGAAAATATTTTTTAACTAATTTAATATGATCTGCGAATAAGAATCATTCGACAAGTATCAACCAATTTCAAATTTTTTTATTCACCTAAAACAAAGTAAATGCTGTGGAACAAGAAGTAAAAAGGTTGGGCGGGATTCTTTGTAAACCACACGTGAGTAGGCACTTCCCGGACCGAAAACAAATTGACATGTTTTCCATACGCGCGCCTATATTATATTATTTGTATTATTTCTAACAGGAATTTTATTTATTATCTTTAAGGAGATTTTTGTTTTATAAAAAATAATTATTTTTGCTATTGGTAAAATTCAAACCCAACATCATGACAAATTTAAACACACATTTGTCCACCGCACTAATATTGTAAATTATATAATTTTTACAGGAGTTTTATTTATTACCTTTAAAAAAATAATTTTACTAAGCTTTACTGCACCAATGTTCTAGACTGTTATTATTTTTTATATGAGTTTTATGTATTAACTTTAAGGTAATTTTTATTTTATAAAAAATTTTTAATTTTTGTTGTTAGCAAGATTCTAACCCACGCCGAACCTGGCAAACTACGCTTTTTCTACAATACCAATGTTTTAAATTCTATTATTTTTACGAGAGTGTTATTTATATATTTAAAAAGATTTTCTTTAATAAATAAAACTCTTGTAAAAAAATACAATCTAGGTCATTGGTGCAGTGGCAAAGCGCGCTCATTTGAGAGTATGCGGTTTGGGGTTCAGGATATAGAATATATAATTTTTATATATAAAATAAATATTTTTAAAGATAATAAATAAAACTCCTGTAAAAAATTATATAATTTACAATATTGGTGCAGGCAAAGTGTGGCTAAATTTATCATGATCTTCTTTGGGTTCGATCTAACCAATAATTGAACCCGAAGATCATGATGAATTTTATAAAACAAAAATCTCCTTAAAGATAATAAATAAAATATTTGTTAAAAATAATACAAATAATATCTATGGCGAGCAGAAACACACTCTCGTGGTTCGAATCCCACCAGCTACAATATATTTTCTGAATGAAAGAAATTAAAAAAATTTCCAGAATTCCAAAAAGTTAAGGTTTACCGAGAATTACCGATAATTTACCCTAAATAAAATAAAAAAAGAGCAGAAGGCATATGAGAGTACATTGATGAATAGAATATGGAAGCTGGATTAAAGCAAAACAAAATTGATGCTCTCAGGGCTAGCTTTGTGTTGTTTAAAATAAGAACCGAGAACCTTCTGCAAAGAAAAGAAAAGGCAAAATTGAGAGATATAGAATTCCAAATGAAGATTCTATAAAGCATATAATTTATAAACTTTCTCGACCCACTTTTGTTATTAACAAATAAACACCAAAAAAGGTGAATTACATATTATTGACTTCAAATAAGACATTCTTGAAACAAATATCCACAAATAAAACTCCTGAAATTGTTAGTACCAGCCATTATCAAAAGCACAACCACATGTTAAAACCAATGATGCATATTTACCAAATCCTAAGAACTCCGTTGTTTTATTGGAAACTTATCTCTTTTATTTCCATTATCATGGCCAACATTAAGGTGATATATACCATTTACTAGAAAACCTTTGTGTTTGCACTATATAGTATCTTTTTCTTTGAACAAACAACTCACCTGTAGAGATAAAGAGCACTAAACACAAATGCAATGTTTTTAAGTGTAGAGCCTGACAATGTAAGAACAGCCCTCTCTCCAATGAGTGGTACAAACGGTGAAAAAATTGTATTGGAAACAATATAAATCTTAAGCATTCTCAACTCCAAACAAGACAAATTAAAATACTTTCCCCAAAATGCATTAAAGAGCACCAAATTAAGAAACAAATAATCAACCAAAAGAATTCATATGATCCAGTATTATCAGAAATCTTGCAACAGATCATGGTCACCAAAATTGTCAATAGGAATGCTTCTTGAGTCAATAATTATGTAAAACTCTTTATGAATTAGCAGTTGAGAATTTAAACTCAAGACATTGTATGATCAAAGTTGTATTTTTTTTTTTTGAGTAAAAAATGGATAACTCATTCTATAAATATCAGTTTGAATTATCAAAGTTTATTATTATAGATAAAATATATTTAGTTTGAATGATAAAAAAGTCCAAAAATTTACTTAGCCTGGTTGCCATAATCACATACACTAAGAATTTGCCAATTCATGGCATAAAGTACTTAACATGTAATATACCATCATTATTTCACCCTATCAATAAAAAAGACTCATTCATTGTTTGTCTCGCTTCTATCATCTCTGTCTTACTTTCCCTATTCTTTCTCTCAAATGAAGCTTGAAAGTCAATCTAGAAAAGGCTAAGTCTCTACTGGTAACACACATTTCAGCATATAGGTATTAATAGTATTGAAAAATTTTAAATCATTAACACAGAATCGGCCAAAAAAAAGTTAAAACATTTATCTAGAAACAGAGCAAGTGGGATACCTTCAAATTAAACTTTTCAAAACCGGGATATGAAATTAAAGTGGGATTTCAGAGAATAATAAAAATAAGTTCAATAATAATAATACCAGTACGAGACATGAAAGAGATGCAAATAGGAAGCAATGGTAAGAAGGCATAGGACTGCTCATATTCATAGCCGCACTGTGCGATGCGAACAAAGTAGACACTGTCCCAAACAATGCTGGTCTCTAAAGCTGAAGCAATACGAGGAAACAAAACATGACCATCAGAAATTTCTGAGGTGAGGCAGCTAGGATTGATGGAAGCAGAAGTGTCGTAGGGACTAAGAAGCGATCGCCACAGGACTATTAGGGTTAGTACCAAAAGTCTCGATGCAATTGCATATTGTAACTTGGACCAATCTGGTTTGTCGACAACCAATTGATGTTGGTTTATTTGCCATTGCTGAGATTGTAGTTTAACACAATGTTTGTGTATTTTGGTTTGGGTTTGGGGAAAGAGATAAAAGCAGCCGTCATTTTTAATTTTTAACTTACACAACAATGCCACAACTTGAAAATTTTAAAATAATCAGCCCAAAATTACAAGGAAAAAAGGAAGGCAAATTGGCATAAATAGTCCCCCAAACTATAGATATTTGGTGACATTGGTTCCAAATTATTTTTTTTTTTGGTAGAATTGGTCTCTAAACTATAAAAAAATTGTGACATTGGTCCTTCCATTAAAATTTTAGTTAAATCAACCCAGTCAAATCAAATTAGTACAAAAAATACTTTTGTTATATTTGGTTTGTTTGTTTATTATATATCTAGCATACACAAAAATATTTTGTACAGGTTGTTTATTATATAAATATTTATTTAACCAAAAATAAAACGCCATTTTTATTATGAATCTCGAAAATTCATCGAATTAGTGGATATCAATCAAATAACTGTTATTATATTTTAATTTCGAGATAATTACGTAATCAATTAGATATGACACATGTTACCCGATGTTTATCTCTGGGATAAATTCATTTGATATTTATCACTCTATACTGACAAGGGTGATATGCATTTAATTCTGGAGTGACAAGTGGCTAGAGCTTTAAACGAGTCAAGTCGAACCGATCATCCGAAATTTGAGCTTGTTTGTTTAATTTTTCGAACACTGTTCGAGTAAGCTCGTTTAATGTTTCGAACTAAAAATTTTGTTCGAATTCATTCGATTATTTGTTTATATAGCTCAAGTTCACTTGTTTAACTTTCAAGCTTACTCAAGCTTGAATTGAAATTTAGCTTATTGAAACAGTTTTTTTATAAAAAAATATTAAATTTTTTTTTAAGGCTTCAAATTTCTAAAATAACAAGAATTTATATAATTTAACTATTTAACCATTCAATAAATTAAAAAAATCTTATAATAAATTCTAAAAAAATAATCATAAAAGATACAAATTAAAAGCACAAATAATAATAATAAAAGTCAGTCTTCCATTACATGATAAATTCATATCCAAACATTACATATAATAACGAAAATCGTTAAATTTCAAACTATGATAAAGAAATTTCTTCAAAAGATAGATGTTCATCTTCTACATGCAAAAAAGAAGAAGATATATTTATTAAATATATAAAAATTATTCCTAAACATATTAAATATTATTTTTATACATACAAAATAAAGGAGGAATGAAAAAAGAAAAAAAAAAACCCCGCTTTTGTCTTTCTTAAGTCCATGAAGATTACTCACTCAATCGATGCACATAAAATCATTTCAACCGTATCAACCAACATTGAAGCACGACGATTATCAATCACTCTACCTCCTACACCGAAAGTAGATTCTGAAGCTACAATAGTAATTGGAATAGATAATATGTCACATACCATTTTAGATAATCTACTGTACTTGAGTTGATTCACTCTCCACCATTCTAATGCATCAAAATGAGCTTCAAAATCAAATATATATACATTCTCTTCAAGATAAATATCCAAATCTGATTTCAAAGGCTGAATGAAATTTTATTGTGTGACAAAGGAATCAAATTTAGCCTTTCCAGTAATAACATTTCTTCCAATGCCATGACCCTCATAACTACCCTTGTTGAACTTTGTTTCTGCCTCAATTGACACTCATTATATACACTTGCATAACTTTCATAAATTTCATACAATGACTTCTTAACCAATTCAATATTTGCATCCGAATCATCTTGATAAAGCATGGGAAAAACAAACTCAACAAGTTTCATTTTATACCTTGGATTAAAAATGCACTAAAAGAAAATAACATGTTACATTCACCCCAATACTTATCAAATTTGGCAACCATTTTTTCAGCCATGACTCTCATATAATCAGAATGATCCAAAGATTTCTCATTTAATATTTCCTTGATCCTATAAAGTTTCGGAAGAAACAAATTCGAAGTAGGATATTCGGAACCGGATATCATATTGGTAATTTCATGAAAAATAGCCAAAAATTGAGTTACTTCTTCAACTTTCATCCAATCATGACAATCAGGAACATAATAAAAACAAGGATCAATATCATGATAACGAGAGAAAACATCCTTAACTTCTAAAGTAGCTGCCAACATCAAATATGTTCCATTCCATCTAGTAGGACAATCCAAAATCAACATTTTACAAGGCAATTGAAGTTATTTCACAATTTTAGCAAATTCATTAATTCGAGCCTCAGAATTCTTTAAATACTTTATACCATCCCGAGCAACATCAACTATACTTCCAATTTCACCAAGTCCATCTTGAACAAGAAAATTCAAAATACGAGCACAACATCTAACATGAAATAACTTTCCATCAATTGACAATTTTTTCCTCAATAAAAGATCACCTTTAAATCTCTGAATACAAACATCATTGTATGACACATTATCAACATTAATGGAAGCCAATTTATTTTCAATTCCCCAATCAAGAAGACATTTACTAAGTGCATCATCAACCATAACACTCGTATGTGGAGGTGGAACATTTTTAAAACTCAATACACGTTTTTGTAAAACCCAATTAGAATCAACAAAATGCCCAGTGACAATCATGTATTGAATACTTTTCCCACTTTTCCACAAATCAATAGTGATGTTAATCTTATCAACCTTGTGTAATAAGGTCTTCAACTTTTTCCTTTCTTGATCATAAACTGATATACAATCTTGTTTCACACAATGGAGAAACGACTTTCATAAACTTATTGAACAAAATATGCTCCATCATCAAAAAAGGATACTCATGAACTAATACCATTTTTGACAGCAAGTTCTCTAACTATAACATGATCATATGTAAAGTTATTAATAGAACTTACCCCATCCGATTCAGTTTGAGTAAATGAAAGAACTTGTTCCTTCAATGACGAATTTTGACCAATAGCTATTTTTCGTTGCAAACAAGTCTTCAAATGTCGATTGAATGTAGTGGTAGTGTTGTATTTATTCACTGTTCATGAGACCCTGCAATAGGAACACTTTGCCATTTTGCAGCCTTTGTCATCTGTCCATTCTTCCATTTCTTTCCAACAACTTGAATTATCATCTATTCAGCCTTTGTTTTTTTTTCTTTTCTTTCGCTTAAATGCATCATTTTCTTCAATGTTGTCATTATCTTCATTTTCATCTAAGTTAATATGCTGAATACTTACTTCATTTGTTTCATCCATAGCTGGACATGAAGAAGATTCTTGAAATGAACTTGAGAATGGTATTGACATACCTGTTCAAACAAGTAAATAATAAAAATAAAAATATTAATATATATATATATATTAACTTGTCAAGAAATTATTTCATGTACAATTCCAAAATTTTAAATCAAAATGAAAAATTTTAGCTAACAAATACAGTAATGAATTATATATCAAATAAAAACTTGGCAGGATGAAGAAACAAAATCCATTTTCTTAATCTTCCATTTTAATCAATTGTTATTATTATTATTATTAAAGAAAAAAAAGACAAAAAATCCATATCTCATTATCAACTTTTTACAGTTATTCCTTATTTTGATAAAAGAGCTTGAATTTCGACTAATTAATTAATTTACTAATCAATTAATTAATAATTACCACTCTAAATTAGAGCTGAAAAAAAAAAAAAGCTCAACAAACAACAAAACTGTTTATTTATATTGGAAAAAATAAAAAATTGTAGGAAACTTTGAAAAAACAGGGATATGTTTCCGTCCCCCATTTTCCCCAAATTACTATTTTTTTTTTTTTTTTTTTTTTTTTTTTGAAAATATAAATTCAAAAATTTTAATTGTTTGTTCATTTTAAAAATTTAAACTTTTATGCTAATTTTCCTACAAATATGCTTATTTATATTTTTAAAATTATTTATCAAATATACACGGATTAGATTAAAACAATTAAAAAATATTTTTTTATTTATCGTTTTATCTTTTTAAATAACCCTCAGTAAAAAACATCGATTATCCAGCAATCAATAAAAGAAATCAACATGAATTTACCTCTCACTCCACTGATGAAAACCCAAGAAATCGCTACTCTCTTGAACTAGTAAGGAAATTTCCACTGATCAAAAGCCGATTGTTTATTTCAGAGAACGATTGTTTTAGTACAAAATATATATATATATATATATATATATATACTAAAAGGGATAACGATTACAACTAAATATCGTAAAGATGATATACTTACCAACAGTTAATTTTTGTTGCAACCAAGTCTCTACGATTTGATTCTAGCATGTTAACTGGTTGTATACCTCACATCCACACGTTTTGGATGTTTTACACACTGATTGACTTGGTAGCCTTTAAATGAAATGGTTTTATGGTTCTTAAAATAAATAAAAAAGGCTCTGCGCTTTGGAGAAGAAAGGAGCCGCCACTTCTAGAGTTTGCAATTGTCAAAAATTGAAATGGTTTTTTTGTACTTAAAAAAAAAAAAAAAAAAAAAAACTGCGCGCCTTTGGAGAAGAAAGGAGCCGCTACTAGGTTTTGTAATTGTCAAAAATGTAGAAACAGAATATTAGGGAAAATGAGAGTACACTCAAACCCTAGGAGACTTTTTTATTTATTATTTATTTTTTTAATAATATATATAAAAATTATAATACATTCGTGAATGCTTGATTATGTTCACGAATAGTGTTCGAGTAGACTCAAAAATTAATCGAGCCTGAAAAATTATTTGAATTCGGTTTGATTAATAAACGAACCAGCTTGAACCGGTCATAAATGAACTCGAACGAGTTTTGTTTGCGAACAATTTGATTTTTTACAGCTCTACAAATGGCATCCTTCATGGTTATCCTTTTCCCTCTTTCACTCATATAAATAGAGGGCTTAATCTCATACACCAAGAAGAATCATTTAAAAGGAATATAATAATATTCTCCATATTCTTTCTATATCTCTCTTTTACTTTTTCATCTCATTACTTTTATATAATTTCATAATAATTTTCACTATATTTTTATCAATTTTTGTATTAATTGAATTAAAGTGTGTTATTTTTTACTAATATTTTACACAATATTGTATAAAATGTTCTAGAAAATTTTTCCAGTCAATATCCATATATTTTTTAAAATATTTTTATCAATGTTTTATTATTTAAAATTCAAATTTAAAAGTGTATTAATTAATTTTTTTTTAATATTTAAAATATTTAATTTTCGTCAAGATTAAAACACAATATATATTTTTTGCCAAATGGACCCTAAATCACTTTTATAAGGCTGGTTCAACGACGATTAACCTTCTTTCCTTCTCCCTCCGTTGTCTTTGGCTTCTCGGACCCTACGGTTTCTGAGCCACTTTGATTACATTCTTGTAATTTCACTCACAATTGAAGTTCTCTGTTTATGATTTTTCTGCACTAATTTTTAGAGGATGAGTTTCTTCATGAATTGTTAATCAAGATACGAATTTGCATTATAATAAAACTAGTTTTGAGGTTCGTTATCCTGCTTGAGAGGAATATATGCCACGTAGATAAAGTCAAAATCAAATATGATTTTGACTTGGTCAGAGCGAAGCATGTGATCAAACTTGGTCAAAGCGAAGCATTGCGCCAATCGAGCGTTTAAGCCGCACGACCTCAACAAGCTCCGAAGAAAATCCAAGTATCTAGACGAAGCATTTGATCACGCGATTTGTGAAAGCCCCAAAGAGAAATGCGAGCATCTAATCGAGGTGAAGCCAAGCAATAAAATAAAGCTCCGAGGCCGAGCTCAACGATGCTAAACCAAATTCACAGCCAAAAGGAATATTCCAAGTATATCCCGCCCACTAATATCTTATTTAAATATAATAAGAAAGAAAGTAGCGGAACGCACAGTCTTTAGTCAACTTCTATGAGAAACCGTGGATTGGACGTCCCGAAAAGGCTATGATGATAGCCTTTTGGCTTGCGTGAGAAGGATGAGGTAGGTAGGTAATCATTTCTTTTCCTACTCCCACCTACTAATAAGGAAGTTTGCCTATATAAGGAAAACCTCCTTATCAATAAAGGGGGATCTTTTTCTTCTTTTCCATCTTTATACAAAAATTAACCAGAGAATATATCTTAGTTGATGAACTAGGGTTTGTTCTAAATTTTCCTTGATCTTTCGACTAACTTGATCGTCGGAGGCTTCTAACGGAGAAACACCTCCGTTAGGGTTTTGCAGGGTTCAACCGTGAAGGACATTTCCATAGCTCAACGACATTTTCGCTATCATCATTGTAATTTAATCCTAATTGTTATACCTTTATATATTTGTTGGTCGATCAAATTTATGCATTATCGGTTTGGTTCGTATTCGGAAACGGACATTAGGTTCTCTTTTCTTGAATTTTGTGTTGCCTCACTATTATAAAAGCTGCCATAGATATCTTTAAAGTTGGCCTTTTCTTCCCTTTAAGACAAACTTCTATATTTTCCAAAGAAGATCTCTTCATTAGAATATTCTTCTCATACACAACAAACAAATGTCTTCCAACTCCGAAGATAGACATCCGAGGAGGCAGTCCTCAAGGCCGTCAAGCTCATGTCTAACCGAGCGTAGACATGATATGCCTGCTGTTCCGGAAACACCCGGACATAGACATTCGGTCTTAGAACGAATTAGACGACATGAGCCACAACCTTCTGTCCGGACACAAGACCTGCGTGAGCACCTTAATATACGACAGGACCTCGGATTTGAGAGAAATGCTGAACACAAGGCGAGAGCCTGAAGTAGCTGAGCCCAATCCTGATGAGGAACTGGAAAGATTACGTACAGAAGTAGCAAGGCTCACTCAAGAACAAGAGCTGGCCAAAAAATGGTTAAAACTCCGGGCGGAGTTTCGTGAACACGGCCAAGATCCACCTCCACCAGCTTTCTTAGCAGATGACTACGTACAACCTTCAAATATAAGGCCTGAGCCGTCCAGGAGCATTCGGACAAGAGGAAATCTAGAAAGGCCACCACCTTCCAGAAACCCTAGACCTACTTCACGGGCTGAAAGATCGGTCGGTGAAGTAGGAGAAAGTCATCATTCTTCTCGTCCTCAACAGGACAAAGAAACTCACAAGAGGACTCGAAACAACCGGTCTCCTGATCGGACTAGGAGAAAATCGCCTGAACAGACACGCCGCACATCTTCTCTTAAAATTCCCCAGTTTGTGCTTTATTCGGGACATACCGGACCACTGGAACACATGTGCAGGTATAAATCCGCTATGGGACTGGTGACCAATGACGAAGCGGTTGATAACATCAAATATGATCATGATTTGAGATATAAATTGTGCATGATTTGTGATGATAATTGTATTAAATTGAGATAAATTGATTGATTTTGGGTTTAATTGCAAATATTCTGTTTCAGGTAACTTTTGGGGCAAATTGGTGAAAAAAGATAAATTCAGAGGCAAAAGTGCAACATTCTGGAAATTCGCTACGCCCGTTTACAATTTCTTACGCCCGGTCAAGCAACGCGCTGTTGTTGTGTGCATTACGCCCGTAGCGAGTAAACGCCCGTTGCCCAGGTGCATTACGCCCGGGGGAATTACATTGTCGCCTTTACGCCCGTGGCACTCTGGATCAAACCGCCCGTAAGGAGTAATTGCCTCAAACGCCCGTAATGCCAAGGGGCCACGCCCGTAATGATGCTCTGTCCAGAATCTTTTTTTTTGTAAAAATTACTATTTTACCCCTGTTTTTGTTATCTATAAATATTGGGATTTTTACCATTAATTGAGGTTGGATGAAGGCTATATTAGAGTGAGATTAGAGGTTATTTTGGTTAGTTTCTCACATTGTTTTTAGATATTGAATATCATATTGGGTTTTTCTTCAATTTCATATATTTTGGTATAGACTTTGGGGAATTTTCTATTACTTTGATTGAATACTTTTGATTAGATAATTCCCTAGGTTGTTTTAGTGAATAAATGTTTCTAGTTAGGTTATGAAATCTCTCCTTGGTCTATGAGGTAGAGTTTTGTGACTTGATCAAGAGGATTTTGAGCTACTTCAACCATTCAAGCTTCAAGGAACAAGAAGAGGACTCAAGAAGAAAGTTGAGGTGAAGAGATCTTTCCGGATTCAATTGACAACTGGTTTTGGAATTATTTTCTTACATTCTTCAAGTATTTTTGTTGATAATTCTTGTAATCTAGTTTACCAACCTAATAGGAACTCTCTTCTCCTACATTTCTTTAGAGTAGAAGTGGTTGGTTTCATGTTATACTTTCACTATGGTGAGTTGATTGTTATGATTTCATTAACTTGAATTGCAATTTCAATTATGGCTTTGATTTGATTGTTTATCTTGAGATGAGCTATAATTCGATCTAGTGGTTCGGGTTAACACTAATTGTTAAGCCGGACCTTGGATATACGATTAGTGCTAGGTTAGTTGGATTGTCTTCCTATTGATGTACCGGACCTTGGATGATTAGTAGGGATTTGATCTTACTAATATATTCGAGTTGTTCTTCACGTATGAATTTCTTTCAACGACACGTATTGAGGAAGTTCATCTTTAGACTCGGATTCGGTGAAATTGTAATAGTTGAATCATGATACTTGATTTTGTTATGAAGTGTATCCTCCACTCTCTCTAATGTGTTTAGTGAGTTCTTCAAATATTCAATATTCTCTCATCCATGATTTTACTTTACTTGCTTTTAATTTGCTTTCTAGGATTTAGAAATCAATCTTATCATTCTTGATATTGGTTGGTTTACTTGTTGAATGATCCTTAATCACAAATCATATTCATAATTAGTTTGATTATATTTTCCACACTAGAATTTAATAGAAGTCTTAGGGAAAAACGATTTTTATAAATTTAAAATCCGAATATCACCTTATTTACTAAACTATTTCGATAGGTGCTCTGCCTAATTGAGTTATTTTATTAAGTGACAAACCTATTTTAATCATACAGATTCTTATTAATTTTAGTATTATTTATTCAATTATTTATATTATTTTTATTATTTATATATAACTCAAATAACACATCAGATTTTTGGCGCCGTTGCCGGGGAATCCTATTAATTTTCGTGATGTTTTTCCTCTAAGTTCGTTGTAATTTTTGGGAAAAATTTTCATCAACGGTGTGAAATTTATAACGAATTAATTTTGATATGATTTGTTTTATGATATCATTCTCAAGTAACTTTTACTTTTCATGTCTAATTCTTAGAATATCTTTGATCTCTTTGATAGATCTTGGATATTTGCTTGATCGATTTTATTTCATTTAGTGTAGATGATTCAATTTCATTTGTTTCTTATTTTTAGTTGAGTAGTTTAATTTTGATTCTTTGATTCTTCTTTTTCTTACTTTAGTAGTTTTCTTTTGTTACTTGTAATTTGTTTCTCTTGCTTTCTTATTGATTCATTTTTCTTAGAATTTCTTTTGCTTAGATTATAGACTTTTGGATTTAAATCTTAGGTTTAACATCTTAGTTTGATCTTTAGTTTAGAATTTTTAGATCTAATTGTTTTTCCTAATCTCTAACTTGACATAGTTTGTTCTAATCTTTCTAACTTGTTCTAACTAGTTCTTAGGTATGGTTAGTATAGGATCTAACTAGTCTTCTAACTTGGCTCTTTCTTTGATTGATTTCTATTTCATGATCTTAGTTGTATTTCCATGTTTTCGTCTCATGATTCTTGGTAGTTGTTATAGATATTATCTTGATTTTTAGGTATTATGTTAGAGTAGTTTAGTATTACTTCTTTTCTTAATCTTAGTCTCATTTACTTGTCATTTACTTGTTTTGCTTTTTCATTAGATTGTCTTACATTTCTTAGTTAGTTTTGCATGATCTTGTCATTTTATCTTCATATCTTTATTTTCTTTAAGAGCTTTCTAGTTTAGTTAGTATTCTAATAATATCTTCAATTCATGAAGATTATTATCTAGATACTTACTTTTGTTAGGAATTGATGTTAGATGTTTTCATATTTTCTATCTTTTATTTGTTAGCCTTAACATGTGTTTGATATAAGCTTTGGAATAGCTTTTCTTTTAATTTCTTCTTTTGAAATTTTTGTTAGATTTTGCATGTAGTAGATTTTTCAATAAAAGGTCACCATTGATATTTTTAGATTTGTATCTTTAGGAATTTATCTAGTAATCTTTGAATTCTTTAGTTAATAAATATGTATAGCTTTTAGTTGAAAAGTAAGCATTCTTAGAAACTAATTCTAAGAAATGCTAGTTTAGTGACCAACATTTTTAGTTTAGTTATTTAATTCGCTTCATTAGCTTTGTTACATTTCATTTTTCAGATTTCAAGTATTTTGTATTAATTGTTTTTGAATGTGATTTAGTTAGTTTGCATGTTTTGTTTTTCTTTGCAATTGATTTAATATACTCGTATGAATATGCATATGATGTTTTGTCTCATATTATGTTGAAATCCAGTAGTTAGTTTTGTGTTTACATGAATACGTTGCTCTTTGTTTTCTTTTACTTAGCATATGTTTTAGTTGTTTTGATGGTTTCACCAAATTGCATATTACTTTGTAGTAGTACAGTTTGCATAGCTTTTACTTAGGTATAGTTTGCATGATGATTTAGGTAAATATTATTTCATGGATTTCTCCTTAATTTCTGCATTCCAGTAGTTAGATTTAGGTTAATATGTTCTAATAGAATAGTACTGCATGATTTGATTTTTACAGTAGGTAATTTTTGCATGTTTCTGCATGGCATATATATATGTATGTACTATAATTGCACCTTGTAGTTTTCAGTAGTTCATATATAATTATATATATGTACAGCTTTGGTGAAATTCTCCCAGATTTAGTCCTTGTTTGCTTGCTGAATTTTCTTTTGTTTTCAAAAATTTCGTCCAGTACTTCTTCTTGCATACACCTTATTAGATTAAGTTGATGTATATATAATGTATTTCAATTTCCAGTAGGTAGAATTTTGTTTTTTGTGTTCTTTGATTCTGCTTGGTTAATTTAGATTAGCAAATGCATGTTTTTCCTTGTTCCTATTTTCATTTTCCAATAGTTTAGTGCATGGCTGTATTGTAATTTCATTTTGCATGGTTTTGCATGAATTGTTTGTAGATGCATTAGTTTGTTTTCCTTGGTAGTTTAGTTTGCATTTAGTTTTCTAAAGTTCCATGGCAGTAGCATTAGTGTTTAGGGTTGCATTTCTATTGCAAATTCCGTCTAGTTCCTTTGAGCATTTTAATTCTAGTGTACATATATTCTGTTTTTGTGTAAAATTCCAGTGAGCATTCTTCACTGCCCTGCTGTATTTTCTTTCTAGCAATTGCAGTAAGCAAACTGCCCTGTTCACTTTGTAAATTTCAGTATGCAATTTCCTCTGTTTTGCAGAAAATTCCAGTAGCTATAATGGTCAATTCCTCTGTTTTTAATACAAATTCCAGTAGCTAACATATGCACAACTCTGTAATTACTCTGTTTTGTATAATTTCCAGAACTGAATATTTATGCCTCTGCCTTTTCCTCTGTTTTTATTCTACCCGACAACATGCATTATTTTTGTTTCAATTTCTTTTCCTTAAAATTTTCGTCCAGTTTGCTCTACAATTCATTTCTCTTCCATTTCTTTTTCTTTTCTATTAAAATTCTTTTTGCATGCTCATTAAATCTTTTCATTTCCTTCTCCATTTTTATTTCTTTCAAATTTCTTTCTTTCCTTTACATTTCATACCATACTTATTTATCATTCTTTTATTCTTTCATTCTTTTTCTTCTTTCTTCCTGTCAATTAATTTAATTCATCTTCTTTTCCTTATTTTTTATTAGAGTAGCATTATTTAATAATCTTATATTTTATTTCCTTTTATCTTTACTAATCTCTCTTTTTTTGTTTTGTAGGTATTTTGATTTCTTTCTCTTGTTTTTCTCAATCTTTTAATTTATTTCCTAGATCGTTTGTAGTAGGACATTTTTAATCTTGTAATTTCTTTCTTTCTTTGTTTTGTTCTATTCTATTTTTCTTGATTGTTTGTTGAAGGTAAAACAGGAATCAATAGGCTTCGCTACAAAACCTGGAAATGCAAGTGGGACAATTGTCCAGACAATTTTCAGAACGAGAAAAATGATTACTCCCTAACAGCACCGAACAAAATTCCGTTCAATGAATCGAAAGATGATGTTGTTAGGGAGGACAAAGCGAGCCTTATAAAAGTCATTGAAGAAGGAAGAAGTTCCTAAGAAAGGAACAAAATAAGTTCCAAGCATGCTTGCTCGGAAACAAGATTTGTCTTTCTTCCCTTTCCTTTTACCGCTTTTATCGAGTCATACTTGGTTTTTGGCGTTTAATATTTGTCTATATCGCTTTATTAGTGGCTGGATGTTCCAGTATAGGTTTTATTATCCTGTTTGTTATGTTAAATTCCCGGATTTTCCGAATAGGGTTTATTTGTTTTATTTATTTACTTTTTAGTTGATTTTATTTATTTTTACTTGGTTTATGTACTATTTGATTTATTAGGATTTTTATGATTATCTTTTGTGTTCATAGTTTACTTTCCCGTTTTGAAAATAAAAAAATAAAAAAAAATTTCTTGTTTTTATTTTTCTAGTTTTTCGCACTTATTCCCGTTTTGTATTTATAGTTTTCTCGCACTTATTTATTTTTCTAAAATAAATTGTGGGGTATTATCTTTTACATTGAGGACAGTGCAATTTTCAAGTTGTGGGGTAGATGTGTGCTCGTTTTATCTCAATTTTTAAATATTTTCAAAAAAAATTGCTCGAATTTTTCAAAATTTTCAAAATGATTAGTTTACTTGAAAAGATTATTTTGTGAACTTTGTTTTGGAATTTGATTTGCTTAGCCGATGATAGATATCGGTTGTTGATTGTTGAAAGTCTCGAGATTTGATTTAGTTCATTTTGTTGATACTTGGTACGAGCATGATTATTGGAAAATCCTGAAAAAAAAAAAAATCTTTTGACATAGCTATTTTTGGTTGTTTGTTCCGATTAGTGGACGACTTTTGGACAACTTATTTGTATAGTATTAAGTCTTTTGAGAATGGAAATGACTTGAATTTTCACTTGAAAAATTCTTTGAGAGACTTGCCACACTTTTAATTTCCGTTATTGTTGAATAAAAGGTTATTTGCATGTATCCTTTGCTACTTGAGCACCACTTCTTATGGGAATTGAATGCCCGGTGCCCTAAGGTCCACGGGATCTGGGAGTCATCGGAGTGGAACTCGTTACAAGGGTAGTTAAAGTTGATATTGTTAAGCAAACAATAAAAACCTTGAATAAAAGAGAATAAATTGAATAAAAATTTACTTTTGAATAAGTGGCTTGTTTCTTGAGATTTGATTGTGATTATCTCTCGTTGTTGAAGTTTTTGATAGACCAAACCACTATTTGGATAGTTGCTTTGAAAGAAAGTTTGCCATTTGGATCATCAATTGAGATAGAGCACACACTTCACTCGGGATGATTTTATGATCGTTTTTCGTATTCAAGTTGAAAATGTTTTGTTCAAATTGAGTTTTCTTGACTTAGACATGAGACATTTGATAAGGCATAAAAGTGAATCTTCCTTTAGCACTTTGTTGATGAGATCTTTGAAGAGTAAACTAGTCTATGTTGAAATTTTTGAGAAAATTCAAGCACATCTTAAATAAATTGAATTTACTTTTTGAGCTATTTGATGTTAGTTTGTTTCTTCTTAAACTTCTTCTATTTGATTTGCTTGAGGACAAGCAAAGTTTAATCTCATATAAATAGAGGGCTTAATCTCATACACCAAGAAGAATTATTTAAAAGGAATATAATAATATTCTCCATATTCTTTCTATATCTCTCTTTTACTTTTTCATCTCATTACTTTTATATAATTTCATAATAATTTTCACTATATTTTTTATCAATTTTTGTATTAATTGAATTAAAGTGTGTTATTTTTTACTAATATTTTACACAATATTGTATAAAATGTTCTAGAAAATTTTTCCAGTCAATATCCATATATTTTTTAAAATATTTTTATCAATGTTTTATTATTTAAAATTCAAATTTAAAAGTGTATTAATTAATTTTTTTTTTAATATTTAAAATATTTAATTTTCGTCAAGATTAAAACACAATATATATTTTTTGCCAAATGGACCCTAAATCACTTTTATAAGGCTGGTTCAACGACGATTAACCTTCTTTCCTTCTCCCTCTCTTGTCTTTGGCTTCTCGGACCCTACGGTTTCTGAGCCACTTTGATTACATTCTTGTAATTTCACTCACAATTGAAGTTCTCTGTTTATGATTTTTCTGCACTAATTTTTAGAGGATGAGTTTCTTCATGAATTGTTAATCAAGATACAAATTTGCATTATAATAAAACTAGTTTTGATGTTCGTTATCCTGCTTGAGAGGAATATATGCCACGTAGATAAAGTCAAAATCAAATATGATTTTGACTTGGTCGGAGCGAAGCATGTGATCAAACTTGGTCAAAGCGAAGCATTGCGCCAATCGAAGCGTTTAAGCTGCACGACCTCAACAAGCTCCGAAGAAAATCCAAGTATCTAGACGAAGCATTTGATCACGCGATTTGTGAAAGCCCCAAAGAGAAATGCGAGCATCTAATCGAAGCAGTGAAGCCAAGCAATAATATAAAGCTCCGAGGCCGAGCTCAACAATGCTAAACCAAATTCACAGCCAAAAGGAATATTCCAAGTATATCCTGCCCACTAATATCTTATTTAAATATAATAAGAAAGAAAGTAGCGGAACCCACAGTCTTTAGTCAACTTCTATGAGAAACCGTGGGATTGGACGTCCGAAAAGGCTATGATGATAGCCTTTTGGCTTGTGCAGAAGGATGAGGTAGGTAGGTAATCATTTCTTTTCCTACTCCCACCTACTAATAAGGAAGTTTGCCTATATAAGGAAAACTTCCTTATCAATAAGGGGGATCTTTTTCTTCTTTTCCATCTTTATACAAAAATTAACCAGAGAATATATCTTAGTTGATGAACTAGGGTTTGTTCTAAATTTTCCTTGATCTTTCGACTAACTTGATCGTCGGAGGCTTCTAACGGAGAAACACCTCCGTTAGGGTTTTGCAGGGTTCAACCGTGAAGGACATTTCCATAGCTCAACGACATTTTCGCTATCATCATTGTAATTTAATCCTAATTGTTATACTTTTATATATTTGTTGACTGATCAAATTTATGCATTATCGGTTTGGTTCCGTTACCGGGAAACGACATTAGGTTCTCTTTTACTGAATTTTGTGTTGCCTCACTATTATAAAAGCTGCCATAGATATCTTTAAAGTTGGCCTTTTCTTCCCTTTAAGACAAACTTCTATATTTTCCAAAGAAGATCTCTTCATTAGAATATTCTTCTCATACACAACAAACAAATGTCTTCCAACTCTGAAGATAGACATCCGAGGAGGCAGTCCTCAAGGTCGTCAAGCTCACGTCTAACCGAGCGTAGACATGATATGCCTGCTGTTCCGGAAACACCCGGACATAGACGTTCAGTCTTAGAACGAATTGGACGACATGAGCCACAACCTTCTGTTCGGACACAAGACCTGCGTGAGCACCTTAATATACGACAGGACCTCGGATTTGAGAGAAATGCTGAACACAAGGTGAGAGCCTGAAGTAGCTGAGCCCAATCCTGATGAGGAACTGGAAAGATTACGTACAGAAGTAGCAAGGCTCACTCAAGAACAAGAGCTGGCCAAAAAATGGTTAAAACTCCGGGCAGAGTTTCGTGAACATGGCTAAGATCCACCTCCACCAGCTTTCTTAGCAGATGACTACGTACAGCCTTCAAATATAAGGCCTGAGCCGTCCAGGAGCATTCGGACAAGAGGAAATCTAGAAAGGCCACCACCTTCTAGAAACCTTAGACCTACTTCACGGGCTGAAAGATCGGTCGGTGAAGTAGGAGAAAGTCATCATTCTTCTCGTCCTCAACAGAACAAAGAAACTCACAAGAGGACTCGAAACAACCGGTCTCCTGATCGGACTAGGAGAAAATCGCCCGAACAGACACGCCGCACATCTTTTCAGAAAAAGTCACGATCGATAGAAATTGGACCATTTTCAAAATGAATCCAGGACGTGGCTCCTAACACTTCTCTTAAAATTCCCCAGTTTGTGCTTTATTCGGGACATACCGGACCGTCTGGAACACATGTGCGGTATAAATCCGCTATGGGGCCGGTGTGACCAATGACGAAGCGGTTGATAACATCAAATATGATCATGATTTGAGATATAAATTGTGCATGATTTGTGATGATAATTGTATTAAATTGAGATAAATTGATTGATTTTGGGTTTAATTGCAAATATTATGTTTCAGGTAACTTTTGGGGCAAATTGGTGAAAAAAGATAAATTCGGAGGCAAAAGTGCAACATTCTGGAAATTCGCTATGCCCGTGGACAATTTCTTACGCCCGTAGCAGCGTAAACGCTCGTTGCCCTGTGTGCATTACGCCCGTAGCAGAGTAAACGCCCGTTGCCCTGTGTGCATTACGCCCGTAGCAAAGTAAACGCCCGTTGCCCCGTGTGCATTACTCCCGTAGGAATTAACTGTCTTCCTTACGCCCGTGGCACTCTGGATCAAACACCCGTAAGGAGTAACCGCCTCAAACGCCCGTAATGCCAAGGGGCCACGCCCATAATGATGCTCTGTCCAGAATCTTTTTTTTTGTAAAAATTACTATTTTACCCCTGTTTTGGTTATCTATAAATATTGGGATTTTTACCATTAATTGAGGTTGGATGAAGGCTATATTAGAGTGAGATTAGAGGTTATTTTGGTTAGTTTCTCACATTGTTTTTAGATATTGAATATCATATTGGGTTTTTCTTCAATTTCATATATTTTGGTATAGACTTTGGGGAATTTTCTATTACTTTGATTGAATACTTTTGATTAGATAATTCCCTAGGTTGTTTTAGTGAATAAATGTTTCTAGTTAGGTTATGAAATCTCTCCTTGGTCTATGAGGTAGAGTTTTGTGACTTGATCAAGAGGATTTTGAGCTACTTCAACCATTCAAGCTTCAAGGAACAAGAAGAGGATTCAAGAAGAAAGTTGAGGTGAAGAGATCTTTCCGGATTCTATTGACAACTGGTTTTGGAATTATTTTCTTACCTTCTTCAAGTATTTTTGTTGATAATTCTTGTAATCTAGTTTACCAACCTAATAGGAACTCTCTTCTCCTACATTTCTTTAGAGTAGAAGTGGTTGGTTTCATGTTATACTTTCACTATGGGATTGATCTATTGTGAGTTGATTGTTATGATTTCATTAACTTGAGTTGCAATTTCAATTATGGCTTTGATTTGATTGTTTATCTTGAGATGAGCTATAATTCGATCTAGTGGTTCAGGTTAACACTAATTGTTAAGCCGGACCTTGGATATACGATTAGTGCTAGGTTAGTTGGATTGTCTTCCTATTGATGTACCGGACCTTGGATGATTAGTAGGGATTTGATCTTACTAATATATTCGAGTTGTTTTTCACGTATGAATTTCTTTCAACGACACGTATTGAGGAAGTTCATCTTTAAACTCGGATTCGGTGAAATTGTAATAGTTGAATCATGATACTTGATTTTGTTATGAAGTGTATCCTCCACTCCCTCTAATGTGTTTAGTGAGTTCTTCAAATATTCAATATTCTCTCATCCATGATTTTACTTTACTTGCTTTTAATTTGCTTTCTAGGATTTAGAAATCAATCTTATCATTCTTGATATTGGTTGGTTTACTTGTTAAATGATCCTTAATCACAAATCATATTCATAATTAGTTTGATTATATTTTCCACACTAGAATTTAATAGAAGTCTTAGGGAAAAACGATTTTTATAAATTTAAAATCTGAATATCACCTTATTTACTAAACTATTTCGATAGGTGCTCTGCCTAATTGAGTTATTTTATTAAGTGACAAACCTATTTTAATCATAGAGATTCTTATTAATTTTAGTATTATTTATTCAATTATTTATATTATTTTTATTATTTATATATAACTCAAATAACACATCAGCGGTACTGTGTAAAGCTTTCCCCAGCACACTTGTCGGATAAAGCTCTAACCCGGTTCACCTCGTTGCGTCCAAGTTCTATCGACTCATGGTCAACCTTGGAAAAAAAATTTTTGGACAAATTCAGCACGGCTGGATCTATACCAAAAACCAGGGGGGATCTTGCCAACATAAAGCAACGGGAAGGTGAAACCCTCTTAGCATATCTTGAAAGGTTTAAGAAAACCTATGAAGAAATCGAGGGACTAAGTCAAGATACGGTTATTACATGCTTCGAAGGAGGGTTCAGGTCTAGAATGTTATATACAGAGCTACAGCTGAGGAAGCCACGAACCATTGGAGAAATGTTTAACGTGGCACGACAGATTGCTCTTGCTGAGGAAAGTGCGCAAGAAGCTCCTTCAAAAGGAAAAGAAAAGGTGGGCGAAGTGTCAATGAAAAAGGAGCAAGCGATTGGTTTTGAGAAGAAGAAAGGCTTTAGTCCAAGCAAAAATAAAGGGACAAATACTTTTACTCCGCTGCGAGTAACAAAAGAAAGCCTTATCTCAGTCATCAAAGAAAAGCATGGGGTCGGCGACCCAGTACCGTTGAACCCTCATACATTGGCGACCCGTGATAGGTCGAAGTACTGTGCATTCCATAAAGATTGTGGCCATGTGACCGAAAACTGTATACAACTGAAAAGAGCGATCGAGAAGTTGATTCGCGAAGGGAATTTGAGAGAATACATTGCAGGAAGGCAGGCCGAAGAGCCGAAGCAAAATAGTGAAAGAGTAATCAATGTGATCAATGTCGAAATACCGTCATTGACACAGATTAGGAAACAAATTCACTTGTTGAAAAAAGAATACTTGATTCCCGAATACGAATATGAAGAGAAAGAGACGATCACCATTTCGAGAACAGAATTGGCCCCAACAATCGAACGGAAGACCAGCCCATGGTAATTGATGCTCGATGACAAAAGAAGGTATGGAAAAGAAAGTAGCCAAGCTACGCCCGAGTTTAACACAAGAGAAAGTCATGATCTATGGGCCATGACGGTCGACGAGCTGATTAACTCAAAGACTTGACATAACTTTTACTCCGCGAACAACAATCAAAGCACAAGCATTAGCCGATTTCATCGCTGAAACCTCGTTCACAGAGGAAGAAAGTAGCCAAGCTACGCCCGAGTTTAACACAAGAGAAAGTCATGATCTATGGGCTATGACGGTCGACGGAGCTGTTAACTCAAACGGAGCAGGCGTCGGAATAACTTTGACTTCACCAAATCATCAATTCAATGAATCGCGAAGTATAAGGCTCGAATTTCCACTGTCTAACAATCAAGCCGAATACGAAGCGTTAATTCCGGGATTGGTTTGGGCGAAGGACAAAAATTGCCGAGCTCGAGGTCCGGTATTCGCAAGTAGTGGTGAATCAAGTGAACGAAGAATATGCTACAAACTCCGAAAATTTAAAGGAGTACACGAAGATGGCATTACAATTGAAGAACGAATTCAAAAGCTTTGTGTTGAAAAAGATAAATAGAACGCAAAATGTTGCGGCGGATGAATTGGCCAAAATTACCTCGAGGCGAGTTTATCGACGAAAAGCAAATAAGCGTCGAAATACGTCGGTCTCCATGCCTTTCTTCTCAAATTAACACTGTCGAGTTAACGGAAGGAACTTGGATTGATGACATCAAAAGGTTCATTCAAACCGAACAACTTCCAAGCGACGACGTAAAGGCTAAGCAAATCGGAAAACAATCCGCCCGATATATAGTCCATGACGATATTCTATATCGCAGATCATTGACAAGACCTATACTTCGCTGCGTAGAGCCCAATTTGACTACGGCCATACTTGAAGAACTTCATGAAGGAGTATGCGGAGGTCATCCAGGGGCCAGAGCGCTTTCGGAAAGGATAATCCACCAAGGTTACTACTGGCCAACCCTTCGACAGGACGCAAAAAGCTTCGTTCAAAAATGTCGAAGCCGCCAAATTTATTTAAACGTTCACAGACTCCCTTCAATAACTCAAACTCCGGTAGTCTCTTCTTGGCCATTCGACATGTGGGGAATCGATCTCATGGGAAAATTCCCCAAGGCGAGAAGCGGATTCGAATACATGGTCGTAGCAGTCGACTACTTCACAAAATGGATCAAAGCCAAGCCCTTGGTAAATCCCACAAAGGAGAATGTACTTGGATTTTTCCATGACCATATACTCTGCCGATTTGGAGTTCCAAGAGCTATAATATTTGATCATGGAACCCAATTCTCGGCTAAATTCACAGCGGAATGCAACCGACTTCACATTAAACATTGGAAGTCATCGGTTGCACACCCGCAAGGTAATGGACAAGTTGAGGCAGCGAACAAGTTGGTTATGGCAGCCTTGAAGAAAAACCTTGCAAATAAATCCAACAAATGGGTCGATGAGCTAAACTATGCATTATGGGCAGTCCGAACTTCGACTAGGGGCCCCACTAGGGAAACACCGTTCGCACCGGTCTATGGATCGGAGGCAGTTGCACCAGCCGAACTCGCACTACCCACAACAAGAATTTCTATGTTCAACGAGACCCAGAATCAAGAAGCAAGAAAGATCGACTTGGATTTGCTAGAAGAGAGAAGAATAACGTCAAGGCTACGATCTGAAATTTTTAAGGAAAAATCCAAGGCGCATCATGACAAACGGATATGTCGACGACCTCTACACATCGTTGATTGGGTACTTCGTAAAATCGAAGTAACCTCGAGACAAGCCGAGGCAAATAAACTAACTCCCAATTGGGAAGGCCCTTATTTAATCAAGGAAGAAGTCGGACCTGGAACATTTAAATTGGCAAAGCAAGATGGAACGCTTCTGACCACTCGAAAAAGTATTTCGTGTAAATTTTATTAATATACGAAATTACTTATTATTTAATAAATTTCGAATTCATATGACATTTTTCGAATATGTTTCGATTTTTATATATGTAAATTTAAGATGTTTTATTTCGTTACAACTTGAATCATCATAACAATTTTTCTTTAAATATAAGAAAAATGGAAATAATAAATTTGAGTTGAAACTTCAAACTCAATATATTATTTTAGGACAAGTACTGAAATGAAAGTACATCGAAATCCTATACTATTACATTAACTCTAAAAAACTATATAGTCATAAGACAGAAGGGTCCGGATCGCCTGGAGCCGAAGATTCCGGGGCCGAAGAGTCCGGAACCGAAGAGTCTGGAGCCGGAGGAGTGATAATATTCGAAGCATCTAGAGTCGGGGAAGGAAGAGCTGGCTCCGAGGCATTCTGTCCGGAAGAAGCTTCATCGAATGGATCGGCTATAATGGGTAACACTTCGTCACCATCAACGTCATTACCCTCCTCCGTTACTTCAAAAGCGGGAGTCCCGGGAGCAACCTTCGTGTAATCCCAAAAATTGGGACGAAGAGTTGATGGCGGTACCCATTCTGGAAGATCGGCAGCGGAGTCCTCCTCTCGAAGATCTTTAAGCTCACTGTCTTTAAAGTGAATGAAATCCGCTCCATCATGACACTCTTCAGCAAAGGGTCCGTTGAAAAAACATTTCAACAGAAAACCCTTATCCTCAAATTTATGATGAAGTTGCCGAAGCATAGGGATACAACCCGCTTCAAATAATTCTAGCTGCTTCTCATGCAAACCGGACTCATAAGCTTCGGACAACTTAAAATCGGCGACAATATTGTCCTCATGACCATCCGATTTTAAGAAGTCATTTTCCCCTCGGAAAGCGACAACTTCAGATGCTAGCTCGTCTCTAGCAAAACATGCCCTTAAGCATTGGTCCTTCAGGCCCGTATTCTCGGACTTCAAGCCCAAGTTCGTCAAACGCTCCTTCTCAAGAACCGACTTCAAGGCGGCAAGCTCCCTCTCTAGCTTCAAACTTCGGTCTTCGGCGAGAGAAAACCTCCGATCAGATTGGGAGATTTTGGTTTTAAAGCGATGAATGTCCTCTCCCAACCTTTCATTCACTCTTTCAAAGCATCCTTGAGAAGGGTTGCCCGGGCATTATACTCCCGCTGAAGAGAACGAAGCCTGGACTCCGCGGCCTCATACTTTGACTTATAATCTTCGGCCCTCCTCCTCTCGTGACCCAACACGGTTAGTTTCTCCCCAAGGTCCAGGACACAAGAGGACAACTGCGAAGCATATAGATAGAAGTTAAAAACACAACCGATTTAATATTGTATAACGTTATATGCCTACTCGTCTTTACCTAAGCTAAGAGAGTGCCACTTTTATTTATGACATCATGAGGTCGATGCTTACTGGCGATCTCAAAAGTCTTCGAGTCGGCACTCCGCTTGAGAGGAATAGTGTCGTACAAAGTGCAGACATTTCCACATCTGTGAAGTCAAAATTAAAAATCGGGGGAGTGTCCTTCAAAACTACCTCTTGCAAGGCAGCAGCTTTCGTCGGATCTCAAGGAGGCCGAAACCCCGCGGAGAACCATGGGAGATCTCCCGACTCAACTGTTTTCCCCTTATCTCTTGATGAGGTATGGGATGGAAGAACCGGAGAAGATCCTTGTCGAGGAGCAGGAGCAGTAGACTTAGAACTTTGAACAGGAGCCGGTACCGAGGACCCGGCTACTGTGGATGTCGGAGGAGTCGAAGCCGACAACAAAGGTTGAACCATCGTTGCAGAAGAAGGTTCAACTGTTGGAATCTCAAGAAGAGGATTAGGAACAGAAGCTTCAACGGGATGACTTTCCTCCCCGCGAGGCTTGCTCTGGCGAGTTGAAACTTCCTCCTCCCGAGGACGCTTCTCACCTCGGGATTCCTGCGAAGACTCACTTTGAGGAGCAGACTTTGAACTCCCTTGACCCTTCGAGCGAGTCTCGGTATGAGCAGCCTGAGTAATCTTCACAGGAGCCTTCGCCGGAACCTTTGCCGGAGCATTAGACTCCGCATCAGACTTCTTGTTCTTTATAGCTACCGGCTTCGGAGGAAACTCCGGCAGCGAATTCATATGAGCCTGGTGAACATCATAGCTGCCTTGCCTATACCTAAAGAATTTCTTGTCCGGCATTGGTCTTGCAAAGCACGAGAAAAAATGTCAAACAAGTCATAAAAGGTACTAAGGATAGGATGATCAAAATAAAATCTATCTACCCTTGGCGGTCCGACATCCCCGAGAATCGGGAACACTACACTCAGGACACTTAGTAGAAAATACAAGTCCCGGGTGCAGAGTCCACATAGGATTCTCCTCCTCATCCTCACCAAATCCTAATTCTCTCCTTCGATCCTCAAAACCAGGACCGATCCCACACCATTTCAAACTCTCTTCGCTCAATAAATCGCCAATGGAATACACATGAGTTTGATTTTTATGATCGGAGCCCAATGCTTTATCAACCTCCTCCAGAAAATTCTTTTCAGCTTCACTTAACTCAAGATTCTTCGGAGGAGCAGACCACATTTGTTGATTTTTCCCACCAAAGGTCTAAAGGGAAATCCCACTCTGGACTCAACCATAAACCAATTGTCCTGCCAATTGACTTTATTGGGAGGAGAATCGAATAGATGAATTTTATTTTTCTTTGGGCGAAGAGAAAAGGGTGTTCTTGTTCATCTCCGTCGGTATGAAAAACTTGAGGAGATTCATGGTGAACTCATATCCTAATCTGCGGCACAAGATTATCATTGCCATTATTGTCCTAGCCGCATTCGAATGGACTTGCGCAGCCTGAGCTCGACTATAAGAAATAAAGTCCACAAAAGCCGGATCCAAGGGCAGCCGAACTCCACCATAGAAGTGTGCAATCGAATCGGAATATAATCCAGCGACAATAAGCCGCCCTGGAGTCACAAAAACCGTATACTTTGTGAAATCAACTCCAAAGTTAAGAGCTTCGCTTCGGCTGCTTGTAGGGTCATGATGCTTCGGTACAGTGCGAAATGTTCGGACGAAGATGGATATTCTGGGTCCATAACATCTTCATTTAAGTTTGTAGTCGCTCCTTCAGAGGCGGATGCTTCGACATCAAGTCCTTCGAAGCGACGCCCCGACATCACGTTCCCCCAGGGCTGATAACTCGCGACTACATCGCTGCCAACTCCACATTTCTTGCTTGTCGGCCTCTAGAGCTCCGCGGAATAAAGGTACGGAAAAGGTCTCTCCGCCATTGCATCTATTTCCTGTTCGGATAAACGGTTGTCTTCTTCTTCAAAATCAGTCATTATAATGTCAACTCGCGTAAGATCGGTAGAAAAACCCGAATATTTATCAAACACCTCTTAATCGACCGAATGTCCGAACAACTTATCATCTCTGCATCTAGAGGTCTTGACTTATTCAGGTCATACCCATGATTCCCAATACGCATAAAGCTTGATATAAAACTTAATCTTCATCCCACTACGACGATAACACCCTTGATAATCGGGACATAACCTCCAACAAGTATCGGTCCTATCAAATAAAGCTAAATGGAAAACTAAAAGCCCTAACCACCTTCTTGGCAATAGATTTCTTACCCATGACAAAATACGAAAGGGAAAATTTCAAACAACAACAAAATACCTTTTCCTGGGGAAGAAAATCCGAGGCTTTGTCTAAAAACGCCGAGAATCTTCCGAGAGTCCAAGAGAATGATAAAGCGAATCGAGACAGTACGAAAGAATTGAAGTTCAACGTCAAAAAATCAAAGGAACAGAGGAAACAATTGGTAAAAGTTAGAGGTTTCAGAGGGTTTTTTGAAGAAGAATTTTTGAAGATAAAAATCGAATTAAAGAAGTGAAAAGGGGAAAGAAGGGTTTAGAGGAAGAAGAAAGAGAAAATTCAAAATAATATTATTATATGTTAATAAATTTTCATCATTACGCGACGGTTCACGATGAAGAGAGAGAAAGATGACAACCGCGGGTTATCGTTGACGGTATCGCGCGGCGTGGTGGATGAGTGGAAAAAAAGATTTAAAGCGCCAATCGACGGAATTTGAAAAGAACTCCAAAACTTGAATTTTTGAGAAAGATTTTAAGTGTTCAAAGAATTTGTGACGAAGCATAAACATATTCATGCTTTGTCGAGGGGCCACTAAGAGGAATATATGCCACGTAGATAAAGTCAAAATCAAATATGATTTTGACTTGGTCGGAGCGAAGCATGTGATCGACTTGGTCAAAGCGAAGTATTACGCCAATCGAAGCGTTTAAGTTGCCGACCTCAACAAGCTCCGAAGAAAATCCAAGTATCTAGACGAAGCATTTGATCACGCGATTTGTGAAAGCCCCAAAGAGGAAATGCGAGCATCTAATCGGCAAGTGAAGCCAAGCAATAATATAAAGCTCCGAGGCCGAGCTCAACGATGCTAAACCAAATTCACAGCCAAAAGGAATATTCCAAGTATATCCTGCCCACTAATATCTTATTTAAATATAATAAGAAAGAAAGTAGCCGGACCCACAATCCTTAGTCAACTTCTATGAGAAACCGTGGGATTGGGCGTCCGAAAATGCTATGATGATAGCCTTTTGGCTTGTGCAGAAGGATGAGGTAGGTAGGTAATCATTTCTTTTCCTACTCCCACCTACTAATAAGGAAGTTTGCCTATATAAGGAAAACTTCCTTATCAATAAGGGGGATCTTTTTCTTCTTTTCCATCTATATACAAAAATTAACCAGGAGAATATATCTTAGTTGATGAACTAGGGTTTGTTCTAAATTTTCCTTGATCTTTCGACTAACTTGACGTCGAGGGCTTCTAACGAGAGAAACACCTCCGTTAGGGTTTTGCAGGGTTCAACCGTGAAGGACATTTCCACAGCTCAACGACATTTTCGCTATCATCATTGTAATTTCATCCTAATTGTTATACTATTATATATTTGTTGACTGATCAAATTTATGCATTATCACTGCTAATTTTCAATGTAAACGTGTGAAAATCATAGTTTTAGTAATTATGTTCAAAGCCTTAAAATGCTTGAAGGGATTCTCAACTATGAACTGGACTCTGCGAATTTGTTTTCTTTGCATATTTATAGTAATGTTCTTAGGACTGATATTTAGGATTAATATTGATTTCTAGTTGAATTCTATTTCTATCAAGACTTTGAGTTTCGGGTCAGTAAAATGAATTCATTTTGTTTTATTTTTGTATACATTTTGTCCTAATGTTTCAATATTTTTGTTCTCATAAAATTATTTACTTTTGGAAGATAATTTATGTTCTTTTTTTTTTTGTAAGTTCAGATAACTTATGTAGTGATACTTTGAAATGTTGTGGTTTCTGTATAATTGGAAAAAATGAAGATGAAGATATGTGGGCGAAATTTTAAGTTTTTTGTTTTCCTTTTTCTGGCCCGTTACGTTAATTAGAACACACTCTATTTTTAGGCATTGTTCACGGTAAATGGTCCTGCACACTTCTTAGCTCGGTTAGGCCAATCTTTACATCAAAATGTAATTTGGGTAAGCAGTGCTCGGTATTTTGATTAACAATTCATGAAGAAACTCATCCACTAAAAAGTGTGCAAGACCATTTACCGTGAACAATGTCTAAAACTATGTTCAAAGCCTTTCAAATGATTCTTCTTGGTGTATTATATGAGTGAAAGAGGGAAGATGATAACCATGAAGGATGCCAATTGTCACTCCGGAATTAAATGCATATGACACTTGTCAGTATAGAGTGATAAGTATCAAGTTACACTTATCACCTTATAGATAAACACCAGGTAACATGTACTATATCTAATTGATTACGTAATTATCTCGAAATTAAATATAATAACAATTATTCGATTGATATCCACTAATTCAATGAATTTTCGAGATTCATAATAAAAAATGGGCGTTTTATTTTCGGTTAAATAAATTTGATTTGATTTGATTTGATTTACAATGGGTTTGTTATATAAATACTTGTCTCCATTTTCCAGATTTGAAAAAATATATATATCTCAATATAGTTGTCCTTTTGAATCCATATTATATCTTTTAATAATATTTGATTTTTGTAATTTGATTTTTACTATTTTAAGTATATATTTTTAGAGAGTTTTTAGTGAGAGAATTAAAGGATGACAGTTTTTAAGGCGTAAAGTGTTATGTAGTAATTAAAGTATACAGTTAAGAATGAAATATAACTGTGAACAATAAAATTTTCTTTTCGATTTTTATCATCTCCAAAATAAATAATCAAAAATATATATGTCACAAGATAATAATATGTATTTGATATTGGGCTCGAATCTTTGTATTTCTCCGCCGATTCTTTTTGTCGTGGATCTAAGGGCATTTTGGGCTTCTCTCGATCCAATGGATTTTGATTTCTTCCGGGGGGCGTTTTGGGCTGGATCTCGGAATGGATTTGAACATCGAGGGTCTTTGGGCTTGATCTCGATCCATCTGTATTTGATTTGATTTCTCCGATGGTCTTTGGACTTGATCTCGGAATGAATTTGACTTCTCGAGAGCCTTGGGCTTGATCTCTAAGGGAGGATGCACCGGAAACTATGGACGATCCCCGAAGGGAATCATCGGAGTTTCTTTTCTTCTTTGCCACCACTGATTTTACCTTTGATTTCCACCTCACTTGAATGCTTCACTTGGTCTCTATTTATAAATGAAGAGAGTGACAATCAATGACTATTAGTTTGTTATGTGTCACTCATCGCATGAGCAAAATCTTTCAATATCTTCAATATATATTTAAATATATAATTAAATTTAATTAAATATATAAATAAAATTTCAGTGTCTACAAATTGCCCCCTGAAACTTGTTCAGGGTTAATAATTATTACGTGGACAAGTTTCAAAATATCTCATAAATATCAAATAGTATTTGAGTCTATCTTGAATTTGACTCGCAAATAAATACGATTTAAATTTGAATTTAAGAGGATAAAGATAATATTTTTTTTTTAAAAAAAAAAATCGAATTGAGTCAATTTGACTCGTAGATAAATACAATTTTTTTTACTTTCTTTTTTTTTTTTTTTTTTTTTTTCTTTTTTTTTTTTTTTTTTTTTTTTTTTTTTTTTTTTTTTTTTTTTCTTTTTTTTTTTTTTTTTTTTTTTTTTTTTTTTTTTTTTCTTAACTAGAATTTTATGTTCTAAGCTTCCTACGTATCCCTTTACCTTTTAGGAATCAAGTCTAACGTAGTTCAATATATAGATAGTTTATACTGGTATCAAGGAGTCTTCTTTGATATATAGACATTTTATACTCGTATCAAGGAGTCTTCTTTGATATATAGACATTTTATACTTCGGTCAAAGAGAGTCTTCTTTGATATATAGACATTTTATACTCGTGTCAAAGAGTTTTCTTTGTAGACATTTTATACTCGTATCAAGGAGTTTTTCTTTGGGAGGCATTTTATACTCGTATCAAGGAGTCTTCTTTATAGAGCATTTTATACTGCGTATCAAGGAGTCTTTTAGACATTGAAGCAGTCCAAACACATATCAAGGAGTCTTTTTATATTGTAGACAGTTTACACTCATATCCAGGAGTCTTTTTTTTTTATATTATAGACAGATTTACACTCGTATCAAGGAAGTCTTTTTTTATATTGTAGACAATTTACACTCGTATCAAAGAGTCTTTTTATATTGTAGACGAGTTTTTAAACTCGTATCAAGGAGTCTTTTTATATGTAGAGGTTACAACACGTATCAAGGGGTCTTTGTATCAATATGACGGTTTTCACTCGTGTCAAAGAGTCTTTTTATCAATGCCCATGGACGAGTTTTCACTCGTGTCAAGGAGTTTTTGACCCAAGGTCGCAATACCCGATGTTGATTAGCTCCTTGAGTTTTGAATTTTTTTTTTTTTCGTTTGAAAGTTGGTTCCATTTGAGTACTCTTTTTTTTGGTCTATGAGCACGTTTCAAAGTATAAATGTCACAAGATAATAATATGTATTTGATATTGGGGGTGAATGCTTAGTATTTAAAAGCGGAAGTTCTTTTTTTTGCGTGGATGCGAGGGCATTTTTGGGCTTCTCTCGATCTAATGGATTTTGATTTCTTAGAAGGGCGTTTTGGGCTGGATCTCGGAATGGATTTGAACATCGCGAGGGCCTTTGGAAGCAAGGTCTCGATCCATACATATTTCAGTTGATTTCCTCCGATGGTCTTTGGACTTGATCTCGGAATGGAATTGACTTCTCGGGAGCTTTGGGCTTGATCTCGAGAAGGAGGATCTGCACGAAGCTTTGGATGATCCCACAGGGAATCGTGGAGTTTCTTTTCTTCTTTGCCACCACTTGAGTTTTACCTTTGATTTCCACTTCTATTGGGTTCTTCACTTGGTCTCTATTTATAGATTTTGGAAGTGACGATCAATGACTATTAGTTTGCTGTAATATCTACTTCATCGCATGAACAAAATCTTTCAATATCTTCAATATATATTTAAATATATAATTAAATTTAATTAAATATATAAATAAAATTTCCGTGTCTATAATAACTTCTCAAAATAATAATAAGAAAATAAAATATAACTACTTTATTTTATTTTGAAGTAAGTTCTCTACCATGCCGATTATAAAATTGAAGTTTGCGACTTTATGTATACAAGATCATAAGTTTATGATAATAACATTTTAGTTAAGTTCTTAGGGTTTTGTTTTAAAAAAAAATATATTTTTTAACATACTTTTGATTTTATATATATATATATATATATTCTCAATTTGTATTATTACTATTTTATTTTATTTTTATTATCTTAACTTATTTTTTTTTTTAAAAATATTAATTTCTTGTTGACATCATTTGTAAATTCATGATATTTTAAATTTTAATTTTAATTTTCAAAAACTTATGCATGTTTGAATTCTTAGTGATAATATAGTTGTGAATTGAGTTGGAAATATTTTGAAGGGGGGGGGACGAGTACTAGGATAGTACCCGTGTCTGTAGGTGTCGGGGGCCTATGGGCTCGAGACCTAACACAAGAATGAGTAGTTGTACATGTTGCCACATCATATGGTGTCCTATTAAGTTGACTTTTTGCTTTGGTTTCTTGTGAGGTGGTCGAGTCCGAGATTGGAAGTTGTAGAAGAGGTTTTTGGTGAGAGTTTGCCACCGGTGGTGTCTGCATCCATGGTCTATACCTAGTTTGCTTGTTGTCATCTCTAGGTAGGCATGCCTTGGTCGTGTGATCAATCTTACCACATGTAGAGCAAATGTCCGAGAGTCTCTCATATTTAAAGTTAATCTCAGTTTGGTTCTCATCATCTCTGTTGATCATGCATCCAAATTTGAGACTTACATTGGTATCCATGGAGACTCTGATCCACATTTTCTCATTCTTGTGCTTAGGGCTTCTTCATACACATATAGTAGTTGACCAATGAATCCACCAATCTTAGCCTCATTTTGAGCATTCATCTTGTTCAACAAAAGATTATGAACTTGAACCAAAAGGCACATGAGGAAAAGTTAATTTCATCCAACTACCGATGGGGGCCATCAAAGCAAATTGAGCACGGATACTTTAATTGCCCACGGGCCTGTCTATAGGATTCTATCTATGTCCTCTAGGTAGGAGAAAGTACACGATATCATATTCTTATTGAGAGCATTGATATGTACATTAGAGCCAAGATTCCAGGAGGTGGAAATGATGACATTAATGGCCGTGAAATTAATCACCTTATCTAAAAGAATATTTCCAATGAGTGTAACATCAATAAGATCCCCCTCTTGAGCTTTGGAGTTTGTCAAGTCTAGTAAATGTTCAAACTCTATATTTGCAATAAATATGCAATAAAATACAAGACTAAAAGAGTGGGTAAGTAAGTAGGGTTAGATTTATGAGGTATATTTGGGTAGAAGTCCTGAACCAGCTTCAAATAAAGCCCGTGTTAGGGCATAATATCTTTCTCATAAGAGAGAAGGGGGAGAGTTTTCCCTTTAGTGAGAGAAAACAACTAAGTAATTTTATATATAAGATACATATTCATTTTCTATACAAATAATATATATATTTTTTAAATATTACAATATATTTCATAAAATATATAAAGAAAAAACTAACAAATAAATAATCATTATTAAGCCGTAACCAACGTTCTTGGGACAATACGATATTATAAATGTAAAATCGTTGGTACTTCCACGTTACTATTTGCATCGATAGGTACTCTGCCCTAGGTTTTGGTTAATTAAGTGAAAATCTATTTTCTCTTATCTCGCTACACTTAAGTTAATCTCAACCATAATCTATGCATTTTATATAGTAACCAAACACCACATTAGAGTGTTCTCTCACCGAGGGCATGTTAAATGGCCTTTTGCGTGTAGTAAATCACTGCTTTCCAGAATTTGCACTTTTGACCCTTAACTTCAATCATTTGGTTAATTTACTTCAAAAACTTTCTGAAAACAGATATTTAACAATGAAGTACAAAATTAACCAATTTATGTCCATTTAAACCATTAAAGCTTCTCAATGCACAATTAATACTCCAAAACATGATCATATTTGATGTCATCAAATACCCCACAACTTAAGTTTTGCTTGTCCTCAAGCAAATCATAAAGAATGGTTCAAAAAGAAGTACAAGACAAATCATATAAATCAAGTAGGCACTTCAAATCACATAAGAACGCATAAAGGTTTTCCAAAAGTTCCAAACTAACTAGTTTACTCTTCAAAGATCTCATAATCAAAATGTAAGGAATGATTCACCACAAATGCCTCATCAAGTGTGGGAGATCTGCAATGCTTGTGTTAAAATTCAATTAAAGTTCTAGTTAAATTTGGCCACTTTTGAAACCACAAAATCATTATACTTGAATCATTTTAATGTGATTTAACTACTTTTGAGCCTTAAACATTGAAAATGAATTAAAATAACTTGTTATTTCAAAGATAAAGTGAGAGATCTATAGTGTTTGTGTTAAAATTCAATCAAATTTCTACTTAAATTTGGCCACTTTTGAAACCACAAAATCATTATATTTGATTCATTTTAATGTGATTTAACTACTTTTGAGCTTTAAATGTTGAAAATGAATTCAAATAGCTTGTTATTTCAAAGATAAAGTCTAGGAGATCTACAATGCTTGTGTTAAAATTCAATCAAAATTCTACTTAAATTTGACCACTTTTGAAACCACAAAATCATTATATTGGATTTATTTTAATGTTATTTAACTACTTTTGAGCCTTAAACGTTGAAAATAAATTCAAATAACTTGTTATTACAAAAATAAAGTATGGGAGATCTACAATGTTTATGTTAAAATTCAAACAAAATTTACTTAAATTTGGCCACTTTTGAAACCACAAAATCATTATATTGGATGCGTTTTTAATGTGATTTAACTACTTTTGAGTCTTAAACGTTGAAAATGAATTAAAATAACTTGTTATATAAAAGATAAAGTATGGGAGATCTATTGTGCTTGTATTAAAATTCAATCAAAATTCTACTTCAATTTGGCCACTTTTGAAACCACAAAATCATTATATTTGATTCATTTTAATGTGATTTAACTACTTTTGAGCCATAAACGTTGAAAATGAATTCAAATAACTTTTTATTTCAAAGATAAAGTATGGGAGATCTACAGTGCTTGTGTTCAAATTTAATCCAAATTCTACTTAAATTTAGTCTAAATCAATTATACAATGATAGTAATTAATTAACAAAGTCGGAGGAAGATGGAGCTTGTCCAATTCTTGTCCACTTTATATGTTGACCAAAAGTAGTGACACGTCCTTATGTTGAATGTTGTCGTGTCCATCATCAACTCTTTATTTTTTTTTAAACCATTTGGTATCGAAATCATTACGATTCCGACTTCTCAAATTTAGTCCGAGTTGCACCCATAGAGTACTCTAACTTTTACTCAAGGGAAGACCTCACCTTAGCTCTTGCATGACACTCACAGTGAGTATCGAACCCTCAATTTCGTATAGCATTCACAATGTCCTTTCCTCTTCTGCCAAAGCCTGGGCTTCATCATCCACTCTTCAAAATCATCCATATATATGCATGGGATGAGGAAGCTAGCCATCTACGAATTTTTAATTATTGACAAGTCATTCTGAGAGATGTTTATATTCAATAATCTTTTTAATAATGTATAATGAATAATTCTTGTAAAAATAATGATGTTAAAAAACAAATAAAGAAGTATATTTGTGAAATTTTCTAAGCAATGATATCATCCAAGTAACTAATTATTGGTAATCAATTAAAATTAAAATAATCATATGTTAATCATAATTCGATTAACAAACAAGGATCTTAATAGGATAATTAAATTAACGAAATCATAACCCATGGCATAGACAAATAGTAAAGGATTGAGAAACACTAACTTGAAGATTCCATAGCCTTCTCTGTTATTCTTTGATCAATCCCCAACTGTTTTCATATTCCAAATCCGTAATACTTCAATTTTCCCTTTGATGATATAAGGACTTGTTAAAGATTCAATCTTTAACCCTTAAAGGAGAGAGATCTTGTGTTTTCGGAAAGAGAGAGGGAAGAGGAAAACCTTGTGTGTATATATCTCTAATGAACAAAATATGTCTTTTTATAATTTAATGTCATATTTTGTTCTATTACCAAAATACCCTTAACTTTTACCATTATACAAAACACCCCTCAACACTTAAATTTTAACGAATTGGCACAGAGGGATTTACACCCAATAATTGCCACTTCAATACTACACTAATCATCACCGTGCGTACAACAATAGAAATTATTAATTACTTCAATTATATAAATCAATTGAAAATTAAATTTCTAACATTCTCCCACTTGATTAATATATAACAAGTATACTAAAATTATATGAATCAACATTAGAAATTAAATTTCTAATATTTCTCCCACTTGATTCATATATGACAAATATAAAACATATTAACATAATTTGAGCTCACTTAAATAATGTAATATATAAGTCACAACTTCATAAGAACTAAATCAATTGAATCATGGCGGTCACGGACCTGACAAACGTCCCGATTCCTTCCATGTATCACAAGTCAATTCAATTCAAACAGTCACAATTTGATAAGACAAATATCCAAAATATCTTATCCCACAATGTCTTAAAATAAGACCCAACATCTATAATCATAACAAAATATGCATAACTGAAATATGATTCATAGATAAGCAAAATCTAAACAAACATTGATATATAGAGTTTCAAATAAACTTAAATGTGCTAAACTTAAATTCATACATGTATGACCAATCATCCGCTATACAAGGACTTAGTGACTACTCCCATTTCACTAATATGGCCAATAAAAGTCTTGGGAGCTAGTCTTTTAGTCAACGAATCCGCAATCATATCAATGGTGGCAATTGCACTATTTGAACTCTTTGATTTCACACCTCTTCTTTAACATATAGATACTTTAAATCCATATGTTTGACACCTTTAGAGTATCTATCATTCTTATAGAAGAATACAACTGCCACATCACAATAAATCCTTATTGGTTTAGCAATGGTACCAACGATGCCTAAACCATCAACAAAATTGTGCAACAACAACAATTGAATTGTAGCTTCAAAACATGCTACAAATTCAGCCTCTATAGTGGAAGTAGTAATGAAAAACTACTTATCTCTCTTCTATTTGGACCTTCGGATATCCTTATATCCAGAATAGTCCGAGTCCAAGTAATTAATAACTCCAATATTACTTGTTCTTCTATATGTGAGCATGTGATCCTTAGTGCCTTGTAAGTACCTTAAAACTTACTTTGCAGCTCTCCTATAAATAGACTGAAATTGCTCCCTTTCCGAATGGGAACTAGACTAGGTGTACATGATTTCACCTTAACATCATGTAATAACTCACAATATCTCTAGCGGCAAGAAGAATATCATCTACATACAACACAAGGATTACAAACTTACTTCCCACAACCTTTATGTAGATACACTGATCAACGGTCATTTCTACAAACTCATATGACAATACGATATCATTAAACTTCAAATACCATTGTCGGGAAGTTTGTTTAATCCATAGATTGATATCTTCAACCTACATACCAGATTTCCTTCACTTGTCGTCTCAAAACCTTGAGGTTGATCCATATAAAGCTCTTCTTCCAAATCTTCAGTGAGAAAGGTTGTTTTAACATCCATTCGGTGAAGCTCAAGATCAAAATGAGCCACCAAAACCATTATCAATGCTCAAGTGCATAAATTATATAATCGTTTAAAATAGCTGATCTTTTCTCTCTAATAGACCTCCTTAATGTTATTTCTTTATGAGGTTGCACTATTCATTAAGTTGAACATTTTCCTCCTCTTCTTGAAAAATGGCATCCATAACTGGGTTTGGAGCATCCATTTGTTGTTATTCCATATTCATGCCTTATGGTTGTACTACAATAATAGGAACATCAACTTGAGATGGATCACTTGATAGACTTTGATCCATCAATGACTCTCTTATCTCTACATTACTTGCTCCCACACTCCCACTGATATTGCCATTTTCAATGAAGTGAGCATTTCCAAACTCTACAATTCTCGTACTATGGTTAGGACAATAGAATCTATACCCTTTTGACCTCTCCCGGATATACAACGAAATAACCAATAATGGTCCTGAAATCCATCTTCTTTTCATGTGGATTATATATCCTCACTTCGGCTTGATAGCCCCATATGTGAAGATGTCTTAAATTAGACTTCCTAGATGTCCCCAGTTTTAAAAGGAGTCTTAAGGAACTACTTTACTAGGCACCCTATTCAATATGTATGCGGTTATCCTCAATGCATACATCCACAATGAAATAGGTATAGAACTATCATTTACCATACTCCTCACCATTTCATTAATGTACGATTACGCCTTTCCACTACACAATTTTTTATATGACAATCGGGGTATTGTATACTACACACAAATGCCCTCAAATTCAAGGAGTTTCTTAAATGGACTTGGAATTTGTCCAGCTTCCGATGTCTTTCCATAATATTCATCATCTCTATTAGAACATATTACCTTAACATTTCTATTTAACTGCCTCTCAACCTTTGTAATGAATGTCCCAAGGACATCAACTGATTGAGTTCTTTCATACTGTAAATAAAGGTAATAGTATCTAGAGGAATCATCAATTAATGTGATGAAATACCTCTCACCGTCCCCAAGACGATACATCGAAAGGACCACAAATATTTGTATGTATTAAATCGTGTAATCCACTACTCCTTGCGGCAACTTGTTTTGATATGTGTTTGGTTTGCTTACCCTTAATGCAATCCACACAAGTATAATTCCAATCGGTAAAATCCAACCGAGACAAAACATCACTTTTAATTAGTCTCAAAATCCTTTACTTGGATATATGGTCAAGCCTTTTTATGCCACAAGTCGGTAGAAAACTCATTAAGTGCATTCATATTCATACCAACAGCATATTCAATAATATGTCGATTTATATCGTGTTTTTAAGGGGTAATTATGGATAATTATGTTTAATTTAAAGTCTAATTGGACTTACTTAGATGGAAATTATGCAAATTTGCTCTGAAATTGGAAGAAATGAAGAAATCGGGGACTAAATTGCAAGTTTTTGGAAACTTCAACACGGGCGTGTTGACCGTGTTGAATGTCCCACATCATAATTTTGACTCTTTTAAACCAGTAATAAACTAGTACCACAAAGGTTTGTTCCACGATACAATGAAAAACATTCATGTCCAATCTTAAAATGAAATCCCAAAACATCCAACCTAGAAACAAAAACAAGATTTCTAGAGTAATCAAGAACATATAGACACTTCTCTATATCAAGGCAATAACCTTGTATCTAACACAATTCTATATGTCTCTACACATTCAATTCTAGCTTTCATTATGTTTCCTATAAATAGAAAGCAAAGCTTTCACTTTTCCGACATTCGTTGGAGATTTAGGTAACCTTGTATAACATTAGAAACATGAGTTGTTGCACATATCAAGCCACCAAGAATTAGAAGGTACCTCAATCGGATTTGATTTAAAACATACGCAAACAAAATGTATGTCTCCCTTTTTTTCAAAACATGCCTTCCATTTCTTACTTGGAGTTTTGCCGCCACTAGAACAATGTTTGAATTATCATGATAGGGCAAAGTTGACTTAGGGAAGTTTAACTTTTAGGTTTTCCCTTTGCCTTGCCTCTTCTTGCATGAGCATGGCCTTAGTATCTAAAAGAGACCATTTTCCCTTAAATTGGTTGTAAGTTCTCTGAAATTGCTTAAAATCATCACCCTTGCATGATTTTAGCAAGAAATCAACTAACACCATCTCACCAAGATCCATATCCAAACTCTTAAGACGATTATATGTATTCACCATGTGAGTGATATGTTCATCTATTAACCGAGTTATAATGTAATCTCTATTAGATAAATCATTAATAAGAGTAGTTGTAATAGATTTAACCACAATATCTGTCATAATACACCTCCTTATCTCAGCCACAAATTCCCTCACTTTTGCAGTCTTGGGTTGAGAAAGCTTAACATTAGGCGCCACACTAAGCTTAACAAAGCTCATTAAAAGCCTATTCGACCTCTCCCATTTCTCCCACTGTCTCTTCACTACCTCCGAAATAGTATTAGTCGGTTTAGTGGGCTCATCCATAACTAGAGTTGAATCAAGTTCCAAAATGCCAGCATTTAGCTTGACATACTCAATCCAGTCATCATATTCCTGCCTATTAAACTTGATACCATTGGTAGTCATACTTAACATAGTAAGACTATTGCAAACATTTACATCTCACATAATATTTGCTTTGAATTTAAACCACAATTCAAACTATAATATATTCCAAAATATTGCATTTAAATTCACCTTTGGGCTAAATCTAAATACAACCAACAATCATCAAACATGCATCATTCATATGACATATATAAGATCAATCACTAAGTTCATTTTAACATACAAGTCATCTTTGGATGTACATCATACATTAAACAAACAAAGTTCATAATCTACTTCAATTGTCATTAAACATGTGTAAGATCTACATTTGGGTAACTGTATAACTGCATGTTAATAACTATATATGTTTATTATTCTTGAAGGTCATTTATGATGATATATCAAATAAACATTTATAAAAACAATTTAAATTAATTAATGAACTCCGAGTGGGCCACTTTGGTGACTAACGCACTCACTAAAATATTAAAGATTTAAATCACGTAAACTACATTCATAAAACATAATTTAAATCATCTAATGAACTTCGAGTGGGTCACTTTGGTGACTAACACACTCACAAAAATATTAGAGATTTAAATCACGTAAACTTAAATTATTAAATTTAATAATATCATTATAGAACTTAAATTAATGAATTATAAAATTAATACCTGTATATAAAAGATTGCCCTTAAATACTTATCTAAAGGTCCTTTATTGATCTTTTATCTCAAATCATTATATAGAAACTTTCATTAAAGATTTCAACATCAAGAAACTAAAACAAGATTCAAGAATCAAGTAAATATTCAAGAACCCCCGATAACGATAAATTTGATAATGTTTTGGAAGGATAATTGTGCATAATTGTTGAGGATTATTGTATTAAATTGAGTTAAATTGATTGATTTTGGGTTTAATTGCAAATGTTCTGTTTCGGATTACTTTTGGGACTGAATTGAATAAAAAGCACAAAAGAAGGACTAAATATGCAATTTTTGGAAAGATATACACATTCAGTCCGGGAACACGCACTCCAGACCACGAACACGACCCGAAGAAGAAGGATCAACACGCCCTTCCAAGCTATAGAACACGGGCTCAGTACATGAACACGCCCAACAAGAAGGCAGAACACGGCCAGAAGAACACATGCTCGGTGATAAACCCGTCACTGAGCCCGTGTTTCTTATACCACTGAGCCCGTGTTGATGCTCTGTTCCGAGTTTTTAGAGAATTCTTTGTAAAATGACTAAATTACCCCTATTTTCGGTTATCTATAAATATTTGGATTTCCAACGGTGTTTAGGCTGGCTAGAATTTGGAAGGATTATGCTATCAAAGTAATTTTGTAATTCTTGTTTTAGGGTTTTGAATTAGATCTACACTTTTCTATTTTCTATACTTTGAGATCTCTTTCACTTGTTGTAAGTTGTAAGAATCTCTTATGAGTCTTTGTGCGAAGTTGCCTCGAATCGTAAGGAATTTCCTTGAAGTTTTGCAAGAGAGGAATCAACTCCATCAACTTGAAGATTTGAAGATGAACAAGAAGTTTGACAAAGAGGAGGTTGAAGAGGTTACTCTTCTTCTTTTATTTGTTAGAATTTCCATCTTGTAATTAAAGACCAACCCTAGGAACTCTTCTCTCTACATTTATTTTAGGTAGAAATGGTTGGTATTATTCTACAATTACTTTGGGCAAATTATGGTTTTCATGGATGATTGTTGTAGTGTTATTAATTTGAATTGCAATTTCATTCATAGCTTTGAATCTGAATTTTATCTTAAGTATTGAGCTTTGATTTGAGGTTGTAGTCCCGAATTAACACTAATTGTTAGGCCGGAACTAGGACAACAATTAGTGCCAAGTTGATTCGATTAGATTTCCTATTGATGGACCGGAACTAGGATGATTGATGGGAGATTTGATCTTGTCAACATTCAAGTGTTCTTAATCTAGGAATTTCTTGCCACGATCCGTATGGAAGAAATTCTACTTTAGACTTGAATTTGGTGAGATTATGATAGTTACTTCATGATTAATCTTGCCCCTAGTAGTTTGTATCCTTCATTTCTCCTATTATTTCTTATGAGTTTCTACCTTCCATTACTTGCTTGATCTTCTACTTTACATTGTTCATTTACTTTGCTTTCTAGGATTTAGAATTTCAATCTTATCATTCTTGATAAAGGTTGGATTACTTGATGAATGATTCATACTTCCAAATTATATTCATAATTGATTTAATTATATTTTCCACACTAGAATTTAATAGACGTCTTGGGGAAAACGATTTTATAAATATTAAAATCTGAATACTACTTTATTTACTAAACTATTTCGATAGGTGCTCTGCCTAATTGAGTTTATTTTATTAGTGACAATCTTATTTTAATCTTGAGAATTCCTATTATTTTTAGTATTATTTAGTCAATTATTTATATTATTTTTATATATATAACTCACATATCAACCCCAAATCAAGAAATTTTTTTAAAATCCAAATTTTTATGAAGAATCCACAGAGATTGAATATAAACAATATATACTTAAATATCTTCTTACTCAGAAACAGTAGCCGCCATTGTTTAAATGATGACTTCCTTACCTTCTTAGAAATTGAAGATTTCATCTCCCAATTCATCTCCCCATGACAGCTCAAAATATTTTGATATGAAATCCTCCAATCCCTCAATTTATACACACATATGTATATATATATTCTTAAATTGCTTTATAAAATTAATAAGCATACAAATGAGTTATATGGAAATTCAGTAGCAGCTTAGTGGCAAACCATCATGCTGCCATCTACACATTACCAGGTTCAAATCCCATTGCCGCGTATATATATATATCTAATAATTGAATTCATTCCCATCAAGCAAATCAAAATCAAATAAATTTGCACAAATATATATACATAATTTATATCAATTAAGGAGAAGAAACCATAAAGGTAACCTTGAGAAATTATTACTGACACATGCACTAATCCATTATTCCAATTCACCGTGGACATGCAAATTCAATTAAACAGAATATAATTCATTCTTCTTCTCTTTCTGCGTTCTGGAAATACAAAACCGAAAGTTCAATTCAAGAGATGAGCAACCGAAATTGAAGATTCCTCAATTAAACAGAATTTAAATCCAAAATAAAATTCAAACACAACTCACAATTAATTATGCCATGAATAATCAATTTAGAAAATTAATTATAATTGAAAGGAAATTATGCCACATGGACAAAAGTCAAAGTCAGCATGGTAATAATCCGGTCAAAGTAGAATTACTCGGGTCAAAGCGATGCATGACGAAGTATTGGATATTCGGACGAAGCATGAAGCCGAGCGACCAATTGAAGTTCCGAAGAGAATTCGACGAAGCTACCCCGACTTCAAAGCCAAGAGGAATATTCCAAGTATATTCCGTCCACTGACTTCTTATTTAAATATAATAAGATAGTGAGTGGCGGGACCCACAATTTCTTGGTCAAATATTACACGAAATCAAGGGATTGGAGGTATGGAAAAGTCTATAATGATAGTCTTTTTGCTTGTACAGACGGATAAGGTAGGTAGGTAATAATTTTTTAACCTAACCCCACCTAATAATAAGAAAGTTTGCCTATAAAAGGCAAACTCCCTTATCATTTTAGGGATCCCTCCTTTTCCTTTCCGGACATATACACTTTTTTCCAGAGAAACATTTATCTATTCTCTCTCTCTTCGTAAATACATTTTCCGGTGGTTGATTTACATGCAAAACAAACCATTTTTCTATTTCTTCTTGATCAGAATACGCCTTAGTTTATAAGCTAGGGTTTGTTCTTGATTTCTTTGAATCTTTCGACTAATTTGATCGTCGGAGGGTTCTAAAGGAGAAATACCTCCGTTGGAACGTTTTGCAGGGTTCAACCGTTCGGGACGCTTTACAACTCAACGCAGTCTTCCTCAACTAATTTAGCTCTTATTCCACTGTAATTTCATCCGAGCTGTCAAATCTAAAAAGTATTTGTTGGTGATTATTTTTGCATTATCGGTTTGGTTACATTACACGGGAAAGATTCTTTCTTACCAGATATTTTCTTATCTACCTTTCAACAAAGTTATCATTGATATCCTCAAACTTCATCTTCTCTTCTTTTAAAAACTTTTATTTATCCTTCACAAGAAACTCTCATCTGCATATATGAAAAATGTCTAGTAACTCCGAGGACAGACATCCAAGATGACAGTCTTCACGACCCTCAAGTTCACAGCCGGCTGACCGCAGACATGACACGCCTATTGTTCCTGAAACACCTGGACAAAGGCGCTCAGTCATGGAACGGATCGGACGGCAGGAGCCACAACCCTCTGCCCGTACACGGGATTTACGTGAGCATCTTTACGTACGACAGGCCTCGGACTTGAGAGAGCGGTTAAATACTAGGCGTGAACCGAAGGAAACATTCACTCCGCTGAGAGTGGCGAAGGAGAGCCTTATCTCGGTGATCAAAGAAAAGCATGGGGTTACTGATCCAGTACCCCTGAATCCTCATACACTCCCGACCCGAGATAAGTCGAAGTACTGCGCATTTCACAAGGATTGCGGTCATGCGACCGAAACGCATACGGTTGAAAAGGGCGATCGAGAGGCTGATTAGTGAAGGGAATCTCAAAGAATATGTCTCGGGAGGGCCGGCTAGGGAGCAGAGGCGGAACAACGAGAGAGTGATCAATGTAATCAATGTTGAAACACCGTCGTTGACATAGATTAAAAGGCAGATCCATATGTTGAAGAGGACCTATTTGATTCCCGAATACGAATATGAGGAAAAAGAAACGATCTCTTTTTCGCGAACAGAATTGGCTCCGACTGGCGAGCTAAAGACAAGCCCAATGGTGATTGATGCCTTGATGACAAGAGAAGGCATGGAGAATTGTAGAGTGAAAAGAATCCTGATTGACACTAGGCAACACGAAATATCTTGTATCATAAATGCTTCAGAGAAATGAGACTTAACGATCATCAACTCAAGCCGAGCTCGATGGTCCTCGAAGGCTTTACCCTACACAAAATTTTGGTGAAGGGAACCATCAAGTTCAATGTCACCATGGGGACTGGAGAACGGGTGAGAACTGAGCCGATGAAAGAAGATGAAGTCCAAATTGTGGACCAAAACCAAGCAGGATCTCTATCGACTGCTGATAGAAGGATCCAAAGGCTGATAGAAAAAGAAATAATGCAAGTGGTCGAAGGGGAGAAGCAAACAGAGTGTTTTGAAGAACAAATAATAAATGATGCCTACCCCGACCGAGAAAATAAAGATAGGCATCGAAATACCAGAGCAGCAAAAGTTCGAGTTGATCCGATTTTTGAAGGATCACACTTCGAACTTCGTCTGGGAAACACGGGACATGCCTGGCATTGATCCGGAGGTCGCCGAACACAAGTTGAATATCGATCCCACATATACAACAAAAGGCCAGAAATTTTGGTGAAGACAAAAAGGAAGGAATGAAGCAGGAGATCGAGAAACTATCGAAAGTCGGGTTTATAAGAGAAGAAGCGTATCCAACTTGGCTGGCCAATGTTGTAATGGTCACAAAAGCCAATGGGAAGTGGAGGATGTGCGTCAATTACACCGACTTGAATAAAGCATGTCCAAAAGACTGTTATCCTCTACCTCGCATCGGTTCGCTAGTCGATTCTACTGCAGGGTATCAGCTCTTAAGCTTTTTGGATGTCCTCTCTGGCTACCACCAAATCAAAATGAACCCGAAAGACCAGGTTCATACGTCCTTTAGAGCGAGATGGAGCGGTTTATTGCTACAACGTCATGTTGTTTGGTCTTAAAAATGCAAGGACAACTTACCAACGGATGATAAATAAAGTTCTAAAGGGACAGATTGGGAGGAACATAAAGGCATATGTTGACGACATGGTAATCAAGACAAAACATGACGATTCACACCTGGCTGACCTCGAAGAAACTTTTGCAGCCTTTAGCAAGTATAATTTGAAGCTGAATCCGACAAAATGCACTTTCGGAGTCAAATCTGGAAAATTCTTAGGGTTCATGATGACCGGCGGAATCGAAGTCAATCTACAGAAAGTCATGGCGCTTCGGAACCTTGTCGAACCGAAGTGTGTCAAAGATGTCCAAAGACTCAACTGTTGTATAGCAGCATTAGGGAGGTTTATTTCGAAGTTGGCAGAGCGATGTTTACCTTTCTTTAAAGCTCTGAAAACTATAGGGAAAGATTTTAAGTGGACGGAAGAATGCTTACAGGTGTGGAGCGAACCGAAGATTTATTTAGAGCAACTTCGTTACTTAGCTCCCCTGTAGTAGGGGAAACATTGTATCTGTATTTATTAGCTTCTAATTTTGTTGTAGCTATTGTTTTGCTTAGGGAGATAGATAATAAGAAACTCCCTGTTTATTTTGTAAGTAAGGTCCTTAATGGACCAGAATCACGTTACTATAATATAGAGAAGTTAGCTTATGCTTTGGTTGTCGCGTCTAGAAAGTTGAGGCCTTATTTTGAATCGCACCGGATAACGGTCTACACAAACGCACCACTTAGACAAATTTTTCACAAACTCGACTAATCGGGTAGAATGTTGAAATGGTCGATCGAGCTGTGCGAATTTGACATCACTTTCACTCTGCGAACAGAAATTAAAGCACAAACATTGGCTGATTTCATTGCCGAAACTTCGTTCACAAAAGAGGAAAATGACCGAGACCGCCCTTGAATCAAACAAACAAGAAAATCATGATCTATGGGTCATGACAATCGACGGATCTGTTAACTCAAATGGAGCAAGTGTCGGAATAACTCTAACTTCGCCAAAACGACAATTCAACGAGTCGCGAAGTATAAGGCTTGATTTTTCATTATCCAATAACCAAGTCGAGTATGAAGCACTAAGACTAGGATTTCTTTGGGCAAACGAAGCGAAGATTGCTGACCTCGAAGTCCGAAGCGATTCACAAGTGGTGGTGAATCAAGTGAACGAAGAATATGCTACGAACTCCGAAAACTTAAAGGAATACTCAAGGATGACATTGCAATTGAAAAGAAAATTCAAAAATTTCATGCTGAAGAAAATTAATAGAGCGCCAAAATGTTGCAGCAGATGAATTGGCCAAAATTGCCTCATGCGAGTTAATCAATGCAAGGCAAGTAAATGTCAAAAAACGTCATTCACCATGCCTCTCTTCCCGAATAAACACCGTCGAATTAATGAGAGGGACTTGGATTGACGACATCAAGAGGTTCATCCAAACCGGACAACTTCCGGACAACGAAGGAAAGGCTAGAAAAATCGGGAAGCAATCTGCTCGATATGTAGTTCATGATGACATTTTATATCGCAGATTATTTACAAGGCCCATACTTCGCTGTGTAGAACCTAACCCGACTACGACAATACTAGAAGAGCTTCATGAAGGAGTATGTGGAGGTCATCCAGGGGCTAGAGCGCTTTCCGAAAGAGTAATTCACCAAAGTTACTACTGGCCGACACTTCGACAAGACGCGGAAGACTTTGTACAAATATGTCGAACCTGTCAAATCTACGGACATGTCCATAGACTTCCTTCAATCACTCAAACTCTAGTAGTCCCTGCTTGGCCATTCGACATGTGGGGAATCGATCTCATGGGAAAATTCCCAAAGGCAAGAAGTGGATTCGAGTACATGGTCGTGGCAGTTGATTATTTTACAAAGTGGATCGAAGCCAAACCCTTGGTCAATCCCACCGAAGACAATGTACTCGGTTTCTTCCATTATCATATCCTCTGCTGATTCGGAGTTCCAAGGGCTATAGTATCCGACCATGGAACTCAATTCTCGACCAAGTTCACATCGGAATGCAACCGACTTCACATTAAACATTGGAAGTCACCAGTTGCACATCCACAAGGCAATGGGCAAGCTGAAGCAGCAAACAAATTGGTTATTGCAGCCTTAAAAAGGAACCTCGCGAACAAATCCAACAAATGGGTCGATGAGCTAAATGACGCACTATGGACAGTATGAACTTCCATTAGGGGCCACACAAGTGAAACACCCTTCGCACTGGTCTATGGATCGGAGGCAATTGCACGAGTCGAACTCGCACTACCCACAACGAGAATTTCCATGTTCGGTGAAGCTCAGAATCGGGAGTCAAGAAAGATCGATCTGGATTTGCTAGAAGAAAGAAGAATAACGGCGAGGTTGAGATCTGAAATTTTCAAGCAAAAGTCGAAGGCAAATCATGACAAACGGATACTACGACGACCTTTGCACATCGGTGATTGGGTACTTCGCAAGATCGAAGTAACCTCAAGACAAGCCGAGGCCAATAAATTAACTCCCAATTGGGAAGACCCTTATTTAATCAAGGAAGAAGTCGGACCAGGAACATTTAGACTAACGAAGCAAGATGGAACGCTTCTACCCAATCAATGACATTCGACCACTTGAAAAAGTACTTCGTGTAAACATTTATTTAATGCGAAGTTACTTATTATTTTAATAAATTTCGAATCCATATGGAAATTTTTGAATATGTTTCGATGTTTATTCATTTAATTTTAAGTTGTTTTAGATTTGAGTTACAACTTAAATTAGTATAAGAGTTTTTCTTTAAATATAACAAAAATGGAAAACAAAGTTGAGTTGAAATAAAACTCAAAATTTTATATATTTGGATATGTACAAAATTTGATTACAAAGTACAAAAATCCTATACTATTACATCGGCTTCAAAAAGCCATATAGTCATAAGAGCGAAGGGTTTGGATCATCCTGAACAATCCAAGTGAAGCATCTTGGGCTGAAGAAGAAGGGCCAGGATCCGAAACAGGTGGTGCAGGCAAGCTCGATCACCGGGTTCAACCATCTCGGGCGCAGACGAAGTACCCTCATTCGGATGAATACAATCTACAAGGTTATCTTCGAGCACTTCGTCACCACCATCATCATCACCCTCTCCTTCTGCCTCCGCCAGAGCAGGAGTACTAGGAGTAGTCCCGAGATAATCCCAAAAGTTTGGGTGAAGACTCGGTGGGGGCACCCATTCCGGCTGGCCCTTGGAAACATCCTCTTCTTTGATTTCCTGGAGCTCGTCCTCCTTAAAAGGGATGAAGTCAGCCCCACTTCGGCACTCTTCAACATAAGGATCATTATAAAAGCACTTGATAAAAAATTCCTTATCCTCGAACTTGTGGTGAAGCTGCCGAATCATATGGACGCCGCCATTGTCGAAGAATTCAAGCTGCCGTTCGTTGAGTCCAAACTCGTAGGCATCGGACGACTTGAAGCCAGCAATAATTTTGTCCTTGTGTTCATCCGAATTTAAGAAGTTGTTTTCTTCCTGAACGGCAGCAAGTTGAGCCACTGTTGCATCACGCCCAGCCCTTGCTCTCGCCACTTGGTCATTTAACTTCACATTCTCAGCTCGAGCTCCGACCAACTCTGATTTCAGCACAACCATCTCTCTCTCGAGAGCCAAGCTTCGATCCTCAACAGCTGCAAGTCTTTGATCGGACTGTGAAAGCTTAACCTTTAGGCCATTGACTTCGTCTTCCAACTTGTCTCTGGATCTCCGAGTATTTCTCATAACCGTCGATTGAGAGTCGAAGTCCAGTTGCAAAATGCGAAGCTTATACTCCGTGGTACTACACTTCGTCTGATACTCCTCGGTTCTATGCCTTTCTTGATTTAACATTAACGACTTCTCCCCAAAGTCGAGGAGACAGGCGGAGAGCTACGAAGTCAATATGAGAGAAGTCAGAATTAGGAATCAACAAAGAAATACAAGTTTAAAGCTAAATTTACCCGAGAAATAAGGGCGCCGCTCCGGTTGACAACTTCGTCAGTCGGGCGCCTACTAGCACTCTCATAAGTCGCCGAGTTGGCACTGCGTTTGAGAGCAAGAGCACCATAGCGCGAAGACACTTCCTCGTCCAAAAAGTCAAAATTATAGATCGGTGGAGTGGCCCTCATAACCTTTTCTTGCAAGGCGGCAGCCTCCACCGCATTTAGAGGAGGACGAAAGCCCGCGCGAAGCCATGGCAAGGTGTCCGACTCTGCCATGGCAAGCCATGAAGGTCAAGTTGTGGGGACAAGAGGAGGATCTTGCTGAGGAAGAACAGAGGCGGTAGGTACAGAAGTCTTGCCAAGAGCTGGCCGGGAAGAAGCATCAACCGATGAAGCTAGAACGAAAGCATGCTGAGAAGACCGAAGCTACGCCGAAGGTGGAGGAACAAAAGGACAAAGAGATGAAATTTCAAGGGGAGAGTCATGGTCAAAAACTTCGATAGGAGTTGCAGCAGCTCGACTCTCCTCCCGAGGACGTTTCTCACCTTTGTTCGGCTGAGGTGATTCACATCGATTCGAAGGATGCGAACCCCCTCGACCCGAAGAACGAGACTCGTGATGAACGGTCTGTGTACACTTGACAGGAGCACTGGACTTCGTCTTCGCCCGCTTATTCTTTATGGCAACTGGCTTCGGGGGAACCTTCGACAGGGAGTTCAAGTGTGTTTGACGAACATCACCTGCCTCTTCGATGGAGAAAAAGCTTCGATCGGGCATTGGACCTGCAAAGCACAAAATAAAATGTTAGACACCCCGAGCAAGTCGATCAAAGATAAAAATCTATCTACCCCGAGAAGTTTGACACCCCCGAGAATTGGGAACACTACAAATAGGACACTCGGTAGAAAACACAAGTCCTGGATGCAGAGTCCACATAGGATTCTCCTCCTCATCCTCTTCGAACCCTAATTCTTTCCTACGGTCTTCAAGAGCGGGACCAATTCCACACCATTTCGGACTCTCCTCGCTTAACAGTTCATCAATGGAATAGACGTGAGTCCGGATCTTAAGGTCGGAGCCTAATGATCTTTCAACCTCTTCTAAGAATTCGCGTTTGGCCGCGTTCAATAAAGGCTTCTTCGGAGGAGCGAGACCACTTAAGAAACTTTCCCATCAAAGGCCTAAAAGGGAACCCAACCCCGGAATTAACCATAAACCAATTCTCCTGCCAGTTAACTTTATTTGGAGGAGAGTCGAAGAGATGGATCTTGTTCTTCCTCGGCCGAAGAGACAGAGAATTCTTGATATTATTATCATAATATTATTTTTATTGATATTATTATCGGTAATATAATTAAATTATTATTATAATAAAGTCTCATCATTACGCTGCGGTTCACCATGAAGAGAGAGAAGGATGGCAACCGTCAAAAGTTATTTCGGACGGCTGTCGCACGCGCCTGGGTAGAATAGCTAGAGAGAACTCAAGCGCTAATCGACGGAATTCAAAGGGAATTCAAAATTTGAAAATCACTCAGAAAAAATGTTAAGTGTTCAGGAAGCTACGACGAAGTATAAACATGTTCATACTTCGTCGAGGGGCCATTGAAAGGAAATTATGCCACATGGACAATAGTCAAAGTCAACATGGTCATAATCCGGTCAAAGTAGAATTACTCGGGTCAAAGTGAAGCATGACGAAGTATTGGATATTCGGATGAAGCATGAAGCCGAGCGACCAGTTGAAGTTCCAAAGAGAATTCGATGAAACTACCCCGACTTCAAAGCCAAGAGGAATATTCCAAGTATATTTTGTCCACTAACTTCTTATTTAAATATAATAAGATAGTGAGTGGAGGGACCCATGATTTCTTGGTCAAATCAAGGGATTGGACGTATGGAAAAGGCTATAATGATAGCCTTTTTGCTTGTGCAGACAGATAAGGTAGGTAGATAATGATTTTTAAACCTAACCCCACCTAATAATAAGAAAGTTTGCCTATAAAAGGCAAACTCCCTTATCATTTTAGGGATCCCTCTTTTTCCTTTTCCGGACATATACACTTTTTACCAGAGAAACATTTATCTATTCTCTCTCTTCTTAAATACATTTTCCGGTGGTTGATTTACATGCAAAACAGACCATTTTTCTATTTCTTCTTGATCAGAATACGCCTTGGTTTATAAACTAGGGTTTGTTCTTGATTTCTTTGAATCTTTCGACTAATTTGATCGTCAGAGGGTTTTAACGGAGAAATACCTTCGTTGGAACGTTTTGCGGGGTTCAACCGTTCGGGACGCTTTACAACTCAACGCAGTCTTCTTCAACTAATTCAGCTCTTATTCCACTGTAATGTCATCTCAACTGTCGAATCTAAAAAGTATTTGTTGACTGATTATTTTTGCATTATCAATAATTAATTAACTTCAATTGAGAAAATACCCAAATTCTCATAAAACCCTAAATTGATATAATTAACTTCAATTGAGAAAATATCCAAATTCTCATAAACCCTAAATTGGTAAATCGATCAATTCCTATTAGATTGGCTCGATACCAAATGTTAATCATAATTCGATTAATAAACAAGGATCTTAATAGGATAATTAAATTAACGAAATCATAACCCATGGCATAGACAAATAGTAAAGGATATAAAAACACTAACTTGAAGATTTCATAGCCTTCTCTGTTATTCTTTGATCAATCCCAATGATATGTCGGATTTATATCGTGTTTTTAAGGGGTAATTATGTTTAATTTAAAGTCTAATTAGACTTAATTAAATGGAAATTACGCAAATTTGCTATGTTTTCTCTTTTTGGAAGTTTCAGGACTGAAATTGAAGAAATGAAGAAATCGGGGACGACAAGTGCAATTTTTGGAATAAAAAGGATCAACACGGGCGTGTTCCCGCCCGTGTTACTGGCTGTGTTGTGCTTTGGCAGGGGCGTGTTACTGGCTGTGTTGAGCCCGTGTTGATGATACGCGACACGGGCATGTTCCTGCCCGTGTTGAAGACAGATTTGGCGTCCCACATCGAATTTTCACTGTTTTCAGCTCCTTTTCTACTCCTATAAATAGAGGCAGCAACCAAGCCTTTGCCATCAACCACCAACCCACCAGAGAGTGTAGAGTGCGAGAGAATTTGAGGGATTTCGAGTCTCCACTCCCGTGGATTCTTAGAAATTTCCCTCATAGTAAAATATTTTCTAGTTATTATATTTTTCTTCTTAGCTTAGGGTTTGAGCCTCCACCATAAGGGATAGCTCTATAGCTTATTTGAGAGGTGTGATTCTAGAAGATTTTGTGGGCAAGACATGGAGTAAGGCCAGTAGAATTCGAGAAGAATCGGAGGTCAAGTCCCGCCGTCGAAGTAGTGACAACCAAACGGCAACTTTTCTTTTCCCTCTTCTCAAGTCTATTATTATTCATTCTTTATTTACTTTATCTCTGTCTCATGGGATTCTTTTATTATTAGTGATACAATTAGAGCTTTTATTAATTTCTCTGGAAGGATATTGATTGTGATTATTATTGCTTTATGCTTTCAACTTGATTTATTATTCAAGTATTGCTATGAGACTTAGGTTTGCATCTAGTTGAGTATTTATTTGGAATAATTTATTATTTTGACGGTTTGTTAATGAGACTCCACCATAAGTGATTTAATGAATTGTCGGATTAGGTGTAATAACTTGCAACCACCATATTGAGGTTAGACAGCCTAATAATCTTGAGTTAATGCTTAATGCAAATCTTAGGATTACTTTATTAAATTGACGCCTTAATAAATAATCTAAAAAGATTTAGAATTACTCCGAACCACCATATTGAGGTAATTATCTTAGATAACTTGGGTACGATAGTAAAGTTAATATTAATCACAATTGCCTTAGATCTGTTTAAAATCGTTGATGCTTCCATGTTACTATCTGCATACGATAGGTACTCTGCCTTAGATTTTGGTTATTTAAGTGATAACCTATTTGTTTTGCTTGAATTAATCTCAATCATAATCTATGCTAAAAATATAGTAACCAAAATTCACATCGGATTTTTGGCGCCGTTGCCGGGGATGGAAAATTCATAAAACTTTTAGAATTCCTGATCAAAATTTTAGAAGTTTTATGATTGGATAACTGTAGTAATTATTCTTTATGACATAATTTGATTAAGAAAAGTAAACTCAATCCTCCTAAGTATAGGATTTCCTAAAATTTTTAATTTTAGATTATCTAGATTTAATTAAAGATAGGAATATCTAAATTTTGGAAAATACATTCTAGAATCATACTAGGAGTTATTCTTGATATCATCCAGAGAGCTTTCATAAAATTTAAAAAACCCATAAAAAATAAATATCCTAAAAAACCTATAAAATTCTAAAAAATTCTTAAAAACTCTAAATTCTAAAGCCTTGGAAAATTTATTACTAACTCTTATTCTTTTCTTTTGATAGGAAGATGACTCGGACTACTACAAGCAAGTTGGGAGATATGTTTGATAACCCGGAGCAGCTAATTCGCAAGGCTAGGGCAAAGAGGAAATTGGAATTACCTTATAAGGATAAGGATAAGGATAATAAGTATTTAACTAAAAGTTTTGACCATTCTAAAAATGAACATTCCTGTTGTCTCATTTTTCCATCAAATGAGAAGGAATATGAAGAAAGGTATGTGGCACTTTTAGACAAATAAATAGCGCAAGGTCGTAGGATTGATTGGGGGACTGCTTTCTAGCTAGGAATAGAAACTAATCTAAGGAGAATGATGCGTGTTCGTCCTTATGCTCGCATTTTTATGGTAGATGAGCCTATCTATACCGAGCTAGTTTTCAAATTTTATTCGACATTTAGCTATGAAAACGAGAGAGTTAGATTTTATCTTGATTATTTGGAACATAATATGAGTACTAAAGAGTTTGGTGTGCATTTAGGAATTTGGACTCAAGAAGAAGTTACATCATGCATTTATCATAGTGCAGTAAGAGAATTCTCGGACAATACATCAATGTATTGGGATCATATTAGAGCTACTCAAAAAGAGTATAATGCAGATACAACAAGAGTTTCGGATATTCATCTAAGCCTTCGTTATCTACATACTATGTTTCCATATATAGTTACTAGGAAGATTGAAAGTAAGACAATTCTTAGTCCTTTGGAAATAGCTGTCTTCTCTCATATGTACCATGAAAAACCTGTTGATTTAGGCCAAGTTTTTGCTCATATTATTAACACAAATGTTAAGAAATCTACAACACAACCTTTAGGTTTTGGACCTTTTGTTACAAGACTTGCAAGATCAATAGGAATGGAATTTGAAAAGGAGAACTTGACAAGGGTAAGTGATTCCATGACGCCTGTCGGTTCTCGTATTCTGGAGGATATTGGGATAACCCATGTAATCATGCCCCCAAGTCCCAAGGAAGAAGAAAAGCAACAAAAGTTGGACAAGAATATATCTTATATTCCTAAGAATGAGGTCGAGAAATTTATGATGGATGCTATTGATGATCAAAAAGAAGTAGCATATCAACAAGATATTCAC